>CAUZLF010000336.1:685860-706931 GCA_963580285.1 Lucinisca nassula | reverse complement strand
TGAAGCTTCAGACCAAATATCAAAGACCTGGGCCTTACGGTTTCAAAGAAGAAGATTTTTTAAAGATTTTGTCCTATATAAGCCCATGTAAAACCAAAGGGCCCCGGAGCGGGGGCATTTTTGGCCCCAGCACTATAATTTGAACAATCATAGGGGGAGGGGGGGGGGGGGGTTGGAGGGGGGGGACCTGAGCCTTGTGGGGTGAAGTCCTACCAAATATCAAAGACATGGGCCTTAGGGTTTCAGAGAAGAAAATTTTAAAATATTTTCCCTATATAAGCCCATGTAAACCAAAGGGCCCCAGAGTGGGGGCATTTTTTGCCCCAGCACTATAATTTGAACAATCTTGGTAGGGGTCCACTAGGTGAAGCTTCATACCAAATATCAAAGACCTGGGCCTAGCGGTTTTAGAGAAGAAGATTTTTAAAGATTTTCCCTATATAAGCCCATGTAAAATCAAAGGGCCCCGGGGCAGGGGGCATTTTTGGCCCCAGGGCTGTAATTTGAACAATTTTGGTAGGGGTCCATTAGGTGAAGCTTCATACCAAATATCAAAGACCTGGGCCTTGCAGTTTCAGAGAAGAAAATTTTAAAGATTTTCCCTATGTAAGCCCATGTAAAACCAAAGGGCCCCGGAGCGGGGGCATTTTTGGCCCCAGCACTATAATTTGAACAATCTTGGTAGGGGTCCACTAGATGAAGCTTCATACCAAATATCAAAGACCTGGGCCTTGCGGTTTCAGAGAAGAAGATTTTTAAGATTTTCCCTATATAAGCCCATGTAAAACCAAAGGGCCCCAGGGCGGGGGCATTTTTGGCCCCAGCACTACAATTTGAACAATCTTGGTAGGGGTCCACTAGATGAAGCTTCATACCAAATATCAAAGACCTGGGCCTTGCGGTTTCAGAGAAGAAAATTTTAAAAGATTTTCCCTATGTAAGCCCATGTAAAACCAAAGGGCCCCGGAGCGGGGGCATTTTGGCCCCAGCACTATAATTTGAACAATCTTGGTAGGGGTCCACTAGATGAAGCTTCATAGCTTTTAAGATTTGCCCTGTATAAGCCCATGTAAAACCCAAAAGCCCCGGGGCGTGGGGGGGGGGGAGGGGGGGGGAACCTCGGCCTTGTGGGGTGAAGTCATACCAAATATCAAAGACATGGGCCTTAGGGTTTCAGAGAAGAAAATTTTAAAATATTTTCCCTATATATGCCCATGTAAAACCAAAGGGCCCCAGAGTGGGGGCATTTTTTGCCCCAGCACCCTAATTTGAACAATCTTGGTAGGGGTCCACTAGGTGAAGCTTCATACCAAATATCAAAGACTTGGGCCTAGCGGTTTTAGAGAAGAAGATTTTTAAAGATTTTCCATATATAAGCCCATGTAAAATCAAAGGGCCCGGGGCAGGGGGCATTTTTAGCCCCAGGGCTATAATTTGAACAATCTTGGTAGGGGGTCCATTAGGTGAAGCTTCATACCAAATATCAAAGACCTGGGCCTTGCAGTTTCAGAGAAGAAAATTTTAAAAGATTTTCCCTATGTAAGCCCATGTAAAACCAAAGGGCCCCGGAGCGGGGGCATTTTTGGCCCCAGCACTATAATTTGAACAATCTTGGTAGGGGTCCACTAGATGAAGCTTCATACCAAATATCAAAGACCTGGGCCTTGCGGTTTCAGAGAAGAAGATTTTTTAAGATTTTCCCTATATAAGCCCATGTTAAACCAAAGGGCCCCAGGGCGGGGGCATTTTTTGCCCCAGCACTATAATTTGAACAATCTTGGTAGGGGTCCACTAGATGAAGCTTCATACCAAATATCAAAGACCTGGGCTTTACGGTTCAGAGAAGAAGATTTTTAAAGATCTTCCATATATAAGCCCATGTAAAACCCAAGGGCCCTGGAGCGGGGGCATTTTTGGCCCCAGCACTATAATTTGAACAATCTTGGTGGGGGTCCACTAGATAAAGCTTCATACCAAATATCAAAGACCTGGGCCTTGCGGTTTCAGAGAAGAAAATTTTAAAAGATTTTCCCTATGTAAGCCCATGTTAAACCAAAGGGCCCCGGTGCGGGGGCATTTTTGGCCCCAGCACTATAATTTGAACAATCTTGGTAGGGGTCCACTAGATGAAGCTTCATACCAAATATCAAAGACCTGGGCCTTGCGGTTTCAGAGAAGAAGATTTTTTAAGATTTTCCCTATATAAGCCCATGTAAAATCAAACGGCCCTGGGGCGGGGGCATTTTTGGCCCCAGCACTATAATTTGAACAATCTTGGTAGGGGTCCACTAGATGAAGCTTCATACCAAATATCAAAGACCTGGGCCTTAGGGTTTCAGAGAAGAAGATTTTTAAAGATCTTCCCTTTATAAGACCATGAAAAACTAAAGGGCCCCGGAGCGGGAGCATTTTTGGCCCCAGCACTATAATTTGAACAATCTTGGTAGGGGTCCAATAGTTGAAGCTTCATACCAAATATCAAAGACCTGGGCCTTGCAGTTTCAGAGAAAAAGATTTTTAAAGATTTTCCATATATTAGCCCATGTAAAATCAAAGGGGCCCGGGGCGGGGGCATTTTTTGCCCCAGCACTATAATTTGAACAATCTTGGTAGGGGTCCACTAGATGTAGCTTCAGACCAAATATCAAAGACCTGGGCCTTACAGTTTCAGAGAAGAAGATTTTTAAAGATTTTCCCTATATAAGCCCATGTAAAACCAAAGGGCCCCGGAGCGGGGACATTTTTGGCCCCAGCACTATAATTTGAACAATCTTGGTAGGGATCCACTAGATGAAGCTTCAGACCAAATATCAAAGACCTGTGCCTTAAGGTTTCAGAGAAGAAGATTTTTAAAGATTTTTCCTATATAAGCCCATGTAAAACCAAAGGGCCCCGGAGCGGGGGCATTTTTGGCCCCAGCACTATAATTTGAACAATCTTGGTAGGGGTCCACTAGATGAAGCTTCATACCAAATATCAAAGACCTGGGCCTTGCGGTTTCAGAGAAGAAAATTTTAAAAGATTTTCCCTATGTAAGCCCATGTTAAACCAAAGGGCCCCGGAGCGGGGGCATTTTTGGCCCCAGCACTTTAATTTGAACAATCTTGGTAGGGGTCCACTAGATGAAGTTTCATACCAAATATCAAAGACCTGGACCTTGCGGTTTCAGAGAAGAAGATTTTTTAAGAGTTTCCCTATATAAGCCCATGTAAAACCAAAGGGCCCCGGAGCGGGGGCATTTTTGGCCCCAGCACTATAATTTGAACAATCTTGGTAGGGGTCCACTAGTTGAAGCTTCATACCAAATATCAAAGACCTGGGCCTTGCGGTTTCAGAGAAGAAGATTTTTAAAGATTTTCCCTATATTAGCCCATGTAAAATCAAAGGGGCCCGGGGCGGGGGCATTTTTGGCCCCAGCACTATAATTTGAACAATCTTGGTAGGGGTCCACTAGATGTAGCTTCAGACCAAATATCAAAGACTTGGGCCTTACGGTTTCAGAGAAGAAGATTTTTAAAGATTTTCCCTATATAAGCCCATGCAAAACCAAAGGGCCCCGGAGCGGGGGCATTTTTGGCCCCAGCACTATAATTTGAACAATCTTGGTAGGGGTCCACTAGATGAAGCTTCAGACCAAATATCAAAGACCTTGGCCTTACGGTTTCAGAGTAGAAGATTTTTAAAGATTTTCCTTATATAAGCCCATGTAAAAAACCAAAGGGCCCCGGAGCGGGGGCATTTTTGGCCCCAGCACTATAATTTGAACAATCTTGGTAGGGGTCCACTAGATGAAGCTTCATACCATATATCAAAGACCTGGGCCTTGTGGTTTCAGAGGAGAAGATTTTTTAAGTTTTTGGTGAAAAAAATCTATTTTTGGCCCCAAAAACCTATATGTGCAACGGACCGGAACCATTTGAACAACTTTGAAAGGGGACTACCTAAGGATCATTCCTGTGAAGTTTGGTCAAAATCCGATCAGTGGTTTAGGAGGAGATGTCGTTTAAAGAAATTGTTTACGGACGCACGGACGCACGGACGCACTGACGCACGGACGCACGGACGCACTGACGCACGACGGACGACGGACGAAAAGTGATCCCATAAGCTCACCTCGTCACTACGTGACGGTGAGCTAAAAAAAAAACAAAAAAATAATAATAAAAAAATGCCCATCCACCCGCCCAACCACCCACGCGGACATCGCTATTTTAAAGGACGGAATGTTTGAAAAACCCGTCCAATGAAACCGAAAATTACCATGATTACAATAATAATTCAAAGTGTGTGGCCTTTGCCCAAAGGTTATGCTAACAAATAAATCAAGGGACAATAACTTTTGAAAGGGGCATAATGCGGATGAGAAAAAAAATATGTGTCAGCTAATTTCCCATAGCAAACCATATATGAAATTTCAAAACCCTAGCTTACACGGTTCTTAAGTTAATCCGGATGAAAAAAAATATGTGTCAGGTTATTTTCCATCAGGAACGCATATATGAAATTTCAAAGCCATAGCATACATGGTTCTAAAGTTATGGAATGCATCACTTTTAGCATACATTACAATAGACAAAAATTACCAAAATGACATAGGGCCATAACTCAAATTTTGTCAAATGTTAATCAGGTCATCTACTCATCACCACCAATGTTTTCATCAACTTTCAAGACTCTAGCTATAATAGTTTGTGAGATCTCTTGCTGACAAGATTTTATTAAAAAAACTTCAAAATGCAATAACTCTTGAAAGAGGCATAATCCGGATAAGAAAAAAACGCATCAGCTTATTTTCCATCAGGAATGCATATATGAAATTTCAAAACAATAGCATATACAGTTCTAAAGTTGTGCTATGCATCACTTTTAGCATACATTATAATGGGCACAAATTACCAAAATGACAAAGGGCCATAACTCACAAAGTATTTTTCGGAATTTTGTCAAACGTTAAGCAGGTCATATACTCATCAACACCAATCTACGTGTATTCACCAACATTCAAGGCTGTAGCTATAATAGCTTTTGAGATATTTTGCTGACAAGATTTTATTCAAAAACTTCAAAGGGCAATAACTCTTGAAAGGGGCATAATCCGGATGAGAAAAAAATGCTTGTCAGCTAATTTTCCATCAGGAATGCTTATATGAAATTTCAAAACCATAGCATACACGGTTCTAAAGTTATGCTATGCATCACTTTTAGCATATATTACCATGGGCACAAATTACCAAAATGACAAAGGGCCATAACTCACAAAGTGTTTTTCGGAATTTTGTCAAAAGTTAATCAGTCCATCCACTCATCACCACCAATATGTTCACCAACTTTCAAGGCTCTAGCTCCAATAGTTTTTGAGATATCTTGCTGACAAGATTTTATTAAAAAAAATCAAAGGGCAATAACTCTTGAAAGGGGCATAATCCGGATGAGAAAAAAATATGCGTCAGCGTATTTTCCATTAGGAATTCATATATGAAATTTCAAAACCATAGCATACACAGTTCTAAAGTTATGCTATGCATCACTTTTAGCATTCATAACAATGGGCACAAATTACCAAAATGACAAAGGGCCATAACTCACAAAGTATTTTTCGGAATTTTCTCAAAAGTTAATCAGTTCATCTACATATCACCACATATATATGCAACAACTTTCAAGGCTCTAGCTCCAATAGTTTTTGAGATATCTTGCTGACAAGATTTTATTAAAAAAAATTCAAAGGGCAATAACTCTTGAACGGGACATAATCCGGACGAAAAAAAAAAAATACGCGTCAGCAAATTTTCCATGAGGAATCCATATTTGAAATTTCAAAACCCTAGCATACACGGTTCTTTAGTTATGCTATGCATCAAAAGCGTAACGGACGGACGAACGAACCAGAACCAATATGCCCCTCCAACTTTTTCAAAGTTGGGGGCATAATAAGAAAGTTATTGACAGAACACAAAAAAGGCCCCTTTTTTACCTTTAACCTCTATGTATGACCTTGACCTTTCAGGTACCAAACTGGGTCATGCGTGCAACACATCATCTCATGGTGGTTAACATTTCTGCCTAGCAATTTCAAAATCAATCTAAAAAAAAAGAAAGTTATTGACCAAACACGAAAAAAGGCCCCTTTTTTACCTTTGACCTCTATGTATGACCTTGACATTTTAGGTACCAAACTGAATCATGCATTAATAACATCGTCCCATAATAGTTAACATGTTTGCCAAGTAACTTCAAATTCTATTTAAAAATAAGCAAGTTATTGACAAAACCCGAAAAAAGGTCCTTTTTTTACCTTTGACCTCTAAGTATGACATTGACCTTTGAGGTACCAACCTGCCTCATGTGCACCACACATCGTCTCATGGTTGTTAATAATTATGCCAAGTAATTTCAAAATCCATCCCAAAATTAGAAAGTTATTGACCAAATACGAAAAAAAGGCCCATTTTTTGGACCTTTGACCTCAAAATCCATCTCAAAATAAGAAAGTTATTGACCAAAAACGAAAAAAGGCCCCCTTTTTGACCTCTGACCTCTAAGTATGACCTTGACCTTTGAGGTACCGACCTGCCTCATGTGCACCACACATCGTCTCATGGTTGTTAATAATTATGCCAAGTAATTTCAAAATCCATCTCAAAATTAGAAAGTTATTGACCAAATACGAAAAAAAGGCCCCTTTTTTGACCTTTGACCTCTAAGTATGACCTTGACCTTTGAGGTACCGACCTGCCTCATGCGCATCACACATCGTCTTATGGTTGTTAATAATTATGCCAAGTAATTTAAAAATCCATCTCAAAATAAGAAAGTTATTGACCAAATAAGAAAAAAGGCCCCTTTTTTTACCTTTGACCTCTAAGTATGACCTTGACCTTTGAGGTACCGACCTGCCTCATGCGCACCACACATCTTATGGTAGTTATTATTTCTGCCAAGTAATTTTAAAATCCATCAAAAAATAAGAAAGTTATTGACCGGACACGATTTGCACATACATATATACATACCAACAAACTTCCAAGGAAGATAATTCAAAAAGTATAAATGCGAGAGTTATAGTTCTGGCGCACTGCACGTCGTCAAATGCTGATTAATATTTATACGAAGTTTCGTGAAGATAGCTCTAACGGTTTTCAAGTTACAGAGCGGACACGAATGTGTGACAGACAGACAGGCGGACAGACAGCCAGACGGACAGACGCCCGGGGGAAAAACAATATGTCTCTCCGAAAAAAAAATTTCGGGGGAGACCTAATAAACTTGGTCAAAAGTCAAGGTCACAGGTCAAACTTTTTGTATAGGTGGGAAGCTCTTGTCACACGGAACATACATGCCAAATATGAAGGTTTTAGCTCAAATGATTCAAAAAGTATGTCACAGGTCAAGGTCACAGTTAAATGTTTTTTGCATGGGTGGGAAGACCTTGTGACAAGGAACCTACATTTCAAAAATGAAGGATCTATCTAAAATGGTTCAAAAGTTATAACAAAGCTGAAAGGTCACAGGTCAAAATTTTAGTATATGTGGGAAGCCATTGTCACAAGGAACCAACATGCCAAATATGAAGGCTATATCTCAAATAGTTCAAAAGTTATCGCAAAGAAGGTCAATGGTCAAGATCACAGGTCAAACATTTTGTATGGGTGGGAGGCCCTTGTCAGAAGGAACATACATGTCAAATATGAAGGATATATCTCAAATGGATCAAAGTTATGATAAAGTCGGTCACAGGTCAAGGTCACAGTTAAATGTTTTTTGCATGAGTGGGAAGACCTTGTGACAAGGAACCTACATGTCAAAAATGAAGGATCTATCTTAATGGTTCAAAAGTTATAAAAAAAGGTCAAAGGTCACAGGTCACAGGTCAAAATTTTAGTATATGTGGGAAGCCATTGTCACAGGAACCAACATGCCAAATATGAAGGCTATATCTCAAATAGTTCAAAAGTTATGGCAAAGAAGGTCAATGGACAAGATCACAGGTCAAACATTTTGTATGGGTGGGAGGCCCTTGTCAGAAGGAACATACATGTCAAATATGAAGGCTATATCTCAAATGGATCAAAGTTATGATAAAGTAGGTCACAGGTCAAGGTCAAGGTCAAAATAATTACATGGATGGGAACCCCTTGTTACAATGAACATACATGCAAAATATAAAGGTTCTATCTCAAATGTTTGAAAACGTAGGATAAAAGTCGTCACAGGTCAAGGTCACAATATTTTTGTATGTGTGGGAACCCTGATCACAAGGAACTTATAACCCAAATATGAAGGCTCTATCTCGAATAGTTATGACAAAGTAGGTCAAAGGCCAAGGACACGGGTCAAAACATTTTGTATGAGTGTGAAACCCTTGCTACAAGGAACTGACATGCCAAATATGAAGGCTTTATTTTTGTGTTCACGGAGATGTTGCATTGGTGAGTTAGAAGACCTTCATGCGGACTGAACAAATTTGTCTAAATCGCGACGGAAGTAAGGGCGAGGATTGTGGCCACGTAAAATCGATTTAAGTCCCCCAGTGGAATTCGTTTCCGCTGACCGTTCCAAGGCGGTTCTTCTGGGGCGGTTTATTTTTGTTAAGGTTTGTCTTTGGGTGTTTGTGTCGCTTATATTGTTTTATTTTGGATAACCTATTGGCCATTTTGTGGGAAAGTAACTGTACTTTTGGCTTTCCGCTATTGATGTTTCCATTAGAGTCTGTTGTTTCATGTTTGTGTTTCTTTCTCTTTGGTGTCTCTGATGGGAGCTGTGGGTCAATTGTATCGATTCCTGATCATTGCCTCCACTTCTACTTTTTTATGTCAAATGGTTCATAAGTAATGGTCAAGTAGGTCAAATGTCAAGGTCATAGGTCAAATATTTTTTGTGTGGTCGGGAAGCCCTTGTCACAAGGAACATACATATCACATATGAAGGATCTATCTCAAACTGTTCATACGTTATTATAAGGTAGGGCACAGGTCAAGGTCACATGTCATTTTTCCCGAGTGAATAGCCCGTGTCACAACGAAACTACAAGCCAAATATGAAGACTATATTAAATGGTTCAAAAGTTATAACAATCAAGGTCAAGGTCAAGGGTCAAAGTTTTGGTATGGATGGGGGACGGAGGTCCTTGCCACAAGGAATATACATGCCAAATATGAAGGCTTCATCTCAAATGGTTCAAAAGCAATGATAAAGGTAAAAAAATCAGGTCATTTTTGTATGAATAGGAAGCCCTTGCCACAAGGAGTCAGTTTCTGGAGAAAGAATGTGCACTGTATCGGTTAACCGCTTACGAATAAGCCTGCCAAGGAAAGGCTGGATAGGTAAACTGACAGGGCTAAAAATGACCTAAATAGTGTTGACTGGTCCGTTAAACTCCAAAACAAACAAAAACAATGGTCGCAAGAAACCTACATGCCAAATATGAAGGCTCTCTCGCGAATGCTACAAAAGTTTTAACAAAGTAGGTCAAAGGTCAAGGTCATAGGTAAAAGTTCTAAATGGGTGGAAAGACCTTGTCACAAGAACATACATGTTAAATATGAAGACTATCTCAAATGGTTCAAAAGTTATGATAAAGTAGGTCACAGGTCAAGATCAAGGTAATAAGTCATAGGACTTTGTAACATACATACCCAATATGAAGGCCCTATCTCAAAACGGTTCAAAAGTTATGACGAAATGACCTACTGGTCGACTTTGTGATTCAACATGACCCACATTCGAACTTGTCAAGATGATCATTCTGGGCACGATTTAAGAAAATTGGACCAAAATTCTTGCCTCTAGAGTGTTCACAAGGTGTTTCTATGATTTGACCTTCTGGCATACTGCATCAGTCGGGAAGACCTTGTCACAAGAAATATACATGCCAAATATGAAGGCTCAATCTCAAATGGTTCAAAAGTTATGATAAAGTAGATCACAGGTCAAAATCAAGGTCATATGTCCATTTTTTGTGAGAGCGGGAAGACCTTGTCACAAGTAACCTACATGCCAAATATGAAGGCTCTATCTCAAAATGGTTCAAAAGTTATGACAAAATGACCTACTGATCAACTTTTGATTCGACTTGGCCCATATTAGAACTTGACCAAGACATTGTCAAGATGATCAACCTGAGCACTGTTTAAGAAAATTGGACCAAAATTTTTGCCTCTAGAGTGTTCACAAGGTTTTTCTATTTTTTTTTTACCTTCTGACATACTGCATGGGTGGGAAGACCTTGTCACAAGGAACATACATGCCAACTATAAAGGCTCTCTCTCACATGGCTCAAAATGTATGATAAAGTAGGTCATAGGTCAAGATCAAGGTCATAGGTCAATTTTTGTAAGAGTTGGAAGCCCTTGTCACAAGTAACCTACATGCCAAATATGAAGTCTCTATCTCAAACGGTTCAAAAGTTATGATAAAATGACTTACTGGTCGTCGTTTTGATTCGACATGACCCATGTTCAAACCTCACCAAGACATTGTCAAGCTGATCATTCTGAGCATGATTTAAGACCTTGGCCTTAAAGAGTGTTCACACGGTTATTCTATGATTTGACCTTCTGACATACTTTTTGACGCGACATGACCCATATTCGAACTTTACCGAGATATTGTCATAATGATCATTCTGAACAGGTTTGATGATGATTGTGCCAAACCTGCGACCTCTAGGGTGTTCACCAACTTTTGTTATGATCTGAACCACTGACCTACGTTTTGATCCGACATGACATATGTTCGAACATGACCGAGATATTGTCAAGGTGATCACTTTGAGCATGTCTTATGATGATTGGACCAAAACAGTGGCCTATATAATGTTTACAACGTTTTTCTATGATTTGACATGCAAACGTACCTTTTACCCGACATGACCACTATTCGAACTTGACCGAGATATTGTCATAATGCTCATTCTAAGCAGGTTTGATGATGATCGGACCAAAACTGTTGCCTCTAGTGTGTTCACAAGGCTTTTCTATGATTTGACTTAATGACCTACTTTTTGACCCGACATAACCCATATTCGAATGCGACCGGGATATTGTCATTCTGTGCAAGATTGATAATGATCAGAATAAAGCTGTGACCTCCAGTATGTTCACATTTTTTTGCCCTAATGACCTTTTGTTTTGTCCCGACATAACCCATATTCAAACTTGACCAAGATATTGTTAGCATGATCATTCTGAGCAAGTTTGATGGCTGGACCAATCGGCCCCCGCCCATAGGGGCTTGAAGAAATATATGGGCTGCATGATGCTTCCACGCAGAGCTGAATCCATCCCGCACACTAGTACTGGTAAACCGCTTAGAGGATATAAGCCTGTCCAGGAAGCGGGGTGCGAGGCGGACTGTCCATGCTAATAATCCCTATTTGTTTCATTGGGCGACAGGGCTTGAGATGTCATTTCATCTCTATGTCGGGTAAAAGCCCTACAAAATTGAAAGCAACGTCTTCAAAATGACCTTTACAGTGTTGACGGGGAAGTCTCTATCTCAAACGGTTCAAAAGTTATGATAAAATGACTTACTGGTCGTCGTTTTGATTCTACATGACCCATATTCAAACCTCACCAAGACATTGTCAAGCTGATCATTCTGAGCATGATTTAAGACCTTGGCCTTAAAGGGTGTTCACACGGTTTTTCTATGATTTGACCTTCTGACATACTTTTTGATGCGACATGACCCATATTCGAACTTTACCGAGATATTGTCATAATGATCATTCTGAGCAAGTTTGATGATGATTGTGCCAAACCTGTGGCCTCTAGGGTGTTCACCAACTTTTGTTATGACCTGAACCACTGACCTACGTTTTGACCCGACATGACATATGTTCGAACTTGACCGAGATATTGGCAAGGTGATCACTTTGGCCATGTCTTATGATGATTGGACCAAAACAGTGGCCTATATAATGTTCACAACGTTTTTCTATGATTTGACATGCAAACGTACCTTTTACCCGACATGACCACTATTCGAACTTGACCGAGATATTGTCATAATGCTCATTCTAAGCAGGTTTGATGATGATCGGACCAAAACTGTTGCCTCTAGTGTGTTCACAAGGCTTTTCTATGATTTGACGTAATGACCTACTTTTTGACCCGACATAACCCATATTCGAATGCGTCCGGGATATTGTCATTCTGTGCAAGATTGATGATGATCAGAATAAAGCTGTGACCTCCAGAATGTTCACATTTTTTTGCCCTAATGACCTTTTGTTTTGTCCCGACATAACCGCGGTGCGATGCGGACTGTCCATGCTAATAAACCCTATTTGTTTCATTGGGCGACAGGGCTTGAGATGTCATTTCATCTCTATGTCGGGTAAAAGTCCTACAAAATTGAAAGCAACGTCTCCAAAATGACCTTTACAGTGTTGACGGGGACGTTAAACCTCAAATCAAACAAAATGACTGGACCAATACTGTGGCATGAACAGTGTTCACAAGGTTTTTGTTCTACTGACACGTGATGATCATTCTGAGCACGTTCGATAGTGATCGAACTAAAACTGTGGCCTCTAGTGTGTTAAAGATGTTTTTCTATGATGTGACCTACTGGCTTACTTTTCGACCAGACATGACCCATATTCGAACTTGACCGAGATATTGCCAAGATAATCATTCTGAGCTACGGCCCCGCCCATCGGGGCTTGAAGAAATATATGCGCTGCACGATGCGTCCGCGCAGAGCTAAATCTGACCCGCACACGAGTACTGGTAAACCGCTTAGATGATCTAAGCCTGTCCAGGCAAAGCGGTGCGAGTCGGACGGTCCATGCTTATAAACCCTATTGGTTTCATTGGGCGACAGGGCTTGAGGTGTCATTTCATCTCAACGTCGGGTAAAAGTCCCACAAAATTGACAGCAACGTCTTCAAAATGACCTTTACAGAGGTCGTTAAATCTCAAATCAAACAAACAAACATTCTGAGCTAGATTGATGATGATCAGACCAAAACTGTGGCCTCTAGTGTTTTCACGGGGTATTTCTATGATTTGACCTACTGGCCTAATTTTTGACCCGACATAACCCATATTCAAACTTAACCGAGATAGCGCATGATGATCATTCTGACCGAGGGTAATGATGGTTAGCCGAAAGCTGTGGCCTGTAGAGTGTTCACAAGGAAAGTTTACGCACGGACGACGCACAACGGACAACGCACAACGGACGACGAACGACGACGGCGACGGAGATCCCACAGTCTTTGTTTGTTTGTTTGATTTGAGGTTTAACATCCCCGTCAACACTGTAAATGTCATTTTGGAGACGTTGCTTCCAATTTTGTGGGACTTTTACCCGACATTGAGATGAAATGACATCTCAAGCCATGTCACCTAATGAAACCAACAGGGTTTATTAGCATAGACGGTCCGCCTCGCACCGCGGTTCCTGGACAGGCTTATATCCTCTAAGCGGTTTACCAGTACTAGTGTGCGGGCCGGATTCAGCTCTGCGTGGAAGCATCATGCAGCCCATATATTTCTTTAAGCCCCTATGGGCGGGGGCCGGAGATCTCATAGTCACAAAAGCTCACCATGACCTTCGGTCAGGTTAGCTAAAAACATGTGAACACTCTAGAGGCCACAGTTTTAGTCTAATCATCATCAATCTTGCATAGATTGCATATAATAATCTTGCATAGATTGCATAGAATGATCATCCTGATAATATCTCGGATGAGTTTGAATATAGGTCAAGTCAGGCCAAAAGTATGCCAGTAGGTCAGATCACAAAACAAGAGGGCCATGATGACACTGGATCGCTCACCTGGTCCTTATTGCACAACTGCAGTGGTAAGGGGAATTGATCCCTTTGACAACGAGGCTTAGGTCCTAGTGCACCGGAAGCTGAACAGGCTCAGTTTAACTCATGGATACAGGAAGTTGTGTGTGTGACGTGGGTCGGGTGGAGTTGAAGGGGTGACAAGAGGTTGTGTATGAATGGGTGAACAGGATGAGTCTAACTATCAATGACTCATGGTGACACGAGGTTGTGGAGGGGGGTGGGGACAATAGGTTTTGTGTGAACAGGCTCAATCTAATTATAAATGAATCATGGTGACAAGGTGTTGTGCGGGGGTGAGGCTATGACAAGGGGTTTTGCTGGTGGGGGGGGGGGGAGGGGGGACTAGAGGTTGTGTGTGAACAGTCTCAGTCTATTAATAAATCAGGGTGAAAAGGGGTGGTGCAGGGCGTGTGGGGGCATTTGATTTTAATTTCAAAATAGCAATATGTACTGGTGCCATATTTTTATTGCAACACAACAATGAGCTGGGTTCTCGGTGCAGTGGCTATTTTTAGAAAGCTTTATATAAAATGGTGTTTAATGGGGTATTCATTTCACGGACTTGTTTACGCAGTCGAAGGAAAGGCCACTGACATGCGATAGCAACATTAGTTAACCCTTATCTTGCTGAATATTCATTTAAGCCGCACCTATTTCTGCTGTCTATCAAATTGATAGTATCAACCAATCAAATTAATTGATGTAATTTATTGCTACAAATTCATAAACGGAATGCCAAACAGTGTAGATCCTGATCAGATGGCTTCTTCAGAAACAGTGTAGATCCTGATCAGATGGATTCGTCAGAAGCCATCTGATCTGGATCTACACTGTTTGCAAAGATAGGGGTTGTAAGTGAACAGCAAGATAAGGGTTAAATAAGCCGTTACTTCCTCTAAGAGTTGTGAGAATGACCTTTTCTGAGTAGCCCTGTGCAAATGGGCTTGGCGAAATAGATTGGGCTGTATTATGATTTCATGCTCTACAACCAACAGCACATGAGTACTGGTTTTTGTTTGATTTGAGGTTTAACGTCCCTGTCAACGCTGTAAAGGTCATTTTGGAGACGTTGCTTCCAATTTTGTAGGACTTTTACCCGAGATTGAGATGAAATGACATCTCAAGCCCTGTCGCCGTATGAAACCAATAGGGTTTATTAGCATGGACGTTCCGCCTCGCACCGCAGTTCCTGGACAGGCTTAGATCCTCTAAGCGGTTTACCAGTACTAGTGTGCGGGCCGGATTCAGCTCTGCGTGGAAGCAGCATGCAGCCCATATATTTCTGCAAGCCCCTATGGGCGGGGGCTAACATGAGTACTGGAAAAGCACTTAGAAGGTATGAACTTGCCGAAGCAGATTGGTGCAAGTCGGACCATTCATGCATATACTCTATAGATTTCATTTGGCGGCAAGGCCTTGGATGCCATTTCATCTCGATGTCGGGTAAGAGTCCTAGAAAACTGGAAGAAACTTATCAAAACAGACCTAAACAGAAGGAGACATTAAACAAGAGGTTCATAATGGCCCCGGGCGGGGGCATTTTTGGCCCAAGGGCTATTATTTGAACAATCTTGATAGGGTCCACAAGACGAGCCTTCATACCAATAGTTCTATAAAAGGGTTATACGTTGGAAGCAAGGACTACCCCACATAAGTGAAAAATATGGAGTGTACATGATTTCTGGGCCAGACTAGCTAGTTTCGGCCAATTAGGCCTCATCAGTGACCCTCAGATATTTTCGAAATTCCACAATGGAATCAATGATCCCAAAGGACAAGAAAATATAATCTACACTATGAAGTAGGGCAGGGAGACGTTTTACCGCCGCCACACATTCCCACACACCAGCTGTAGTGAAGTTAAATATGTTCTATAAAAGGGTTATCCTTTGGAAGCAAGGAATACACCACAGAACTGAAAAATATGGAGTGTACATGTTTTCTGGGCCAGACTAGCTAGTTTCGGCCAATTAGGCCTCATCAGTGACCCTCAGATATTTTCGAAATTCCACAATGGAATCAATGATCCCAAAGGACAAGAAAATATAATCTACACTATGATGTAGGGCAAATATGAAACCGCCCCCGCCCATAGGGGCTTGAAGAAATATATGGGCTGCATGATGCTTCCACGCAGAGCTGAATCTGGCCCGCACACTAGTACTGGTAAACCGCTTAGAGGATCTAAGCCTGTCCAGAAACCGCGGTGCGAAGCGGACCGTCCATGCTAATAAGCCCTATTGGTTTCATTGGGCGACAGGGCTTGAGATGTCATTTCATCTCAATGTCGGGTAAAAGTCCCACAAAATTGGAAGCAACGTCTCCAAAATGACCTTTACAGTGTTGACGGGGACGTTAAACCTCAAATCAAACAAAGCAAATATGAAACACGTGAGCCTTCTGGTTTCAGAGAAGAAGATTTTTAAAGGTATTCCCTGTACACGTCGATATAAAACGAACGAGCCCCAGGGCTCTAATTTGAACAATCTTGATAGAGGTCCACTAGATGAAACTTCAAACCAAATATTAAAGAACTCGGCCTTGCGGTTTAAGAGAAGAAGATTTTTCCTATATAAGTCAATGTTAAACCAGAGAGCGGGGTATTTTTGGCTAAAGGGCTATAATTTGAACAATCTTGGTAGAGGCCCACTAGATGAAGCTACACTACAAATACCATAGACCCGGGCATAGCGGTTTCAGAGGATATTTTTTGCTATATAAGTCATTGTCAAACCAAACGCCTATTGGGGTGGGGCATATTTTGGCCCAAGAGCTATTATTTGAACCTTGACAGAAGTCCACTAGATGAAGCGACACACCTAATATCAAAGACCAGGGCCTTGCAGTTTCAGCGGAGAAGATTTTTTTAAGATTTTTTCCTATATAAGTAAATGTAAAACCAAAGGGCCCCGGAGCGGGGGAACTTTTGGCCCCAGGACTATAATTTCAACAATCTTGGTTGAGGTCCACTAGATGAAGCTACACAACAAATATCAAAGACCTGGGCCTTGCACTTTTAGAGGGGAAGATTTTTTAAAGATTTTTCCTATATAAGACAATGTTAAACTAAAGAGCCCCGGGGCGGGGTCATTTTGGTCCCAAGGCTATAATTTGAACAATCTTGATAGAGCTCCATAAGACGAACCTTCATACAAAATATCAAACAATTGAGCCTTCTGGTTTCAGAGAAGAAGAGTTTTAAAGATTTTCCCTATATAAGTCAGAAGCCTCCGTGGTGCAGTGGTTACCCTACTCGCCTTGTAAACCAGGGATCGCAGGATCGATCCCGGGCTTCTCCAGACTTTCGGATGAGTCTTTAAACCGAGGTCCCGTCTCCGTATGACCTTAGCTGTTGGTGGGACGTAAAACTAAAAACTCACTCACTCCCTATATAAGTCAATGTTTAACCAAAGGGCCCCGGGGCGGGGGGGGCATTTTTGGCCCCGGGGCTATAATTTGAACACTCTTGATAGAGGTCCATTAGACGAAGCTTCATACCAAATATGAAAAACCTGACCCTTCTGGTTTCAGTCGAGAAGATTGTTAAAGGTTTTCCCTATGCACGTTAATGTAAAACCAAAAGGCCCCGGAACGGGGGCCGTTTGGGCCTCAGGTCTATAATTTGAACAATCTTGGTAGAGGTTCACTAGATGAAGCTACACACCAAATATTGAAGACCTGGGTCTTGCGGTTTTACAAAAGATTTTTTAAGTTTTCATTAAAAAATCTACTCTTGGTCCCTGTGACCTTTATGTGAAGCAGACCAGAACCATTTGAACAATTTTGAAAGGGGACAACCTAAGGATCATTCCTGTGAAGTTTAGTCAAAATTCGATCAGTGATTTAGGAGATGTCGTTTGATGAAATCGTTTACGCACAGACGCACGGACGCATGCAAGCACGGACGACGGACGACGGGCAAAAAGTGATCCCAAACGCTCACCTCGTCAAAACGTGGCAGGTAGGCTAAAATATAGCGATACTTGATTGTTTCTCTTTTTTCGTTTGATCAATCAATCAATCAATCAATTTGTCAATTATTCACTCAATCAATGAATGAATCAATCAATTGCATGTTTTATTCATCACGAAAACACGCCTATATCATTTTCACCCCCTTGTACCCTAGTTTTATATAGTAAAACTGGTGTTTACTGGAGTTAAACTATTTTATTATTTCTGCTCTAAAATATAGATTGTGGGTACTCGTTTGATCCGCCACGATGAGGCGGTTCTAACGAGTCCCCACAATAAATATTTTGAGCAGACAGAAGAAAACTATCACACTTTTTCATCATAAAATCTTCATTTTTTTCGGCAAAAAAATACTATTCATTTGCATAGGCGTGTTTTCGTAATGATAAATGATTAGTTCTTGTCAGGCTATCCTGCAATGTAATTACATTACGATAACACACCCGTGCGACATTGTACAACTTTTCACATCTCCAAAATGGCTATTTTTCTGATGAAAATCCCGGTATTTGTCATATTTATACTCCAAACATAGGTTTTGGGTGCTCGTTAGAACCGCCTCATTGAGGCGGTTCTAACGAGTACCCACAACCTATGTCTTGGAGCAGAAATAAAAAAAAAAACTTTTCTCTATATAAGTGGGGTTTAGGGGGGTCTTTATTTCACGGACTTGTTCACGTGATGAGTTAACTTTATACTAGCTGCAAACATTCGCAAACTGTAAGCAATCTGCAAACATGTAATTCTTTGTTATACTACAAAGAAATTGGTATGGGTTTCCCTTTTATAGAACATATTTAACGTCACTAAAGCTGGCGTTTGGAAATGTGTGGCGGCCGTAAAAAGTCTACCTGCGTTACATCAGTGTAGTGTAGTTTATATTTTCTTGTCCATTGGGATTGTTGATTTCCATTGTGAAATTTTGAAAATATTTGAGGGTCACTGATGAGGTTAAATTGCCGAAACTAGCTAGTCTTGTCCAGAAACATATACACTCCATATTTTCTAGTCCTGTGGTGCATTTCTTGCTTCCAAATGATAACCCTTTTATAGAACATTTTAATTGGACAGTGCAACAGCAACAACTGTCCATATAACCCGTGATAAAAATGTTGCCATTTTGCACATTCTTGCGTTGATTTGCGTTGTAAGTTTGGGTTACTACAAAGTTTATTAGAAATATTAGAAAGACAGCCATGACTTTCAATTAATAAATAAACAAGATGTGTTTGTGAAACACTGATGCCCCCGGACAGCGCACGTTAAATATGAAAGCAGTATCACTAAGTAATCGAAAGGTATGGCCAATGTTCGCGTCTTACAACAGTAGGTCAACGTTACAAGGTCAAAAATTATGTCGGAAAGTTCTTGTGACATAGAATGCACATGTGAAATATGAAAGCCCTATCACTTACCAATCGAAAGTTATGGCCAATGTTAAAGTTTTTTTTAAAAGTAGGTCAAACAGCAAGGTCAAGGTCATGAGGTTAAAATTTATGGTACCACTGGAAAGGTCTTGTGACAAGGAATGCACACGTGAAATATGAAAGCCCTACCACTTACCAATCGAAAGTTATGGCCAATGTCAAAGTTTTATAAAGTAGGTCAAATGTCAAGGTCAAGGTCACAAGGTCAAAAAAATTATGGTACCACTAGAAAGGTCTTGTGACAAGAAATGCAAATGTGAAATATGAATTCCCTACCACTTACCAATCAAAAGTTATGGCCAATGTTAAAGTTTTTGAAAAGTAGGTCAAACGTCAAGGTCAAGGTCACAAGGTCAAAAATTGTGGTACCACTAGAAAGGTCTTGTGACAAGGAGTGCACAACTGAAATATGAATTCCCTACCACTTACCAATCAAAAGTTATGGCCAATGTTAAAGTTTTTGAAAAGTAGGTCTAACGTCAAGGTCAAGGTCACAAGGTCAAAAATTATGGTACCACTAGAAAGGTCTTGTGACAAGGAGTGCACATGTGAAATATGAAAGCCATACCACTTACCAATCAAAAGTTATGGTCAATGTTAAAGTTTTTAAAAAGTTGGTCAAACATCAAGGTCAAGGTCAAAAGGCCACAAATTATGGTACCACTAGAAAGGCCTTGTGACAAGGAGTGCACATCTGAAATATGAAAGCCCTAACACTTACCAATCAAAAGATATGGCCAATGTTAAAGTTTTTAAAAAGTAGGTCAAACAACAAGGTCAAGGTCACAAGGTAAAAAATTATGGTTCCACTAGAAAGGTCTTGTGACAAGGAATGCACATGTGAAATATAAAAGCCCTATCACTTACCAATCGAAAGTTATGGCCAATGTTAATGTTTTTAAAAATTTTGAAAAAAGTAGGTAAAAGGTCAATGTCAAGGTCACAAGATAAAAAATTATGGTACCACTGGAAAGGTCTTGTGATAAGGTATACACATGTGAAATATGAAAGCTCTATCTATTACCATTCAAAAGTTATGCCCAATGTTAAGGTTTTTGTAGACAGACAAACGGACAAACAGACAAACGGACAAACAGACAGACATACCAAAACTATATGCCCCCCCCCACCCCCCCACCCCCCCCCCCCCCCGAATCTAGATTCCGGGGGCATAAAAATATGTGCTGTTGTTGTTATTGTTGTGGTTTAAGTAGGTGCAAAAAGGGCACGTGTAATGTTGGCACATGTAAACATATCATTTCGAAAACACGCCTATACAAATACATTGTAAATTTTACCACTGAAAAAAAAAAAAAAAAAATTTCAAATGAAAAATTGTGATATTTTTCTTACTTCTGCTCAAAACA
Source organism: Lucinisca nassula (assembly GCA_963580285.1). NCBI lineage: Eukaryota > Metazoa > Mollusca > Bivalvia > Lucinida > Lucinidae > Lucinisca > Lucinisca nassula. Next base: position 686,356 of record CAUZLF010000336.1, on the reverse strand, counting down.
TAGATTTTGGGTACACGTTAGAGCCGCCTCATCGAGGCGGTTCTAACGAGTATCCACAATCTATATTTTAGAGCAGAAATAAGAACAATAATGTTTACTCCTGTAAACCCCAGTTTTTCTGTACAAAAGTGGGGTTCGAGTGGGTCAAAATTATATAGGTGTGATTTCGTGATGACTTTTCGCGACGTCTGATGCAAAGGAACAATTTGGGAAACATTGCGACAGTGTACAAAATGGCATGAAAAAGCTTTGCATTTTGCCGGCGAATACAGTGTTACAATATCCGCCAGAAAGCAATAAATCCTCTCATCTAACGGCTTGGGCAAATATTGTTCTCAGGCGGAGAAGTGATACCATTTTCCTCAAAAGACAAAACATCACGTGAACACGTCCGTGAAATAAAGACCCCCCTAAACCCCACTTTATATAGAGAAAACTGGGGTTTACGGGGGTATACAATATTTTTTTATTTTTGCTCCAAGACATAGGTTGTGGG
>CAUZLF010000336.1:333945-685837 GCA_963580285.1 Lucinisca nassula | reverse complement strand
AAATGTGAGAGCGCGTAGAAATTTTAAACCAGAACTGTTTCAAAGGAAACAAAACATTTATAAAGATTACAACTAGAAACAAGGAACAATCTCAGTGTTCCAAATTATATTTTTGACGGCCTTCATGCGGACTGAACACATTTTTTGTCTTAATCGTGACGGAAGTAAGGGCGAGGAATGTGGCCACGTAAAATGGATTTAAGCCCCCCCCCCCCCCCCCCCCTCAAGTGGAATTCCTTTCCGCTGACCGTTCCAAGGCGGTTCTTCTGTCGCGGTGTATTTTTGTAATGGTTTGTCTGCGGGTGTTTGTGTCGCTTATATCATTTTATGTTGGATAGCCTTTTGGCCATTTTGAGGGAACGTAACTGTCCTTTTGGCTTTCCGATATTGGTGTTTCCATTAGGATATGTTGTTTCACGTTTGTGTTTCTTTCCCTTTGGTGTCTCTGGTGGGAGCTGTGGGTTAATTGCATCGATTCCTGATCATTGCCCCCACTTCTATTTTGCATATCAGATCTGTTTTGTTGGCCATACTGTGGGGAAGTAACTGTCCTTTTAGCTTTCTGCTATTGATATTTCCATTAGGGTCTATTGCTCAGTTTTCCATAAAGAAGTTTTTGATAATACAAACATGTCTTTACTTATGGAAAAGAAGTTACAGAACCTTTGTTATAAATTAAATAAGATTTTTCCAGCTTGCTAGAGTTATAAAGTGATGGAGATTGCAGCTTTGTTTCTGAAAAAAAAATAATAAGCATTTACCAAGTTACCAAGTGCTAAAATTAAGCCCTGCCCTGAAACTAGCCTTAAGCAGCTTTGCACGATCCTATGTCTATGCCAGTAACAAGTATAGCTTTTACAAAAAGCTAAGTCTACGCTTAGCATATATTAACTGTGAATATCTCGGGTTATATTCCAGGCATATGTTTTATACAATTTATTAAATTTACTGTCTGCTGGTTTCACAGCAGCATTTCAATTTTAAAATTTTCTGATTAAAAGAAGAGTACACGGTATGTGTTACGAGATGGAATAGGAAACCTCTCTGGTGCTTATGCACATCTAAATTATTTTAGTAGATATATGGTAGGGCGGTGCGAGTGAAATATTTTGGGTGAAATATGGTACGCAAACTGTGCGGCTCCATGAACAAGTCATGCACATATCATACGATGTATGCATGAGTGGTTTATAGAGAGCTGTTTTTACAATACAGGGGGCCGCTAAAAGGCCGAGTCCTATAGAATTTGCCTAAAAATCGCCAACCGCCAAATTGTGCCATATATGATTTTTATTCCCGTCACGTGTTGTGTGGGTGTTCGTTTTGACAGGAGTCATGTCATTGATTATAGGGTCGTTTCATCAATTTTTCCTATGGGAAATATACTATTTGAACGCAAAACCATTATCTACTCGATTTTTGCTATCTGGCTTTGTTTGTGGCCGGTATCTCCACCTCGCCACGAATTGAGCAAGGTAATATGAGTAGGCATGATTTTCCGGTAGTATTCATAGATATATAAACCCTGAAAAAAGCGGACACTTTAGCAGCAGGTCAAGTTGTAAGAGTGAACACAACATTGTGACGGGGAAATAGAAAGTATATTGAAAGGTATGTTAAATCTATGTTTAGTATTATTTTTGTATGAACATGCTTGTAGGTTTTGGAGGGGTTTACTTCTAGTATACCCCAACTTTCTGAAGCCTATTCTGAATTCACTGTTGTGGCCTGTAGTGATTAGGCTACTAGCTTTGCCAGCTAGACGTCGCAGAATTGATCCCAGGCTTCTCCAGTAGTAGAATGAGTCTTTCTAAGTGAGGTCCTGTCTCATGCTGACCCTAGATGTTGGTGAGACGTAAAGTTTGGACACCCGCTCATTCTGGATTCATTTAGGCTTTTAGACCCCTTTCGTAGAATGTAATTAATAAACGCCGGGTCACTTGTTTGATCCATGACTTTTGACTGGCTGTGGTTAGAAAACCGTGGTTCCGTCCCAATATGATATTAGGTGTAGAGGGGACGTAAACTTAAGACGGGTTTAACCATATCTTCATCATCAGGGCAAACTCTTACAAGAGCCTGTTGGGTTATCCGTGATGATGAACCGTAATGAATTTTATTTTACAAGCATGTTCACGTTGATTAGAAATAAATTTGTTCAAGAAGAATTACGAGTTCATTTTGTAATGATGCCGTTTTTGTCTGATAACTCAGTTTGGGCATGTATGTATATATAAAGGACGTGATGATGATAAGTGGGAGTATTTGGTCGCCACACGTCATAACGGCCTGAGCGGCGGGGATGACGTCAGCTGCGTCATCGGCGTCGCGAGGACGGTTGTGACGGGGTGCCTACCAAATAGAGAGAATTTACGGCAAACAGTGTTGGCCCTTATGAGACACTAACAAATGTTGTGGATTATAGATGAAAATCTTCTGTTGTAGTTTCTATCTGTTATTAATGTATTGAATTTGTGAATAGCTATATTTGTGAGCCGTGTCGCGGAGAAGGATATGAAATAGAGATTGTTATGTTTCCTGTAATTGGCAGCTGACCAGGTAGCGCAAAGGCGTGGTCTGTTCAATTGCCTCTTACTTGTGATAATGTAGTGAGCACAAATTTGATGAGTATTATGCTCAGTAGTAGTGAGCATTAATTGATTTCTGTAGTGCTCAGTAAGGAAACATGAACTTTGAGTATTATTGTGTCAAGCGCTGGGTGCTGATAATTTGATGCACAGTCAAGTTGAGTTCTGCTGTACGGTTATTTGTCGCATGCACTAATCAGCCTGTATGTCTGGTCGGCGCATGCGCAATAACGGTATATGCATGAACATATTCTTACTTCTCCGGGAGGGGGATCATGATATAGCATGTATGTTTTGTGACTCGTTTCTAGTCCCGTTATCGTAATTTGCAGGCACAACAATGTGTGACCTGCTGCTCCCTGCTTCATAGCAGCAGGTACTGGTACGACGCTAGGCGTTAGGGTCCAGCAAGGGCGGACAGACCGCCGTAATCAGCGCCTACCAGGGTAGAAGCAGAATCTAAATCATTGTTCGTTGTAAACAAATGTGAGACCATGGAAGAGGTCAACTTACCTGCAGGTTTTATTTGGACGATCGCTAAACCCCTGATCGGCAAACGTGATCGCTAAACCTAGGATTATCAACTATGTTGATAGACTAGTTCTACTAGTTCGCGAGAGGAAGTTTCACGCGAGTGGGGGATTCACCCTAAGTTATAAACTGGCCAGTCGCGTCTTGTGTTGTTTCTTTTTTTGTTTTTGTTGTTGTTTTTGTTGTTTGCTTCTGTAGGTATTCACGTCACCCGTTCCGAGCACAGAACAGTGTTTTGCCTTCGGAGCGGACGTCGTGAGTTGGCTACAGAAGCAACAAATTGTGATGTTTTGTGTTAGTAAGTGTTGTATGTAGATACTGTAAATAATTCATGTCATTCATTTAACATCTTTCTTGTGCCTTACCCCACAGCTGCCCGTACACCTGTCAGAGATCACGCTCGGTTGTCTTGTCAGCATGGGGGTTTGCGGGACGCCGTAAACCCACATGTAACATTTGGTGTCAGAAGTGGGATTTGATCTCTGGCTGGTGTTCCCGGCTGTGGAACAGCACATTGATACTCTGAATCATCAACTTTAAAAAAAAAAAAAAATGCATTGACAGCCACATTTAGAAATTAACTTTAATCTTCCTTCCTGCGTTGATGAAGTGCGAAACCCATGTATTCAACTGAATGGATACTGACAAGTCGATAATTTCTGAGCAGGAAGGCAAGGCAAACCCCACTTTTTCTTGGTAACGAAAAATTTAAGTAGACCCCACTTAATTGTGTTACCTGACATTCTACTAAGTTAAATTGGAGCTACTAATTGATCTTACCCACACATGGTTCTGACGTAGTGACGTTAATAATTTACTGACGTTGACATAACGGTAGCGTTAATATTTACGCTGTGGCTTGAGGTTAGGTATGACGTAATAGAAACATTAATGGTGACTTGTTATGATCGGAGTTTTGTAATGTGATGAAACTTCGGATTGTAGCATTTTACTGTAAACGTCGTCAGTTTATGACGTCATATTAGACTACCAGTACGCAACGTCATACTTTGCTGAAAGCATTTGACATTTCAAATCGCGTGTGCTTTAATAACTAACGTTTTAGTTAGATTAACGCGTATAACACATATCTTAACGTTTTAGTTAAGCCCATTCAATCATCACTGATCATAACTGATCAGTTTATAGTGGTTTTGATAGTAACGTGAGATTTACGTTATCAATAATGGAGCGTTTAATGCAAATGGGAAAGGACTTAGGTTATGAGGGGAAGGAGTTACAAGGTTTTGTTAAGGAGCAGCAAGATATTGAGCGGGCAGAAAGGCAAGAGCAAAGGGACTTAGAAAGGTTAAGGTCTGAAGAAAAGGAAAAGGAAAGGGCAGAAAAAGAAAAGGAAAGGGTACATGAACTAGCTAAGTTAGAGGAAAAGGAAAAGGAAAGGGCTGAAAAAGAAAAGGAAAGGGCACATGAACTAGCTATGTTGAATGTTAATAAGGAACTTGAAATGGCACGCATTAAGACTGAAAGGGAGGCAAAAGAGATTAGTGAGGCCCAGTTAGAACAAATAAAACATGGGTTTGAGCTACAGCACCAAGAATTAAGGAATCAGTTAGAAATGCAGAGAGCGAAGCTCGAGCTAGAATTTGAAAAGCAAAAAACTGAGAAGGTGGCGCATGCCCGGGATCCTAAGTTACCTTATTTTGAAGAGGGTAAAGATAAAATGGATAGTTATTTATCTAGGTTTGAGAAATATGCTACGGCTAATAAATGGGATAAGAGTGTTTGGGCCGCGTATTTAAGTGCATTGCTCAAAGGGCGCGCACTTGATGTTTATGACCGGTTGTCAAATGTGGATGCGGCGGATTATGAAAAGTTAAAGGACGCTTTATTAAAGAATTTTGACATGACAGAGCGCGGATTTAGGAAACAGTTTCGTTATAGTAGGCCCGAGAAATCAGAAACGTTCATACAGTTCAGCAGTAGACTGAGAAGTTATTTAGAAAAATGGCTTAATATGGCAAAGATAGAAAAATCTTTTCCGGCTGTCTGTGATTTCATGGCAAGGGATCAGTTCCTGGAGTCATGTAATAGAGAACTGTATGTACATCTGAAGCCAAAACAGTTTGGTAATTTAGATGAAATGGCTAGGGAGGCAGATTTGTTTGCAGAAGCGCGCGGGGGCGTATATAGTTGCATTAATAAGGGGCAACGCGATAATAGAGGCGCAGCGCAGGGGAAACAGGACAAAGTTGACTCGAACAAACCGAGTGGTAGACCGGATATCAAGTGTAGCATATGCGGTAAGGGGCATTTAACAATTAAATGTTTTAAGAACCCCGACAGGAAACAATTGTATAGCGCAGAGGTAGGAGCAACTGGAGTTGGGGATAGCGGTGTTAAGGAAAATTTTAACACGCGCGTAGAGACTCAAGGTTCTCAGGTTAAGAATGAGAATACGCAGAATGTAGGTCGTGGTTATACACGTGGTCGTGGTAATTTTAGAGGGTCTTTTCGCGGACGCGGTAAAAATAATAGCACACCACGTGGCGCAGCACACCAAGTTAGTTTTTGTCAGACGGAAGTAACTAGGAAAGGTGATGAGATTGGAAGTATTTTTGAAAATAAGGTTGGTGATCCTTTGATTTCGGATAGGGAGGAGTGTAGTAAGGAAACTAGGGAAGGTGTCTGTTACTTCTTAAAGGCAAGGTTACCGACGGCACAAGGATTGGTTAATAATAAAAAGGTGGTTGTATTAAGAGATACTGGGTGTACAGGCTGTGTCGTTCGGAGAAGTTTGGTTTCGGATAGTCAATTAATAGGGAAGGAATCAAATGTTACGTTGATTGATGAATCCACACAAAGGTATCCTTTGGCAATGATTGACATTGATTGTCCTTTTTTCACTGGGAAAACTGAAGCTTTGTGTATGGATGATACGTTGTACGATTTGGTTATCGGTAACATTGATGGATCAAAACTTCCTGATATGTCTCATTTCTCAGCTGCGGCTGTAACTAGGTCTCAAACTAGGCAGGATGAGAAGCCTTACAGAAAACTTAAGGTTCCCGATCAGATCATTAACGATGACAAGGAGGCTTTCAAGCAAGCTCAGGTTGATGATCCAACTTTGGAAAACATCAGGAAAAGGGTTGTATCTGGGAACAAGACTGTGAGTCGTGGTTTAAACCGAGGTGAAACTAGGTTTATTGAGAAAAAAGGTTTGGCATATAGGGAGTTCACCAAGGGTAACAAAGTCTCTTTCCAACTTGTGGTCCCTCAAAGTTTCCGAGGAAAGGTGTTGAAACTGGCTCATGAAACGCTTATGTCTGGACATATGGGTATTAGGAAGACATTGGATAGAGTTGTAACTGAGTTTTACTGGCCCGGTATTTGCGGTGATGTCGCTAGATTTTGTAAATCTTGTGATATTTGTCAGAGAACTATTCAGAAAGGTCGGGTCACTAAAGTACCTCTAGGAAAAATGCCATTGATTGATACGCCATTTAAGAGGGTGGCAGTGGACATAGTTGGTCCAATTGAGCCTCGATCTGATAGGAAATCTCGGTATATTTTAACCATGATAGATTATGCGACAAGGTATCCAGAGGCGATAGCTTTACCGAGTATTGAGACGGAACGTGTCGCGGAAGCGCTTATTGAAATGTTTAGTAGGGTTGGCATTCCTGATGAAATGTTGACTGATTGTGGATCACAGTTTACTGCTGAGGTAATGAAGGAAGTCAGCAGACTTCTTTCTCTTCAACAGTTAACGTGTAGTCCGAGACACCCAATTTGCAACGGACTGATAGAGCGTTTCCACGCTACGTTAAAGCAGATGTTACGTCGCATGTGTGCTGAACGTCCAAAAGATTGGGATAAATATCTTCCAGCTTTATTATTTGCGGTAAGGGAAGTCCCACAAGAGTCTTTAGGATACTCCCCTTTTGAGTTGTTATATGGACGTAACGTCAGAGGTCCAATGGCAATATTAAGAGAAATATGGGCTGAAGAGGTACGCGATGAGCACGTTCTTTCGACGTATCAATACGTTATTGAGCTTAGGGAACGGTTAGAGCAGACATGCAAATTAGCGCGTGATAATTTAAAGAAGGTTCAGATTAAGCAGAAAGCTTATTATGATAAAGGCGCGAGGTCGCGTAAATTTGACGTCGGCGACAAAGTAGTGTTGTTACTACCGACAGACAGTAATAAATTATTGCTTCAATGGAAAGGTCCTTATGAAGTGGTTGAGGTAGTGAACAGAATGGATTATAAGATTGACGTCAATGGAAATGTTAACACATATCACGCTAACATACTGAAGCAATATGTGGAACGTCAAAATGTGACGTCACATTGCTTGCTTTCTGTAGAGTCCACTCCGTCAACTGAAAATGATGACTTTGACGAATTCTCATTGGAAGATTGCGCTTTTCCTACTGCAAAGCAACTAGAGACGTTTAAGGACGTCCATATTTCAGAAATGTTAACGCAGGATCAGCGTAAAGAAATAGAGACGTTGATAAAAGAATACCCGGACGTACTGTCCAGTGTACCAGGACGAACTGACCAAATAGAACACGACATAAAGTTGCTGGCGACGGAACCAGTGAGGTCAAAAGGTTATGCCATACCATATAAAGTACGGGATGTAATGGAAAAGGAAATTCAAGATATGTTAGATTTAGGAGTTATTGAGCCATCAATATCTCCATACTCATCCCCTGTAGTACTTGTCCCTAAAAAAGATGGTTCGGTGCGGTTCTGCATTGACTTCCGTAAACTTAATAAGGTGACGGAGTTCGATGTAGAACCAATGCCAAATATGGAGGAGGTTATAAATAGAATGTCGGGGCACAAATACTTTAGCAAATTAGATTTGTCAAAAGGTTATTGGCAGGTAAAAATGACGTCTAAGGCAAAACCCCTAACTGCGTTCGAAACCCCCAAAGGCTTGTTTCAATTCAAAACTATGCCCTTCGGTTTGGTAAACTCAGGAGCAACATTTTGCAGGTTGATGAGAAAGATTCTGTCCGAACTTTCTAACGTTGATAGCTTCGTCGATGATATGTGGATCTTTACCGAAACTTGGAAAGACCACTTGACGTCATTACGTGAAGTTTGAGATAGACTCAGGACAGCCAAGTTGACGGCAAAACCTTCCAAGTGTATGATTGGGTATAGCAGTATCGAATGTCTTGGTCACAGTGTAGCTGCTCAGTCAGTTAGACCGCAAGAAGACAAGATACAAGCTATAAAGGATGCTCCTCGACCTTCTACTAAGAGACAAATAAAGTCATTTCTTGGGTTGGCTGGTTTCTACCGCCGTTTCATTCCAAATTTCTCATCTATCGCTTCCCCATTTGACAGATTTAACTAAGAAAAGTAGACCAAACAAGATCACAGACTGGCAGGACCATCATGAAAAGGCTTTTCAGACCCTGAAGAATAGACTCACGTCTAGTCCTATTCTTCGTCTTCCTATCTTTCATGATGGGAATCCGTTCATACTCCGGACGGACGCTTCTGATGTTGGTATAGGAGCCGTTTTGCTCCAAGAATTTGAAGGGGAAGGACGACTTCCCATTGCTTATGCCAGCAAGAAACTTTTGCCTCGTGAGAAAAACTATTCTGTAATAGAGAAGGAATGTTTGGCTATTATCTGGGGTGTTGAGAAATTTCGCAAGTATCTTTACGGAGTAGAATTCCTGCTTGAGACAGACCACAAGCCCTTGTCTTATATGCAAACAGCAAAAGTTCTCAATCCTCGAATTATGCGTTGGGCAATGAAACTACAGCCGTATAGATTTCGGATTGTTGCAATTCGGGGCCAAGAAAATTTGGGGGCAGACTACCTTAGTAGGTAATTCTTCGCACGGTTGTTGTGTAAATAGCTGTCTTGTTTAGATAGGTTCATCCTATTCCATCTCTATACACAAAGAAAAAACATTTCTGATTGTTTTTTTCTCCAAAAGGGGAAACCTTTGTTACGAGATGGAATAGGAAACCTCTCTGGTGCTTATGCACATCTAAATTATTTTAGTAGATATATGGTAGGGCGGTGCGAGTGAAATATTTTGGGTGAAATATGGTACGCAAACTGTGCGGCTCCATGAACAAGTCATGCACATATCATACGATGTATGCATGAGTGGTTTATAGAGAGCTGTTTTTACAATACAGGGGGCCGCTAAAAGGCCGAGTCCTATAGAATTTGCCTAAAAATCGCCAACCGCCAAATTGTGCCATATATGATTTTTATTCCCGTCACGTGTTGTGTGGGTGTTCGTTTTGACAGGAGTCATGTCATTGATTATAGGGTCGTTTCATCAATTTTTCCTATGGGAAATATACTATTGGAACGCAAATCCATTATCTACTCGATTTTTGCTATCTGGCTTTGTTTGTGGCCGGTATCTCCACCTCGCCACGAATTGAGCAAGGTAATATGAGTAGGCATGATTTTCCGGTAGTATTCATAGATATATAAACCCTGAAAAAAGCGGACACTTTAGCAGCAGGTCAAGTTGTAAGAGTGAACACAACATTGTGACGGGGAAATAGAAAGTATATTGAAAGGTATGTTAAATCTATGTTTAGTATTATTTTTGTATGAACATGCTTGTAGGTTTTGGAGGGGTTTACTTCTAGTATACACCAACTTTCTGAAGCCTATTCTGAATTCACTGTTGTGGCCTGTAGTGATTAGGCTACTAGCTTTGCCAGCTAGACGTCGCAGAATTGATCCCAGGATTCTCCAGTAGTAGAATGAGTCTTTCTAAGTGAGGTCCTGTCTCATGCTGACCCTAGATGTTGGTGAGACGTAAAGTTTGGACACCCGCTCATTCTGGATTCATTTAGGCTTTTAGACCCCTTTCGTAGAATGTAATTAATAAACGCCGGGTCACTTGTTTGATCCATGACTTTTGACTGGCTGTGGTTAGAAAACCGTGGTTCCGTCCCAATATGATATTAGGTGTAGAGGGGACGTAAACTTAAGACGGGTTTAACCATATCTTCATCATCAGGGCAAACTCTTACAAGAGCCTGTTGGGTTATCCGTGATGATGAACCGTAATGAATTTTATTTTACAAGCATGTTCACGTTGATTAGAAATAAATTTGTTCAAGAAGAATTACGAGTTCATTTTGTAATGATGCCGTTTTTGTCTGATAACTCAGTTTGGGCATGTATGTACATATAAAGAACGTGATGATGATAAGTGGGAGTATTTGGTCGCCACACGTCATAACGGCCTGAGCGGCGGGGATGACGTCAGCTGCGTCATCGGCGTCGCGATGACGGTTGTGACGGGGTGCCTACCAAATAGAGAGAATTTACGGCAAACAGTGTTGGCCCTTATGAGACACTAACAAATGTTGTGGATTATAGATGAAAATCTTCTGTTGTCGTTTCTATCTGTTATTAATGTATTGAATTTGTGAATAGCTATATTTGTGAGCCGTGTCGCGGAGAAGGATATGAAATAGAGATTGTTATGTTTCCTGTAATTGGCAGCTGACCAGGTAGCGCAAAGGCGTGGTCTGTTCAATTGCCTCTTACTTGTGATAATGTAGTGAGCACAAATTTGATGAGTATTATGCTCAGTAGTAGTGAGCATTAATTGATTTCTGTAGTGCTCAGTAAGGAAACATGAACTTTGAGTATTATTGTGTCAAGCGCTGGGTGCTGATAATTTGATGCACAGTCAAGTTGAGTTCTGCTGTACGGTTATTTGTCGCATGCACTAATCAGCCTGTATGTCTGGTCGGCGCATGCGCAATAACGGTATATGCATGAACATATTCTTACTTCTCCGGGAGGGGGATCATGATATAGCATGTATGTTTTGTGACTCGTTTCTAGTCCCGTTATCGTAATTTGCAGGCACAACGATGTGTGACCTGCTGCTCCCTGCTTCATAGCAGCAGGTACTGGTACGACGCTAGGCGTTAGGGTCCAGCAAGGGCGGACAGACCGCCGTAATCAGCGCCTACCAGGGTAGAAGCAGAATCTAAATCATTGTTCGTTGTAAACAAATGTGAGACCATGGAAGAGGTCAACTTACCTGCAGGTTTTATTTGGACGATCGCTAAACCCCTGATCGGCAAACGTGATCGCTAAACCTAGGATTATCAACTATGTTGATAGACTAGTTCTACTAGTTCGCGAGAGGAAGTTTCACGCGAGTGGGGGATTCACCCTAAGTTATAAACTTGCCAGTCGCGTCTTGTGTTGTTTCTTTTTTTGTTTTTGTTGTTGTTTTTGTTGTTTGCTTCTGTAGGTATTCACGTCACCCGTTCCGAGCACAGAACAGTGTTTTGCCTTCGGAGCGGACGTCGTGAGTTGGCTACAGAAGCAACAAATTGTGATGTTTTGTGTTAGTAAGTGTTGTATGTAGATACTGTAAATAATTCATGTCATTCATTTAACATCTTTCTTGTGCCTTACCCCACAGCTGCCCGTACACCTGTCAGAGATCACGCTCGGTTGTCTTGTCAGCATGGGGGTTTGCGGGACGCCGTAAACCCACATGTAACAGTATGACACTTGGCGGCCGCTATATTTCGTTGACGCGTCGAAAAACGTGATGCCTTTTTATGCCAGCAACCGCTCAGCTGCCTAAATCGCAAATAAAAAACTAGAATGTGATTGTTTGTGCGAGATTATATGGTCGAACTAATAAACTTCTCTTTGTATTTGCCGAGGGATACCAGTTAACAAATTGCAGAATTTGTTCAAAGCTGTAATGTGGAGCATACATTACGATAACACACCCGTGCGACATAGTGCATTTTTTCACATCTCCAAAATTACTACTTTTCTGATGAAAATCCGTGATATTTTTCTTAAAAATACTGCAAACATAGGATGTGGGTGCTCGTTAGAACCGCCTCATTGGGGCGATTCTATCGAGTACCCACAACCTATGTCTTGGGGCAAAAATAAGAAAAATAATGAATACCCCCGTAAACCCCAGTTTTCTCTATATAAAGTGGGGTTTAGTGGGGTGTTCATTTCACGGACTTGTTCACGTGATGCAACAAATTGTGGGTTCCTTCGTCGCAACCATTAGCCAGGCCGCGAAAATACAGATGACATTGAAGTATAGGCCATCAGCAGAAATCGATACAATTCGCCCATAGCTCCCATCAGAGACACCATAGGGAAAGAAGCACAAACATGGAAAAACTAGACCCTAATGGAAACATCAATAGCGGAAAGCCAAATTGACAGTTACGTTCCCATAAAATGGTCAATTGGCTGTCCAAAGCAAAATAATATAAGCGATACACACACTCAAAGGCAAACCATAACAAAATAAACCGCGACAGAGGAACCGCGTTGGAACGGTCAGTGAAACGAATTCTACGGGGTGGGGGTGAGGCGGGGGGGGGGGGGCTTAAATCGATTTTACGTGGCCACAATTCTCGCCCTTATTTCCGTCGCGATTATGATAAATTTGTCCAGTCCGCATGAAGGCCTCCTAACTCATCAGTGCAACAGCTCCGTGAACTTAAAAATATAACAAGACCACCGCATGCGGGTGCCAACGCTCGGCTGCAAAAGGTCGAAAAAGGGGCATAACAGTACCAAAAAATATTTTGAGGGTTACCTCACCTACTGGTATGAGTTCCCTTTTTTATAATGAACAACTAGTCCAAGTTTCAAGTAAATGTGTTCAGTAATGACAGAGATATTTCAAGATGTCCATGTTTTTGCACGACGACGACGCAAACATTCTAAGTCGAAGAAGGGGCGTAACTGTGCCAAAAATATTTTGTGGGATACCTAATCTATTGGTATGAGTTCCCTTTTTCATAATGAACAACTAGTTCGAGTTTCAAGTAAATATGTTAAACAATGACAGTGATATTACAAAATGTCCAAGTTTTTGCACGACGACGACGCAGACGACGCCAGAGCTATCACAATACCCCGTCGTTTTCTTCGAAAACAGCCGAGCTAATAACCACAGAGATAAAACAACGTTGAGGACTCGACAGCAAAAAACCACTGAAATGCTGGGGCAAAAGAAGACCAACAGTTAGACTCCAATGGGCCCGATCAGAGACAGAGCATTAGGCCGCCCCCGCCCATAGGGGCTTGAAGAAATATATGGGCTGCACAATGCTTCCACGCAGAGCTGAATCCGGCCCGCACACTAGTACTGGTAAACCGCTTAGAGGATCTAAGCCTGTCCAGGAACTGCAGTGCGAGTCGACCGTCCATGCTAATAAACCCTTGGTTTCATTGGGCGACAGGGCTTGATATGTCATTTCATCTCAATGTCGGGTAAAAGTCCCACAAAATTGGAAGCAACGTCTTCAAAATGACCTTTACAGTGTTGACGGGGACATTAAACCTCAAATCAAACAAACAAACAAACAAAAGCATTAGGCACCAACCAACATTGCTAAAAATTAGATACCCTCTAATTCTCAGTAAGCCTTTACGCTGGAACCGTCATAGAATCTGAGGCCTGACCGACTGGCGTGCAAGTAAAGAGGGAAGCAAAGTTGCCAACCGTGATCGGGTTAACTACCATGCATGCAGTCTGTCGTATAACATATATGTTTTACCCACACTTTTTGTATCGAAGAATGATTTTACGAAAATGGGTGCTGAAGTCATTGCATTTATGTATTTTTCTGAATGTTTATACTAAGTCGGGTTCTGATACACCCTGTTCCAGAAGAGATTTAAGTCCAACATTAAATATTGAAATTAAATCGGAATGACGTCTACCAAATTTTGAATAGGCTGTGTGTAGTTTATGATACCGATAACCCTGATTAAGCAGTTTAGCAGCAGTTAAAATTTATTATAATTTTGTTTGTTTGATTTGAGGTATAACGTCCCCGTCAACACTGTAAATGTCATTTTGGAGACGTTGCTTCCAATTTCGTGGGACTTTTACCCGACACTGAGATGAAATGACAACTCAAGCCTTTTGGACTTGCACTATTTGCCATTGGCTCTTTACACAAACGAAAATTGTTAACTGACAATTTTTAAGGCGAATAGGAATACCTGCTAGATTTTCCACCATTTATAGAGGGAGAAAACTTTCGGGATTTCCTATTCATTTTTCTACAAACTCGATCCAACTCTGATCTACTCTTGCAGGCAGGAATTGCTCCTCAAGAGCAAATTCTTTCCTTTAAGAGTTGACCCCTTTTGACATGGGAGACAAAAATACTTTAGCAGGAGTTGCCTCCCATGAAGGTGAAACCATTCCCCTTAAGCCACCATTGAGCGATCCATCGTCCGTCAAATCTTTCAGAAAGCCATTTTTGTGTAATACTGGGGTAATCAATATGCACTCGTTGTATTATATACCATAGGCTCAATGGGCAACCAAAATATGTCAGCACTAGTAGCTCTTCAACCGTTATAATTCCATTGAGCTATTCCAGTAACCTTAGCTCAAGGGAGATTGCTAAACATGCAGTTCAAAGCATGTGCGATCAAACATTTAATTTTCGTTAACTGGAGCGACCTGCGGAAGTGAACTCTACCCTGCAATGAGTTTACATCGACCAAGGAATATCTAGGGAGTTTAAACGATCTCATCGACCTCAGCGGTCTCAGTGGTGTTTAGCGGCCTCGCCCGTTGTCTTTGCCGGCCTGGGTGATCTCAGTCGGATGCGCGTCTGGCTATTGATCGATACCAACCGGGATCGCCAGCTTTCTGTCATGGAGATTGATCTTGGAATATATCCTGTGGCCATTCTCTCTCTTCGGTTGACCCAAGAAGGAAATGGTCAAAGTTACATTGACAAATCGTAGCTATTCCGATGGGTACAAATTGTGCTCACCTTGACATAATAATATCATCTGATTGTCAAAGAAATCGATGATTATAAAGTGGGATTTAAGGGGTGATCATTTAACGGTCTTGTTGACGTGATCTAATTACAAATTAACAAAGTATACAAGAATAAATGGCACTCATGCAAATGCATACTCAACAAAATGAATGTATTAATAAAACGATTGAGTGAGTGAGTAAGTGAGTGAGACATTAAATATATATGTATATACACGAGCAAAACTCAGTCTGATAAATGCTCAGACAAATAAAAGTAAAGACATGGTATGAAACACAAATTCACGCATACCTCACATTCAAAAGCACACCAGTATATACAATGATCACTTAGACTGGGATTATAGTTGCCTGGAATGTCGGTAATTTTTCATCCATTTGATGCACCTAGAATGAAAGGCTTCAGCACAGGGTGCATTTTAATTTGGCTACGTAGAATGCCCCATATAATGGACACTGCCGTATAACGGTAAAACAAAAGTATCAGCTGCCATTGAACGCAAGACTTTGAGTGAAGTTCTGCACCATAAAGATTAAGTTGCTAGCGCATTGAAAAGAATGACATTAGAAACATTTTACAAAAAGGTGGCTTTTCTTTAGAATACTCTTTCAGATAATGTCATTATTTTCAAATCACTCATTGAGTGGTAAATAGTGTCCATTTTATAATCCAAAATTGACTCTACATGCCCTCTTTTGACATGTTTGAAAAGTAGAAGTAAAACAAAGATCAGGAATTGATACAATTAACTTACTCCACCCATAAAAGACACCAAAGGGAAAGAAATACAAGTATTAAGCGACCAGACCATAATGGAAACCTAAACAAAGGAAGGCCATAAGGACAGTTACTTTCCCACAAAATAGCCATATGGCCATCCAAAATTAAAAGACACAAGTGATACACACAGTAAGTAACAAACAACAACATAAATAAATCGCCACAGAAGAGCCGCCTTGGAACGGTCAGTGGAAGATTTCCACTGGGGGGATTTATTCGATTTTACGTGGCCACAATCCTCGCCCTTACTTCCGTCGCGATTTAGACAAATAATTTGTTCAGTCCGCATGAAGGCCTCCTAACTCATCAGTGCAACATCTCCGTGAACACAAAAATGAAAGAACCACAGAGGTGAGACAACGGTGAGGACTCGACAGCAAGAAACCACTGAAATGCTGGAGCAAAAGAAAACCAACAGTACAGCGGAAGGGAGAGAATGACCGAAGAAAAAAAGTTAAATAATCAATCTCCACGAAAGAATGCTGCGGACTCCGACAGGTATCGAACCCCTCGTCCTGCTGATCACCAGTCAGACGCGAATCCGACTGAGCTCCCGAGGCCGCAAATAAACAAATAAATAACAGGTTCTAAAAAAATGTTTAAAGCACAGCAAAACTTAATACAACATAAAGAAATAAATAACATAACATAACAACATAACATAAAATAACACAACACAACAAAACACAACACAACATAACATAACATATAGGAGCCGGTACGAGCTGAAATTAGGAGCCTCTGTGGTGTGTTGGTTAATGCTACTTGCCTTATAAACCCAGGTGTTGTGGATTAGATCATGAGCTTCTTCAGACTTTCGGATGAGTCTTTCATCATGTGAACAGGTCTGTCCTACACCCCACTTTATATACAGACAACTGGGGTTTACAAGTGTATACACTATTTTTTTTTTTTTTTTACTCCAAGACATGGGTTGTAGATACTCGTTAGAAACGCCTTAATGAAGCGGTTCTAATGATCGCCTCAACCTATGTTTGGAGTATATGTAATTAAAATACCAGCCGTAATATGTCAGCCTCGATAGCTCAGTGGTTAACGCGTTCGACTTATGAGCGAGATGTTGTGCGTTCGAATCCGGCCACCGGTATCAAGGTGTGTCCTTTGGCAAGACACGTAATGACACTGCCCCACTCCACCCGGGTGTAAATGGGAAGCAGTGGTGAAAGAGCCACTGCCTCTCTCTCGCGCGCGTGAAAACACCAAGCTTGAAGCTTTCATCGCAATCGAACTAAAATTAGTTTGAAGTAAAATATCACGGATTTTCACAAGAAAAGTTGCCGTTTTGGAGATGTAAAAAAATGCACAATGTCTCACGGGTGTACCGTTGTCCCTTCTCCGTATAACCTTACCTGTTGGCGGGACGTAAAACTCTCTCACACGCACGTACACACACACACACACACACACACGCGCGCGCGCGCGCACACATTGGTTTGAATTGATTTAATAAAAGCTATTTCCTATATTTAACTGGAAAAAAAGAAGAAATTCCATTTTCGGCCTAAATACAGTGGGCGCATTGTACCTATCTCTGGTATCATTTCATGGCCGCTTTGCATAACAAAGCCTCCAAGAAGATATGATCGACCATCGAAGACTAAGATTAAGCGACGCGAAAGCGCAGGCTGATAAGAGTCTTCACTGTTTGTATGAGCCTTCTTTCGCCTCTGAGGTATCTAAAATAATATACGATGATCAGACTGGGCAGGCTGGTTTCTGGTTTTGTCCTGTTCCTTCTCATATGTTTATACAAAGTATCTAACAATCCAAAGGGTATAATCTTGATGTAGACTGTGTGACTGTTTCATAATGATGGTGTGTCATCAAAGGCTACACGACCCCACCCCTCGATCTTACTACAAAAGGAGCATAGTCGCATGTCTCTTACATCGAGTACCCTGTTATGAAAGTAAATGAATATTAAGGGGAATGGGAACAGCATTAGGGGCGGCAACTCCTGCAAAAGTATTCTTGTCTCCCATGTCAATAGGGGTCAACTCTTAAAGGAAAGAATTTGCTCCTGAGGAGCAAATTCTTTCCTTTAAGAGTAGACCCCTTTTCCATTGGGGCAGGGCTTAAAGAAAAGCGAACAGGAAGTCACGAAAGTTGTCTCCCTTTGATAAATTGCAGAAAAATGTGCCAGGTGTTCCGATTCCCTTTAAGCTAAAAAAAAACTATTATTCAAACACACAAAAGCACTGTTTAAGTTTAAGCAAACATACGTTAGCTTAAATCAGTCCGTCCCGTTTTTTTCGTGGCACCGCATAAACGGGACACTAAAAAACCGCGCAGTCCCAGATCAAACAACACAAAATGCGGTGTCCGATCAGGGCCTCGTTGTATGTAAAATGGTAAAACCATTTTCTAACCTATATCTAACAATAACCGAACCTGACATCCTAAAACTTCGAAAAGGACTCATCGAATATGAAAGGTGGATGTTTTTGTTCAGTACAAAATGGGTTAAAATTATAAAACTATCAGAAACTATAAGACCTCCAAAGAACATCTAATTACATGGTTGCCTAAGATAAATTTGGATATACTTGTATAGTAAATTTCCGCTATTAAGAGCCCCTGATATGAAGACTTATTCTGCTTTAAAAGCTTATTTAGAAAGTACAGTTATCATTACGCAAACACGCCTATACATATACATTGCCACCTTTATCGCCGAAAAAATGAAAATTTTTTGATGAAAAATTGTGATGTTTTTCTTATTTCTGCTCCAAATATAGATTGTGGGCACTCGTTAGAACCGCCTCATCGAGGCGGTTCTTACGAGTACCCACAATCTATATTTTAGAGCAGCAATAAGAAAAATAAGGTATACCCCTATAAACCCCAGTTTTACTATATGAAAGTGGGGTTCAAGGGGGTCAAAATTATATAGGCTTGTTTTCGTGTTGTCTTTCTTCGAATTTCCTGTACACATTGTTCTCTGCGAGGGACCACCTTTGGACTGTTCAAAAGTGGTCTTGTTCAAAAGTGGTCTGAATGACCACTGTATTAATGAGCACTTTTGAAAAGTCCAAAAGGTGGTCTTAATATAGAAATTGTTCTGTATATTTTATTTTGTTTTCTACTTTTGCCAGTATAAGCGCAGCGGTTACGCAGATAAGATGCCGCAGTTAGCGGCGTTTGATCAGAGTTTTCACTGTTTGCTCAAAGTATAGAAACGAACAATTGTGTGCAGTTTACGATCAGATACACAAACTCGATACCCCTAAAATCGGGCTTTGACCTGTTTTAAGCTTATGCACAGAAAATTCTATCTGCCATGTATCGATTAAGGTGCGCAATGTTTATCTTCTAGGTCGGTTGCACTGACGTGAACTGATTCTATTCTCTCTCTCAATCCTAGACTTAACCCTTATCTTGCTGTTCACGACAACCCCTATCTTTGCAAACAGTGTAGATCCAGATTAGATGGCTTCTGAAGAAGCCATCTGATCAGGATCTACACTGTTTGGCATTCAGTTTATGAATTTGTAGCAATAAATAACATCAAGTAATTCGATTGGTTGATAGACAGAAATGGGTGTGGCTTAGATGAATATTCAGCAAGAGAAGGGTTAACGTTTGAAAATTAGTAGACTCATATAATTACATGTAGTACTGGTAGGGCGGGCAGTTCAGCTGGTGTTGTTAGGCCTCCGCCCATTGGGGCTTGAAGAAATATATGGGCTGCATGTTGCTTCCACGCAGAGCTGAATCCGGCCCGCACACTATTACTGACAAACCGCTTAGAGGATCTGAGCCTGTCCAGGTGCGAGGCGGACCGTCCATGTTAATAAACCCTATTGGTTTCATTAGGCGACAGGGCTTGAGATACCATTTCATCTCAATGTCGGGTAAAAGTCCCACTAAATTGGAAGCAACGTCTCCAAAATGACCTTTACAGTGTTGACGGGGACGTTAGACCTCAAATCAAACATATCAGCAGGTGTTGTCAATTAGCTGAGTCCACAGGATGATTCGATAGAGTGTCTTAAGCATCAAGAAAACACGCTTATATAATTTTGACCCCCTTGAATCCAACTTTTATATATATGGTAAAAATGGGATTTGCAGGGATATACATTATTTTTCTTATTTCTGCTCAAAATGCATTCGCTGTGGGTTCTCGTTAGAACCGCCTCGTCGTAGAGGCGGTTCTGGCGAGTACCCACAGCGTATGTATTTGAGCAGACATTAGAGAAGTATTATCTGCTCAAAACATACACTGTGGGTATTCGTTAGAACCGGCTCCCCGAGGCGATTCTGACTAGGATCAACAATCTATGTTTTGAGCAGAAATTAGAAAAAATATCATCATTATTTCATCTGAAAATTTATCATTATCGGTGGTACAGTGTATTTGTGTAGGCGTGTTTTCGAAATGAGAACTCTATTTTTCAAGCGCACAAATGACCATTTACGCCACAGCTTTGTTAATATTTGTCAGCCGATCCAAAATTACGAAGCACAGAAGTTTTTCAAAATTTATGTTCACGTGACTATCCAGGTAATGGCAGTTTACAGAAAATAGCCTCGGTGCTCTTGTCGCCATGACATAGTGTTGTGTAGGAGGATTACCCATCACAAAACACGTCTGTATAACCTTTTCTCCCTTGAACCCCACTTTAATATAGTAAAACTGAGGTTTGCAGGGGTAAATATTATTTTTCTTATTTCTCAATGAGGCGGTTCTAACGAGTACCCTCCATCTGTATTTTGAGCAGAAATGAGAAAAATATCACAATTTTTCATCTTAATTTTTTTTCCCGCGTTCAGTTTCCAATGTATTTGTATAGAAGTGTTTAAGCAATGCATAGAATCTGGGCTGGAATTATATGTTGTGTTTTGGTGTGGACCAAGATCAGGCGACGCTGAACACGGTGTCTTATCAAAGTCTTCACGAATTGCTTACAGAACAAAAAGATAAGTGTTAACCCTAATCACGCTGTTCCCGACAACCCCAAGCTTTGCAAACAGTGTAGATCAAGATCAGATGGCTTCCGAATAAGTCATCTGATCAGGATCTACACTGTTTGTCATTCAGTTTGTGCATTCGAAGGGAAATATTACATCATGTAATCTGATTGGCTGTTGTTCAGTAATGGGAGTGGCCAACATAAATATTCAACAGGAAGAAAAGTGTGGAGCGAAACCTTTTAAGTCCCCGTTCAGGACCATTTCTTCCAGCTTACACTCAAAGACATAACGATAACACACCCGTGCGATATAGTGCATTTTTTCACATCTCCAAAATGGCCAATTTTCTGATATAGTCCGTGATATATTTCTTATAAATACTGCTAACATAGGTTTTGGGTGCTCGTTAGAACCGCCTCATTGAGGCGGTTCTAACGAGTACCCAAAATCTATGTCTTGGAGCAGAAATAAGGAAAATAATGTTTACCCCCGTAAACCCCAGTTTTCTCTATATAAAGTGGGGTTTAGGTCTGTCTCTGGTCGGGCCAATCGGAGTCTAACTTGGTGTTCTTTTGCTCCAGCATTTCAGTGGTTTCTTGCTGTCGAGTCCTTACCGCTGTCTCACCTCTGTGGTTCTTTGATTTTTAGTGTTCACGGAGATGTTGCACTGATGAGTTATGAGGCCTTCATGCGGACTGAACAAATTATTTGTCTAAATCGCGACGGAAGTAAGGGCGAGGATTGTGGCCGCGTGGAGTCGATTTAAGCCCCCCCCCCCCTCCCCCAGTGGAAATCTTTCCACTGACCGTTCTTCTGTGGCGATTTATTTATGTTGTTGTTTGTTACTTACTGTGTGTATCACTTGTGTCTTTTAATTTTGGATGGCCATATGGCCATTTTGTGGGAAAGTAACTGTCCTTATGGCCTTCCTTTGTTTAGGTATCCATTATGGTCTGGTCGCTTAATGTTTGTATTTCTTTCCCTTTGGTGTCTTTAATGGGTGGAGTAAGTTAATTGTATCGATTCCTGATCTTTGTTTTACTTCTATTTTAGGGGCTGTTCATTACACGGACATGTTCACGTGATGATTATTAAACCCAACTGTGCTGTCAGTGCTTTGATTTTATTTAAGAACTGGGTCAGCTCTAGCAGTGAGTTTTAACCCTTATCTTGCTGAATATTCATCTAAGCCACACCCATTTCTGTCTATCAACCAATCAAATTACTTGATGTAATTTATTGCTACAAATTCATAAACTGAATGCCAAACAGTGTAGATCCTGATCAGATGGCTTCTTCAGAAGCCATCTGATCTTGATCTACACTGTTTCCAAAGATAGGGGTTGTCGTGAAAAGCAAGGTAAGAGTTAAAATAGAAGTAGAGGCAATGATCAGGAATCGATACAATTAACCCACAGCTCCCATCAGAGACACCAAATGGAAAGAAACACAAACACGAAGCAAGAGACCCCAACGGAAACACTAACAGCGGAAAGCCAAAAGGACAGTTACTTTCTAACAAAATGGCCAAAAGGCTATCCAAAATAAAATAAAATAAGCGACACAAACACCCAAAGACAAACCATAACAAAAATAAACCGCGACAGAAGAACAACCTTGGAATGGTCAGCGGAAACGAATTCCACTTGGGGGGGGGGTTAGGGGGGTGGCATAAATCGATTTTACGTGGCCACAATCCTGGCCCTTACTTCCGTCGCGATTAAGACAAATAATTTGTTCAGTCCGCATGATGGCCTCCTAAGCTCTTAAGTCTGAATCGCAGTTTTTGAGGTCAGATATAAGGTAGATCAAAATACGCAAGCGAAGCGCGACAGCAACTGACTGAGAGCTGACCTATTTCTATCCAAGCACACTGAAAAGCCGACAAAGTTGTTTCCTTCAAATTCTCCCAACCTTTTGACAATTAAAGAAGAAATCCCACCAAAATTATTAACTATATCCCTTGTATTTATATAGATTCTGTTGTAACATTTTGGATGTGACACCACTTAATACTAGACTGAAATCCTGTTGGGCTTCTTATTGAATCTAGCTGCAGACAACATATATTTACGATTAATTCCGAGCGTAGACGGTCAAAAGACGCTCGTGTAGAGAAAATGCATCCGTTCCCACACTACACACTGTCGAATATCTAGAAGCCTCCGTGGTGTAGTGGTTCTGCTACTAGCCTTGTAAACTGGGGGTCGCAGGATCGATCCCGGGCTTCTCGTGACTTTTGGATGAGTCTTTAAACCGAGGTCCCGTCTCCGTATGACCTTAGCTGTTGATGAGACGTAAAACTCGAACACTCTCTCACTCACACTGTCGAATACAACACGATTAATAATGTGGACAAATGTTGTCGAAAGGTTAAATTTTACACAAACACGTCATTGTATTCCATTACAAAAACACGTTGTAAACTTTACTTTCAAACACAGTGTAAATAAAAATCAAAAATAAGTTCCTTTAAGAGCAATGAAAACATTCATAAGAAAGAAGATGGGTCATACTTGTAAACTTTACTTACAAGAAAACGGAAATTTTAAGATGGAACATTGTGATATATTTTGTTTCTGTTCAGAAAGAAGACAAAATAAGGTTCACCCTGGTATACCCGAGATGAACTAAATAAAAGTTGGGTTCAAGGATTGTGGCCACGTAAAATCGATTTAAGCCCCCCAGTGGAAATCTTCCACTGACCGTTCCAAGGCGGTTCTTCTGTGGCGATTTATTTATGTTGTTGTTTGTTACTTACTGTGTGTATCACTTGTGTCTTTTAATTTTGGATGGCCATATGGCCATTTTGTGGGAAAGTAACTGTCCTTATGGCCTTCCTTTGTTTAGGTTTCCATTATGGTCTGGTCGCTTAATGTTTGTATTTCTTTCCCTTTGGTGTCTTTTATGGGTGGAGTAAGTTAATTGTATCAATTCCTGATCTTTGTTTTACTTCTACTTTTCAAGGGTTCACTGAAGTAAGATTCCGCTATTAAGACCAGCTAAAAATAAGACAGAGGATATCTGAGTTTTTTTAGTGTAAGATCGAGTTTTATTTCACCGAATGCACATAAAGAAGTAAATTCATAAGTGGCGAAGCCTCGAGTGAAAATACTTCTTTTGGTGTTTGTGAGTGAAAAAAATGATCTTTCACTAAAAAATCAAAGTGTCTGTTTCTTTCATGCTTAAAACTGTAATTTGTAACGCCATTTCAGAGCGTCAGCCATCATCACGGAGAACAACTTTTTCCAGGGCGAGTTCGCGTCGATTAAGAGGTGTTCTGCGTGTTTACCGGGTGTAAAAAAGGGCGTAAACTACAAACTGGAAAACATTTTTCAAATGGGTCACTTAAAATTTTGCGTAGTGTGCATTATTATCGTTGCGTTCATATTAGAAGTGACGTCATCAACGTTGGAATGACGTGGAACGTGCGCGACGTAATTTCTGTCACTCATTAGATCTAATAACATTTAGCTAATTGACGTTTCACAAATAGAGAATATATGCTATTTTTGAGGATACATCGAATTCACAAACAATGGAAAATAAAAGTCGTATTCTCACTGTTTGAAATATATAGATTTCCCTGTGAAATCTCTATCATTCATGGAACTGCATGTAAGAATAATTCTGCTTTTACAACATATTTAAAAGTACCAGTGTTTCTTTCTTTGTGCTTTTTACACCCAGTATCTAGGGGAGGCAACACCTTCAAACGTATTTTTGTCCCCCATATCAATATGGGTCCACTCTTAGGGGAGCAAATTCTTCCTTTACGAGTAGACCACTTTTTAGTGGGCCCGGGCTAAAAGAAAAGTGAACAGGAAGTCCCAAACGTTGTCTCCCTTTCAAATTTGGCGGAAATATCTGTCAGGTGTTTCCATTCTCCTTAAATAAACCGATTGAGACAATGACCGAGAAAAGCATTTTATGATCAATCCGCTCGAACAAATGTTACCAACTTCGGCAAGTACCGGACCGCGACCTGCTCATGAGTACCGCGGCACGCGTTTTATTTTGAAATCGAAATGGGTACATCTTCAAGAGAGGCAAATCTTTCAGACCTGGCCCCGAGGTTATAAAACGTTTTCCATGCTCAACTCAGCAGACTGGTAAATATAAGCAGGGCAGCTATTATGGAGAAACAGGGATATAAAAAAGAAAACTATTGTGATTGGACAATAATAGATTCGGAGGAATTTTAAGATGGTTGGTTGGTTGATTTAAGGTTTAACGTCCCCGTCAACACTGTAAAGGTCATTTTGGAGACGTTGCATCCAATTTTGTGGGACTTTTACCCGACATTGAGATGAAATGACATCGCAAGCCCTGTCGCCCAATGAAACCAATAGGGTTTATTAGCATGGACGGTCCGCCTCGCACCGCGGTTCCTGGACAGGCTTAGATTTTCTAAGCGATTTTCCAGTACTAGTGTGCGGGCCTGATTCAGCTCTGCGTGGAAGATTCAGCTCTGCGTGGAAGCATTATGCAGCCCATATATTTCTTCAAGCCCCTATGGGCGGGGGCTTAGGAATTTTAAGAAGTTGAATAGAAAAATAGGTATTTTTATTTTGTAAATTTCAATAAAACAATTCTACTTGTGTAGTGGACTGGTTTGAAAGCTGTGTGTTTTTTTTAAATTTGCAATGTTTTTTGCTGGATAAGGAGTAACCAGCTTCATAAAATCGGAAACTACATGTGCATTACGAAAACACGCCTATACATCTACAGTCGAACTTCAATGGCTCGAACACCTCGGAATGGCTCGAACACCTTGGGACCTCGAAAATCTGTTCGAGGCAGGGGTAGTTCGAGCCACTGAGGTTACTGTCAGGAGGCATAACGAGATACTTTTTGACATCTTTTCGGTGTTCTATTATGAATACGTATGCTGTGTGTACTCATTAGAATCGCCTCATAGAGGCGATTCTAATGAGTACACACAGCATACATGTGCAAGATAAAAAACTAAAATCTCCTTAATTATCCCCACTATTTCTTATGTAGAGGATTTCGATAGGGGCTCAATAATGTGTTCGACTCATCCATGGTAAACGAGTCATCGGTGGTCGAGCCATCGAAGTTCTACTGTAAATTGTAACCTTACTCGCCAAAAAAAAAAAAAGAAAATTTTAAGAGGAAAACTTGTGATATTTTAATTATTTCTGCTCAATATATAGATTGTGTGTACTCATTAAAACCGCCTACCAGAATCTATAATTTAGAGCAGAAATAAGAAAAATAAGGTTTACCCCTGCAAACCCCAGTTTTACCATATAAAAGTGGGGTTCCAGGATGTCAAAATTATATATGCGTGTTTTTGATATTTTGATTGATAAATCTAAGTCCAAACTATAATTCAAGATTAAACCTTTGGGTCAACGAGAGTTGTGTGTGTCAGAATTTCAGGAGAGGCTATAATGGAAGTCAATGGGAAATCATTTACGCCTCTGATCCCTTCAACCAGCGACAATTGACACACCAGTACTCTCAGTGCTTTGATTTTTCTTAAAAAAAATGCGCGACATACATGTCCTTTTTTTTCCAAAAATTAGAATGGGGATGTTTTTAGCACCGTCGGATTGAGGCTGGTCTAACGAGTACCCGTAGCCGATGATATTGAGCGGCGATAAGGAAAACGCTGTATGCGATGAAGTCTTACAACAGCTTATCAAAGAGATGCCTAAACTTTGACCCGCTGTATAGTTTCGTTGGATAAAGTGTGAAAGTCATTCTGATATCAATAAGTTCCCCAGAAGATTCGGACAGTACGACATGGATATTCTGTGGTTTCAAGTTGCTATGGTTGTTGTCAACCAATTTAATTTGCTGCCTGGTAAATTCTTTATTTTTTATTTCATCAAGAGAACAAGTCCGTGAAATGAAAACCCAATTAAACCCCACTTTATATAGAGAAAACTGGGGTTTATAGGGGTATACATTATTTTTCTTATTTCTGCTCCAAGACATAGGTTGTGGATACTCGTTAGAACCGCCTTAATGAGGCGTTTATAACGAGCACTCACAACCTATGTTTGGAGTAAAAATAAGAAAAATATCACATTTTTTTCATGAGAAAATTCACCATTTTGGAGATGTGAATGTGAAAGAATGCACTATTTCGTAAGGATGTATTATCGTTATGAATGTTAATTTTCATTTTTATTTTTTTCTTCTTTCTCGATAAAGTGTTTAGCTTGACAATGTACCTTTACGCTTATTCATTGTCATCTGGTAACCCTTATCCCTCTGCATAAATTAAATTTAGCCACACCCATTAACATTTCAACCAATCAAATTACTTGGTGAAATTTATTCATTCACATTCGCAAACTAGATGACAGTGTAGATCCTGATCAGATGGTTTCTTCAGGATCTACAGTTTGTAAAGGTAGGTGTTTACGTGAAGGGCAGAATAAGGGTAAACATACCCATGTAACTAAGTACATGCTGTAATGTCTAAAAAAATAAATGTCCCATGAAATTTTGTGAAACATTGCTTATTTATGCTAGAAATAGGCTTTTTGTATTCGCAATTAACGCATCATTAAAATGGTTCTGAAGAGTATCCCATAACTGTATCTTGGGACAGAAATAAAAAGAAAATAACATATCTGCTGTAAAACCCATTGTTTGTGACGTACATGTATTAGAATTTATATGTAATGTTGGTTGGTGCCTGATGCTTTGTCTGTGGTTGGGCCCATCGGAGTCGAACTGTTGTTTTAATTTGCTCCAGCATTTCAGTGGGTTCTTGCTGTCGAATCCTCACCGTTATTTCCTCCCGTGGTTGTTAGTTTTTTTTTATTTTTTGTGTGTTTTCGGAGATGTTGCACTGATGAGTAAGGAGGCCTTTTTGCGGACTTAACAAATTATTTGTCTAAATCGCGACGGAAGTAAGGGCGAGGATTGTGGCCACGTAAAATCGATTTTAGCCCCCCCCCCCCCCCCCCCCACCCCCGTCCCAGTGAAATTCTTTTCTCTGACCGTCCCAAGCCGGTTCTTCTGTCGCGGTTTATTTTTCTTATGGTTTGTCTTTGAGTGTGTGTATCACTTATATTATTTTGTTTTCGTTAGCCAATTGGCCATTTTGTGGGAAAATATCAGTCCACTTTTAGCTTTCCGCTATCGATTGTTTTTCATCTGGGTCTAGTTGTTTCACGCTTGTTTTGGTGTCTCTGGTGGGAGCTATGGGTCAATTGTATCAATTCCTGATCATTGCCTTCACTTCTATTTAACATTCTATCATGTCACTGAAAATGACATTTTTTTTTTTTTTTTGCAAAAAAAAAAAAAAAAAAAAAAAAATGTGATAATAGCCTTGTTGATACTCTAAACATCCTGTTGTTTCGTTTCATTTATATGGATCTAACGGGTACCTACCACCTGTGTTTTGGATTAGAAATACGAAAATGGCATACACCCTTGTAAGTCCCTGTTGCTCTATATAAAATGGTCCTCCAATACTATTTCAGTCGTGAGGCTTCAACAGCATACATATACTTTTCCGCTATTGATGTTTCCATGTGTTTCTGCCCCTTTGGTGTCTACGATGGGAGCTGTGGGTTCATTGTATCGATTCCTGATCATTGCCTTCACTTCTATTTTTACATCTCGATAACAAGTCCGTGAAACGAAGACCCCCAAACCCCACTTAATATAGAGTAAAGTGGGGTTTACGGGGTATACATTATCTGCTTCATTTTTGCTCAAAAGCATAGATTGTGGGTACTCGTTAGAACCACCTCATTAAGGCGGTTCTAACGAGCACCCACAATCTGTAGATTTTGGGTGCTCGTTAGAACCGACTCATTAAGGCGGTTCTAACAAGCACCCACAATCTGTGTACTCGTTAGAACCGCCTCATTGAGGCGGTTCTAACGAGCACCCACAATCTGTGTTAAGAACAGAAATAATTAAGTTTTTATCATTTTTGCCTAATATTTGTCATTTTCTGACACCATGTTGGACGCCATTATTTCTTTCGGACATGTTTGCCTAATTTACATTGAAATAATCTGTTTTTAGGCTGCTACATCTATGTCCGATTCAAGTTAGGATTATATTATATTTTCGCTATAGTCTGCTACTTTCAATATTTCAACATATGTCTTCTACGGGAAAGAATCTATTTTGATGAGCGCATTATTTCGTTTAAAGCAAACTGCCTTAAATGGGATCCATCTTATAGGAAAGCGAAAAGCAAATTCAAAATGCCTGATCGCTTTTCTTTTAAGTTTCAAGTAAAATGAAATACCGGATCCCATCGCCATTGCAGAAAATAAATAAATAAATAACAGTTTCAGGCTGTTGTTCGTGTTGCTGTACTTTTGAACCGACCGACTGTCAGGATTGGCTATACATTGGGCACACAAAATCAACTGACTACCTTATAAAACCATGCGGTTCACCTTTCGGATTTAAAGTGTATTGCGATATGAAGACAGACGGTGGCGGTTGGACGGTAAAGTACTTTGGTTATCATACTTAATTGTTTTTGTAGTTGACTAACTTTGCTTGTGACCCGAAGATGAATGTTGTTAATTAACTTTTATTGCAAATATATGCATTATTTTTTTATTCATTTTTTTATGTAAAATTCTGGTTGAAGAATGAAACTAAAACAAAGAAACAATGGCACATAATTTTTCTATAAACAGCGCATCAGCGTTCGTCACGAAAACACGCCTATTTAATTTTGACCACCTTGAACCCCACTTTTATATACTAAAACTGGGGTTTACAGTGGTAAACCTTATTTTTCTTATATCTGATCTATACTTTAGATTGTGGGTACTCGTTAGAACAGCTTCGATGAGACGGTTCTATCGAGTATCCACAATCTATGTTTCGAGCAGACAAAAGAAAAACATCACCCGTTTTTATCATAAAAAACACTTTTTCAGCGAAACAATTTTACTGTGTATTTGTATGGGCTCGTTTTTGTAATGGTTGACGTCATAATCTCACCATCGTCCAGTCATTCTGGAGAGAATCATGGCGTAATTTGGATTAACTTTAAGTTAATGATAATGCTGCGACGAAGGCGTAGGTAATTGAAGTAAGGATATTATAATATACCTTCATTCTTTGTAGATGCACCACTGTTCAAACAGTTATAAACGTTAATATTCTGTCCCGTCCTTCTTTGTGATCAGTAGCGATAGAATAAATAATTACCATTGTAAACTCCACTTCATATTTCAAACGCGTGCTTTCAAAGTGTATTTAAACGTTTTTTGTTTTTTTTAGCTCACCTGGGCCGAAGGCTCCAGGGGAGCTTAAAGTGTAGTCTTTGTCCGTCCGTCAGCACCTTTCCCAGTTATGTCTCTGAAGCCTGCTGGCTGATCTCAGTCATTTCTCATCTGTAGCATGCCTCTGTTGGGGGATAAATGACAAGATTTTTTATCAAAAATGTAAAAGAAAATCTTTGGTTGCTGTGGCATCAGCACGGCCCATAGAAAAAAAAACGGGAAAATAGTTCTCATTCCTGCGAACCATCTACAGGCCAAAGTTTTGTACCAATCGTCTTCAAAATTTCTCAGAATAATCATCATGACAATATCTCGGTCAAGTTCGAATATGGGTTATGTCGGGTCAAAAAGTAGGTTAGTAGGTCAAAACATAGAAAAACCTTGTGAACACACTAGGCCACGTGTTTGGTCCAATCATCATCAAACTGGCTCAGGCTAATGATCTTGATAATATATCGGTCATGTTCGAATATTGGTCATGTCGAATGAAAAGGAGTGTCAGTAGGTCAAAAACCTTATGAACACACTAACAAACACAGTTTTGGTCCGATCATCATCAGTCTTGATAAGAATGATCATCTTGACAACATCTCGGTTAAGTTCAAATATGGCTCACGTCGGGTCAAAACGGAGGTCAGTAGGTTCAATCATATAGCAATCTTGGGAACAGACTAGAGGTCACGGTGTTTGTCCAATCATCATCAAACTTGCTCAGAATGATCAACCTGACAATATCTCGAATAAGATCGAATATAGGTCATGTCGGGTCAAAATGTAGGTCAGCAGGTCAAATCAAACTTGCGAAGAATAATCATCTGGACAATATCTCGTTCATGTTCGAATATGGGTCATTTCGGGTCAAATGTATGTCGGTAGGTCAAATCATAGAAAACATTTGTGAACACTCTGGTGGCCACAGTTTTGGTTACATTATCATACATCGTGCTCAGAATGATCATCTTGACGAAATTTGGGTCAAGTTCGAAAGTGGGTTATGTCGATCAGTAGGTCATTTTTCATAACTTTTGAACCGTTCATACATGACATGTAGGTTCCTTACGACAAGGGCTTCCCACATATACAACAAATTGCCTGTGACTTTTACTTGACATGTGACCTACTCATCGTAACCTTTGAACCATTTGGGATACAGCCTTCATAGTTTACGTGTATGTTCCTTGTGACAAGGTCTTCTCCCCCACCCCGATTAAAAAATTTTGGTCTATTATTGACCTTCTTTGTCATAACATTGGAGTGAGTGCGTGTGTGTTTGAGTTTTACGTCCCACCAACAGCTAAGGTCATACGGAGACTCATCCGAAAGTCTGGAGAAGCCCGGGATCGATCCTGCGACCCCTGGTTTAAAAGGCGAGTAGCGTAACCACTACACCTCGGTGGCTTCTAAATAATAACATTTGAAACATTTGGGATTGAACCTTCATATTGGCATGTAGATTCCTTGTGACAAGGGCTTCCTATTTATATTTATACAAAAAATGACCTGTGACCTTGACCTAACAAAACTTTTAAACCGTTTCAGCAAGAGCCTTCGTACTTGGAATGCATGTTACTTGTTACAAGGACTTCCCTTCAATACAAATATTTTGACTGTGACCATGACCGACTTTTTCATAACTTTGAATAATTTAAGAAAGAGCCTTCATATTTGGCGTGTAGGTTCCTTGTGACGAGGGCTTCCTATTCAAACAAAAATGACATGTGACCTTGATCTTGACCTGTGACCTACTCAATCATAACTTTTGAATCATTAGAGATATATCCTTCATATTGGCATGTATTTTCCTTGTGACAAGCGCTCCCCACCCATTTTACCTTATGATAACTTTTACGTCTTATGAGACAGAGCCTTCAAATTTGGCAAGTGGGTTCCTTGTGGCACGAGCTTCCCGCTTGTACAAACATTTATCATATAACCTTCACCAGTTACCTACTTTGTCATTACTTTTGAACCATTGCAGCTAGAGCTTTCATATTTGGCATCTGCGTTGTTTATCACAGGGGCTTCCACTCAAACAAAAATTGTGACCTGTAACCTTAACCTGCGACCTTCTTTATATTTAGAACCGTTTGAGTCTTCGAATGTTTCGTGTACGTTCCTTGTGACAAGGGCTTCCCACTCATGCAAATTATTTTACTTGTGACTTTGACCTTGACCGGTAACCAGCTTTAACGATAAAATTGACCACGGCATGGGGACTTGTTTCCATGAGATATGAAACATCTTGGACTCCGGTGAGCGATCCAGCGCCATCACGGCCCTCTTATTTTTATTCTCTCTCTTCTTATTTTCACTAATTTATACTGCATCATTCACGCGGTTCTTGCAAGCACATACACTCTACGTTTGCAGCATATACAATGAAAAAGATAATAAATATTCTTATCATAATTCTATAAAGCACATATTATTCCTTCTGGTGTGCTATTGTAGAGATGTGTATTTCATGAGCCAACCACCACGAAAACACGCCTATATAATTTTGACCCCCCTTGCACCCCACTTTTATATAGAAAAACTGGGGTTTTAAGGGGTAAACCTTATTTGTATTATTTCTGCTCTAAAATATAGATTGTAAGTTTTCGTTAGAGGCGGTTCTGACGAGTACCCACAATATATATTTTGAGCAGAAATAATAAAAATATCACAATTTTTCATCTTAAAATTTTCAATTTTTCGGCGATAAAGATTATAATGTATTTGAATAGGCGTATTTTCTTAATGGGCCATTAACTGGAACTGTATCTTAATCTAGAGACTGAAACATTCCTGGGTGATATGTCAAGCCACGTTTTCTTAGGTTTAACATCACGTTTGTAGATTTACGTCTGTGCAACATCTATTTACAAAGGTAGACATTATCTTGCTTCTGTTCCAAGCTAGAAATTATCAGATATCGATACAGTTAACCCACAGCTCACATCAGATACACCAAAGTGTAAGAAACACAAACATGAAATAACTAGACCCTACTGGAAGCATCAAAAGTGGAAAGCCAGTTGGTATCTTAAACAAAAATATAAGCGATATACACACTCAAAGACAAACCATGACAAAAATAAGCCGCGACAGAAAAAACGCCTGGGACCGGTCAGTGAAACGAATTCCACTGGGCCAAAACTTAAGCTGAATGGAATTCGTAAGAACCGCCTCAATGAGGCGGTTTTTATCATTAATCACAGTTAGCATTTGAAACACAAAGTCGTAAATAACAAGATACTTTTAACGTCACTACAGCGGTTGTCTGGGAATGCATGGCGGCCGTAAAAAGTCTCCTTGCCCTACATCATAGTGCAGTTTATATTTTCTTGTCCTTTGGGATCATTTGTTCCACTGTGGAAGATTGAACATATTTGAGGGTCACTGATAAGGTCTAAATGACCGAAACTAGTTGTCTGGTCCAGAACACATGTACATTCCATATTTTCCAGTTCCGTGGTATATTCCTTGTTTCCAAAGTATAACCCTTTCTAGAACATTATAAACCCCACATCCTTATATGAAGTGAGGTTTTTAAAGATATTCGTTACGCGTCCTAGTCTAAGTACATTTGCACGCATGGAAATAGAGCTTGCTTTGGCCATGCGATAAAGTTGTAAAGTGTCTGTGTCTGTTGGTGAAGAAAAAGATCAAAGCTTTCTGTGGTGTGATTTGCGTCTACACTGATTGCGCTCAGCTCATGTTTTACAGAAAACCATTTTGTCAAAGCGCTCTGACGTACGCCAAGAACAGCGCATCCGGTGTCTTGATTTTTTACAAACGTTTTCTTCCGCGCGAGTGGACTGGAGGGGTTAGTCATATTCACTTTGAGATTAGCAATGTTTCTTTGATTGTATATATAACTTTGGATCGCTCGTTTTACAATCGATCAAAAATTTTACACAACAGCACCAATAGTCCGGAATCTCTCACTTGAATCGCTGACTGTATATGGTATCATTTGGTTTCTAGGGTGAAGATATTTGAAGGGTTTTGCTATGGTAACCATCGTGATTATGTGACCTAAACCATCTTAACAGTTTGTTTTTTATATTGCTTTATTTTTTTTTCCATTTTCGATCCATCCAATTAAGGTGTCTCTAATTCTGCTAAATTTGCCCAGCTGTTTTATTAAAAAAAACTTTGATATCTGACTGACCATTGACGAGGGGCACTGAGTGACCATGACCTTTTGTACACATTCAATCTCGTATCACTTTGTTTAGCTTATTGCATGTATCATTTACGTTCACAGGCAATTGGCTTAACAGTAATACATAAGGCTTCCTGTCAGAGCATGACTCCTACCTTATGCTGTACCTTGTCATATGTGTTTGAACAGACATGTCTGAGCAAACAGTGTAGACCCAGATGAGACGCCGCAGAACGCGGCGTCTCATCTGGGCTCTGCACTGTTTGCCATTCATGCAGCTATTTAAGGCCCAACTTTGGGTAGTAAATTGTACTTATCAAATAATCGATTGCAAGCAAATCAGTAATGATAATCGTTATTGTGGAATTTATCGACCGAATAATCAATTATCCGATTAATTGTGCCAGACTTAGTCTTACCTTGGTCCAAGATCAAGGGGAAGACCTTGACCTTTGATACTCATGAAGCTTCATGTGCTAATTTAAAGTGTTCGATCAAATTACCAATGTTCACGTTTTTCTGTGCAAAAAGATGTGTGACTAAAATTAACATTGACGTATATTGGGTCAAGGTCAAGCCAGAGTTATCTTTGAACAAACAATAACTGTCTTGAGTCTCCATCGCTTCATTCCACGTTTGAAGGTCATGAGCCCATTGATTCGGGAGAAGACGGTTTCTGGGGTGTTTGCTGTTTTAACTTGTTTTCATATATGCACATGGCGACCTTATTGGTCACGTAACCATCACATATTAATTTATTTTTATTCCCTTATTCCTAACAATTTTCGTATAAAATTTGGTTCCTAATGGCCTAGTTGATCCTGAAAATAAGTTTCAATTCCATACAATAGTTTCTAAATAGGGGGGGGGTGGGGGGATCAAGATGGCCCTGAGTCGCTCACATAGCTTCTGAAAGTCGTGTGGGTGACAGCTATTACATGAAGCATAACTGTTAGACATGCATTCCTATGAAGTTGAAAGAAACTAGCCCAAGAGTTCAGGAGAAGTTCGTGTTTGAAACAAATATACGAAATTCTTCTATTTTTGGCTCTCGCAACCGTCTTGTTCGTCCAAGCAGAACGACTTTAGCAATTTTGGTAGAGGGTAACTTAAGCAACATTCCTAAGAAGTTTGAATGAAATTGATCTGAGACTACAGGAGGATTTCTTTTGTTTAAAGATGTCTTTTCTATTTCTAGCTCTTGTCACATCACGTGAACAAGTCCGTGAAATAAAGACCCCACTAAACCCCACTTTATATAGAGAAAACTGGGGTTTACGGGGGTAAACATTATTTTTCTTATTTCTGCTCCAAGACACAGGTTGTGGGTACTCGTTAGAACCGCCTCGATGAGGCGGTTCTAACGAGCACCCAAAACCTATGTTTGGAGTATAAATAAGAAAAATATCACAAATTTTCATCAGAAAAATTGCCTTTTCTGAGGTTTGAAAAATGTACCAAATCACACGGATGTGTTATCGTAATGCAGAGCGGAACTTTCCTATGAAGTTGAAGCAAAGTGGCCAAGGGGTTTAGGAGCTGTTCGTTTTTGAAGCAAATTTGCGATGTTTCTTTCTTCGTTATCATTTTTAGCTCTAGTGGCCATTTTGTTCATCAGAGCTTAACCGTTTTAACTATTTGTGTAGAAAACAATCTAAGCAACATTCCTATGAAGTTTGAATGAAATTGGCCAAAGCGTACAGAAGGAGTTGTCTATTGTAGATTTTTTTTCTATTTTTAGCTCTTGCGGACATCTTGTTCCTCACAGGGGAACGAGTTTAGCTATTTTGGTAGGGAGTCACCTATGCAAGAATCCTGTGAAGTTAGAATCATTTAGAGGGAGTTTGCGTTTGAAGCAAATTTACGATGGTTTTTATGTTTTTAGCCCTGGCGGCCTTTTTGATCATCAGAGCGGGATCGTATCAGCAATTTTGGTAGAGAGTCAGCTAAGCAACATTCCTTTGAAGATTAAATTATATTGGCCGAATGGTACAGGAGGAGTTGTCGTTTTAAGAATTGTTTTCTGTTTTAAGGTTAGGTTTATGAGTCATTATATGAGTCATTTATACGATTTTTGAGAGTACGCATTTGAGAGTATGGTGGACAAGCCACTCACCCCACAAATCAGGAGTCATGAGTTGGATCCCGGGCTTCTCTTTGCTTTCGGAGGTTTCTTGAAACCGAGTCCTCGTCTCGATTGGACCATAGCTGTTGATGGGGACACTAACTGAAACACACTCGATCTATTTGGTACGTGTTTTATATTGCATACGCCGAGAATACAGGAGGAGTTTTTATTTAAAGATTATTTTCTATTTTTAGCTCTGGTCGCCATTTTGTTCGTCAGAGTGGAACAATTTATGCTACTTTTGTAGGGAACCTCACAGACAACATTTCTGTGAAGTTTGAATCAAATTGGCCCAAGGGTTTAGGAGGAGTTTGTGTTTGAAGCAAATTTACAATGTTTTCCTATTTTTAGCTCTGATGGCCACATTGTTCATCGGAGCGGAACTGTTTTAGCATTTTGGTATAGTGTCATCTAAGCAACATTCCTATGAAGATTGAATGGAATTTGCCAAAGGGTACAGGAGTGGTTGTTTCAAGATTTTTTTTCTATTTTTAGCTCTGACGACCATCGTGTTCGTCAGAGTGGAATGATTTAAGCTCTTTTTGGAAGGGGGTCACCTAGGCAACATTCCTGTGATTATTGAATCCAAGCTTTCAGGAGGAGTTCGCGTTTGAAGCAAATTTACGATGATTTTTTTTATATTTTTAGTCCTGGTGGCCACTTTGATAATTAAGCTATTTTGGTAAAGAGTCACCTAAGCAATATTCCTTTGAAGTTTAAATGAAAAGTAGAAGTAAAACAAAGATCAGGAATCGATACAATTAACTTACTCCACCCATCAAAGACACCAATGGGAACGAAACACAAACATAAAGCGACTAGACCATAATGGAAACCTAAACAAAGGAAGGCCATAAGGACAGTTACTTTCCCACAAAATGGTCAAATGGCCATCCAAAATAAAAAGACACAAGTGATACTCACAGTAAGTAACAAACAACAACATAAATAAACCGCAACAGAATTGGCATAAGGATACAGGAAGAGTTGACGCTTGGATTTTTATTCTATTTTGAGCTCTGGCGGCCATCTTGTTCCTCAGAGGGGAAGGCTGTTAGATATATTGGTAGGGAGTGACCTATGCAACAATCCTGGGAAGTTTGAATTACATTGGCGCAAGGGTATAGGGGAAGCAAATTCAAGATGTTTTTTTTTCTGTTTTTAGCCCTGGCAGTCTTTCTGTTCATCGGCGCGGGATCATTTACGCCATTTTGGTAGAGGGTCATCTAAGCAACGTTCATACAGACCAGCTACCGGTAATAACCCATATTTTTTTTCTCCGCGGTAAAAGGCTTTTTTTTCTCGGAGAACAAGCGAGACCTGTCTCCGAGAAGAAAAAAATTCGCGTTTCAAAACGGTTAATTTCACAGCGAAACGCCGCGAAATTTCTCCGGGAACATCGCTTTTTCTCGGAGAAAGCCAATTAGTACAGGTCAAAATACTGTTTGCAAAAAGTTCGGCCATTTTCCTAATTTTGAAGAAAACACAACCTGAAACCCCTTAATTTTCAAATGGACGCATGCTATATATAAGGAGGAAGATTCCATTTGGTACAAAAAGGTTTATATGGGGAAATTGCGCGGCAAGCATTCCAAGGCTGCATATAATAAAAATCAAAACTGAGTTCCTTTAAGAGCAATGAAAACATTCATAAGAAAGAAGATGGGTCATACTACGTAGTTTCGGCTAATAAAGTCTCATCAGTGACCCTGTATTGATCCGGCAAAGAAAGCCAGAGGAAACATACTGCAATTTTGCGAATTTCGAATAGGCAGTCGATACAACGACTGATATAAATCAAAATGGGGTCCAAATAATTAAAAACCTGTCTAGAATATGAGTCTAAACCAATAATTTATTTCTGATTTCTCAGAATACTCACGCTGATCTCAAAGGACCAAAAGCCTGGAGCAACTTGGAGCAGAACTACAAATCTCCAAGATAATCAGCGAAGTTTGTACAGACTTGCAACCTGGGTATCTTGTTAAGTCTACTGTTCACCCCGAAGGTAACTGGCCCCCGTGCCCTAATGAGTAAGAGCGCTGATTCTTAACCCATTCAGTACCAGAAACCCCTAAAGGGGTACCTTAGCAAACAGTGCAGGCCCAGATCAGACACCGCAGAACGCGGCGTCTGATGAGGGCATACACTGTTTGCAAAACGTTAAGCCATTTCCCGAACTAAATTTTTAAGGAAAAACAACCGGGCACCCCTAAGTTTCAAAATGGACTCCTGTATATATAAGGGGGAAGATTCCATTTCGTACAAAAAGGGTTAATAATCGGGTCATTAGGTCTCTCCGCTGTGGTTTGCGCCTCGCTCGGGCCACATACATGCAGTTGGTAACGGGTACCCACATCCTACATTGGCCGTCTCGGAACAGATTAAGGAAAATGTATACCTTGTAAACTCAAGTTCTCTCTATACATGTATGTGTGCATGTAAAATGGTATATAGTTGTTCGTTCATTACATGGGCTTTATTAACATGTTGATACACCACCTGTTTGCTCCAACTGGGAGTATTTATTAGTTAGGGGTGGGTGAGGGGTCGGGGAAGTAGACTTGTGGCCACGTAAAATCGATTTAAGCCCCCCGGTGGAAATCTTCCACTGACCGTTCCAAGGCGGCTCTTCTGTGGCGATTTATTTATGTTGTTTGTTACTTACTGTGTGTATCACTTGTGTCTTTTAATTTTGGATGGCCATATGGCCATTTTGTGGGAAAGTATCTGTCCTTATGGCCTTCCTTTGTTTAGGTTTCCATTATGGTCTGGTCGCTTAATGTTTGTATTTCTTTCCCTTTGGTGTCTTTTATGGGTGGAGTAAGTTAATTGTATCAATTCCTGATCTTTGTTTTACTTCTACTTTGGTAGCGCAAATAATGCGTGCGAATACACAGTAGCATGTCCTTTTTCACGCGCCTGCATGAAGCATGGCCCGATATAGTTGTCTCGGGTTTTTCGTCCGTTCGTTCGCGACATAGACCTAGCCTGCGGTGGAATTCATGTGTTCCTCGTTAACTGGTCACTACCTTTACATTCAAAACACCGCTTGCTGTACCAATTTGACAGTTTGTAATTATAAATAAATGAGGCGAATTTGAGCTTTTGGTTTTGTTTGTTTGAGGTTTTACGTCCCCGTCAACACTGTAAAGGTCATTTTGGAGACGTCGCTTCCAATTTTGTGGAACGTTTACCCGACATTGAGATGAAATGACATCTCAAGCCCTGCCACCCCATGAACCAACAGGGTTTATAAGCACTGACGGTCCGACTCGCACCAATTTGCCTGGGCAGGCTTAGATCCTGTACGCGGTTTACCAGTCCTCGCATGCGGGTCGATTTCAGCTCTGCGTGGAAGCATCATGCAGCCCGTCTATTTCATCAAGCTGAGCTTTTGGTAAATGTCACACAACATTATGGTGTTAATAACCTACATGTACGACTCATTATGAGAACTCGCCTATTCAAATAAATTGTAAAATTTTACCAATGAAAACGGAAAATTTTCGGATAAAAATTCTGGCATTTTTTCATATTTCTGCTCAATATTTTGGGTACACGTTAAAACGACTCGACGAGGCGGTTCAAACGAGTACCCACAATCTATGTGAGCAGAAATTAGATAAATATTATATTACCCTGTAAACCCCAGTTAAAAGTGGGGTTTAAGCGGGTAACACATAAATAGGCGTATTTTCGTGATGTGAATAAAAGTTGTCATGAGACTTTTAAAAAATAAATGACTAAAAGGAATTTTTAGTAATATGAAAAAATATTTCATTATGATATAACAATGACTACATTTTGCCTTCGTTTACAAAAACAAAGCTAAACAAGCGAAGAAATAATAATGAGCCGAAAATTTCACGTAAGCCCAGTTGTATTTTTTTCTCCGCGAAACGCCGGTAATTTCATTTTCAATGAAAGCAATCGGTCAAATTTTCGCCGAGAATCTCCGAGAATTTTCTCCACGAAACCGGGAGAAATTTCAGAGAGAAATTTCTCGCTCATTTTATCTTTTCTTGCCGTTTTGCGGAGAAAATAGCCGATTTCGCGTAAGGCGGTTTCTCCGCGAAACAAAAAAAATGGGTTATTACCGGTAGCTGGTCTGTATGTAGTATAAATTAAAGGGTAGATTTGAAGATTTTTTTCTGTTTTAAGGTTAGGGTTAGGAGGCATGACATTAATCATTTATACGCATTTGAGAGTACGTATTTGAAAGTATGGTGGCTAAGCCACTCGCCCCACAAACCAGGGGTCATGCGTTCGATCCTGGGCTTCTCTTAGCTTTCGGAGGTTTCTTGAAACCGAGGCCGCGTCTCCATTCAACATTCGCTGTTGATGGGGACGTTAACGCAATCAAGCACGAACTATTTGATGCATTTTTTATATATTGCATACATCGCGTTAACAATTATCTGGTTTTATAGATTGCTATGACTCCATTATATATTATAAATATTCGAACCATGTACATATTTAGGTCTGCAGCTTTACCGAAAAAATAAATATAGAAAAAAGTACTTCGAAACTGCAGTCTCCGCAACTGAAAAAGAGACGTCCTGATATGCTTAAAAATGACCATACGAGATATGTATGGCTATGTAGCGAGAGAAAACAAAACGCAAAAGGATAGGAACAAGAATGAAAAATAAGATTGCGTTTAAGATTTAACTACCAACAGGCAGTATTGACTCCTCGGTAGACATTCGAAATATATTGAAAGTTTAGCGAGGAACCAGAGTTCACAAATTAGTCGGTCTATGAGACTTAAATTTGGCTGCATGGTGCTTCCACGCAGAGCTGAAACCGACTACAAATGAAACTGATAATCTGCTTAGAAGGTCTAAGAAATAGACGTGAAGGCTATGATAAGTAATCGATACAATTAACCCAAAGCTCGAATCAGTGACACTAAAAAGGAGGAAAAAAAAACACATACTTTAAATAACAAGACCCTACTGGAAACATCAATAGCAGAAAACCAAAAGGACAGTCACTTTTCCATAAAATGATGAATTGGTTATCCAAAACAAAATAATATGAGCGACACACACTCAAAAGACAAACAATAACATAAAATAAATCGCGACATAAGAACAACCTTGGAACGGTCAGTGAAAAGAATTTCACTTGGGGCTTAAATCGATTTTAAGCTGCTGCAATCCTCGCACTTACCCCCGTCGCGATTTAGACAAATAATTTTCAGTCCGCACGCAGGCCACCCAACTCATCAGTGCAACATCTCCGAGAACACAAAAATCAAACAACCACAGAGAAAAAAATAATGGTGAGCACTCAACAGCAAAAGCAACTGAAATGTCGGGCAAAAGAAAACCTTAAGTTAGAGTCCGATTGGCCCGACCAGAGACAGAGCATCAGGAACAAACCAACATTACCTAGAATTAAAATCCCTCTAATTATCAATAAGCCTTTACGCTGGAACCATCATAGAATCTGATGCTTGACCCAACGGCATGCAATTAAAGAGGGAAGCAAAGCTGTCAACCGCGACCGGGTCAAACACCATGCATGCATTCTGTCGTATAACATTTATGTTGTACCTAATCTTTTTATATCAAAGAATGAATTTACGAAATTGGGTGCTGAAGTCATTGCAATTATATATTTTTCGGAATATATATACTAAGACACCATAAAATTCGGGTTTAACCACATGCAAAGTGATGCGAGTCGAAATTTTAGTAGTGGTTTCAATGGGTAAACGACCTAGCGTCTACAAAATGGCCTAAATAGTGTTGATTGGGGCCTTTTTTAAACCTCAATATAAACAAGCAACCATCGGAGTCTGCTGGTTTTCTTTTGCTCCAGCATTTCAGTGGTTTTTTGCTGTCGAGTCTTGACCGTTGTTTCATCTCTGTGGTTGTTTGATTTTTGTGTTCACGCAGATGTTGCGTTGATGAGTTTGGAGGCCTTGGTGCGGACTGAACAAATCATTTGTCTTAATCGCGACGGAAGTAAGGGCGAGGATTGTGGCCTCGTTAAATCGATTTAAGCCCCCACCCCCGTGGAATTCGTTTCCGCTGACCGTTCCAATGCGGTTCTTCTGTCGCGGTTTATTTTGGTTATAGTTTGTCGTTGGGTTTTTGTGTCGATTATATTATTTTATTTTGGATAGCATATTGGCCATTTGTGGGAAAGTAACTGTCCTTCTGGCTTTCCGCTAGTAATGTTTCTATTAGGGTCTGTTTTCTCATGTTTGTGTTTCTTTCCCTTTAGTGTCACTGATAGGAGCTGTCGGTTAATCGTATCGATTCCAGATCGTTTGCTGCACTTCTGTTTAGATGGATCGACTTATAAGTCTATGCCTAACTTTTACCGACCTTACGAATGAATCGGACGGGAGTAAGGTCC
Organism: Lucinisca nassula; assembly: GCA_963580285.1. Lineage (NCBI taxonomy): Eukaryota > Metazoa > Mollusca > Bivalvia > Lucinida > Lucinidae > Lucinisca > Lucinisca nassula. The sequence goes on along the minus strand of CAUZLF010000336.1, from coordinate 643,294 downwards.
CTTGCGTATTTCAACTGATGACGTCATAGGTAACTACGTAACACATTAATAATGACAGCATTCTGTGCAGGTATGACAGAGATTTGCCAGCTTTTATCATTTTACTTGGGTCTGTCCATTCTCTCTATGCCTTCTTTACAAATAGCATGAGTATGACACAGTCAATGGTATGAAACAACATTTAATGCTCTTATTTTTTCAATCCTTAGGGATTGCTTTTACAATTGCTTTTCATCGTTCCTCAATTTGACATCATTTTGATACCTGTTGAAGGTCTTGATTGGACCGATGTTCATATCTCGTTTTATAACAATTGCTTGTTTGATATCTATGGGCTTTTTATAGACATACCTGTTTTATGGGCTTTTTATACCCGCCTATTTTTTGATGCGCATTCTTTTGAAGGATTTTCAATTCTTTCGTATACTGTATAACTTATTGACCGGTATGAATATCGCATTAGTTTGGACGGTATCGCTCCTCTAAACAAAAATGAGTATCACAAATAAATTTAAACTTACAATATCTCCCTTTAGGTTATATTCTGCTTCTTCTGTACGAATTTCCGATTCTATTAATAATTTTAGTGCTATGTTGTCGTCGGTATTGGTGAGGCCAATTAATTTGTTTTCCGCCGTTTCCGTTAATTTAAGTGGAGCAGGTAACACTTATTTATTTAAAAACAATCTGAGAGTAAGATTATCTCCTCTCAAATCGCCAATTCTTAGGAAACATACCAATCCTTTCAGGAGAAGTGGAATGTATCCTACTATTTCCAAGTACAATGCTAAGAAGTGCAGGAGCTGTTAATATTTATGAAATGCATCTACCGTTTCTTCGGGTCGTTACTAAAACACGGAACGGAACGGAACGGAACGGAATAAAATAAGTTTAAAAATACTAAATTGCGGAACACTTTAGAGTTAGAATTTACTAAATCACGGAACAGTTTTTAAAGGAAAATGACTAAAAAAACGGAACAACTGTGACTGAAAATCTACTAAAGTACGGAACAATGAGCTATAACGGAACATGTCATTAGACACACTGAGCTTTATTTAAATGGTTCTACTGCAAACAGTTCGGACAGATAAATGGTCGGTCTTTATATTGAGACACATCTAATCCCAAACATTCTGGATGGTATTCAGCAGAGCACTGGTCACAGAGGAAATAATTTGTTCGAGTGTCTGGCATTTTACAAACACAAAACAGCTTGATTTCAGTTGTCTTTTTGACTGCCTTCCTTCTTTTGCTTGTTGCTTTCACTGTGGAGAAGAGCTTCATACATTTGTCTTCAAGGCATTTCATTAAATGGTCCCTCATTTTATTTTGGATGTACTGCTCTTTTGCAGGATCCTTTCCAAATGCTAGGGCAGTGGCATTTGCCACTGCATATAAGCCACAGTCATGGCCATTTGGTTGCATGAAGCAATTGCTAAATTTCGCCTTAAGCACGTTTTGGTCGATCTTTACTAGGCTTGCAACGACCATCTGTTCCATATGGGGGAGGTCGTCATAAGCTGAGTCGTAGATGCCTATCTCGTCTTCCATACAGTTTATGTTTGACACTGTCAGCCAATGGGTTCCACGTGTGTCTGGACTTCGATTGATAATTTGTATGAATAACTTTTCATGACGATCAAAGTCCAACTGTACTGCCAGTGTCGTCGATTGGAAACCCTCTAAATCTGGGAATTGGAACTGCAACAAGTTCATTGCACTGTCTATAATAGTGTCGTTCATCCACGCTCTCCTTGATTGTAGCAGTTTCCGGTCATTCACATTTAAATTGTGAAAAAGCTTTTCCTTATCGGCGGGAACCCAAACTTCAAGACTATACCTAACATCCTTCAGTAACTGCGGTGACTTTGGTGTTGAAGTAATCAAATTAATAAAGTCTGGTTGATCTGAATTACTTCGCTCTGGTGTTTCCTGAAGTTCCATATGGGGTAGGTCGTCATCGGGTTTGATCTCTTGTTCGTCTTCGGTTTGGATCTCTTGTTCGCCTCTGAGTTCGTTCTTCACTTCTTCTTCTAAATTGATTAGTTCATTTATGGATTCTTCTAGTCCATGGACAACTCTGCTAAGGTTGATCTTTGTTCTTTTTTGAATTTCTGGTGAAACATCTCCTGGTCGTGGGCGTTTTCTTCCAGCCTTTTGTTTGGTTGGCCTCGTGTTTTTCCTTACAACAGCAATATTCTTCTGTATTGCTAGATCATCGTCGTCTATTTCCATTCGTTGCCCAATTTTTACCCCAAGGATATGGACACAATTCTTTTTAATTGGACATGTACATGTCTCTGTCGGATAAAGCTTTACAGTATAAACTGATTTTTGGTCAGCGATGACGAACACACCCAGTTTAGCTGAAAATGCTATGCTGTCGGTTGAGGCTAACAGCTTTGCTCGTAGGACTCGGCTATTGTCAGAGTCTGCAGACTTTGGTACATCCAAAACTTCATCTCCATCAATCTCCTTCAGGACCCGGTCACGTAGAGAAGAGACAATGTCTTTTGGATGGCACATTAACTTTCTGGATTCAAACTCTGTTATATTTGTAGCAAATCTGTATACATGAAAAAGACGGAACGGTAATATGAAAATGGTGAAAAATGGTGCTATTGTTCCGTTTTTGCTTTACTGTTCCGTTTTCATGGTGAAAAAGACGGAACAGTGAAGCAAATACGGAACAGACGGAACAGACAAGCAAATACGGAACAGACGGAACAATAGCACCATTTTTAATGGTGAAAAAGCCGGAACAGTAAAGCAAATACGGAACAGACAAGCAAATACGGAACAGACGGAACAATAGCACCATTTTTAATGGTGAAAAATGGTGCTATTGTTCCGTTTTTGCTTTACTGTTCCGTTTTCATGGTGAAAAAGACGGAACAATGAAGCAAATACGGAACAGACGGAACAGACAAGCAAATACGGAACAGACGGAACAATAGCACCATTTTTAATTGTGAAAAAGCCGGAACAGTGAAGCAAATACGGAACAGACAAGCAAATACGGAACAGACGGAACAATAGCACCATTTCTAATGGTGAAAAATGGTGCTATTGTTCCGTTTTTGCTTTACTGTTCCGTTTTCATGGTGAAAAAGACGGAACAGTGAAGCAAATACGGAACAGACGGAACAGACAAGCAAATACGGAACAGACGGAACAATAGCACCATTTTTAATGGTGAAAAAGCCGGAACAGTAAAGCAAATACGGAACAGACAAGCAAATACGGAACAGACGGAACAATAGCACCATTTTTAATGGTGAAAAATGGTGCTATTGTTCCGTTTTTGCTTTACTGTTCCGTTTTCATGGTGAAAAAGACGGAACAATGAAGCAAATACGGAACAGACGGAACAGACAAGCAAATACGGAACAGACGGAACAATAGCACCATTTTTAATTGTGAAAAAGCCGGAACAGTGAAGCAAATACGGAACAGACAAGCAAATACGGAACAGACGGAACAATAGCACCATTTCTAATGGTGAAAAATGGTGCTATTGTTCCGTTTTTGCTTTACTGTTCCGTTTTCATGGTGAAAAAGACGGAACAGTGAAGCAAATACGGAACAGACGGAACAGACAAGCAAATACGGAACAGACGGAACAATAGCACCATTTTTAATGGTGAAAAATGGTGCTATTGTTCCGTTTTTGCTTTACTGTTCCGTTTTCATGGTGAAAAAGACGGAACAATGAAGCAAATACGGAACAGACGGAACAGACAAGCAAATACGGAACAGACGGAACAATAGCACCATTTTTAATTGTGAAAAAGCCGGAACAGTGAAGCAAATACGGAACAGACAAGCAAATACGGAACAGACGGAACAATAGCACCGGAATAGTAAAGCAAATACGGAACAAACGGAACATAGCATCATTGTAAGCAGTGCTTTATGTATAAAATCTACACATACCTGGTATATTTTGGTTTCAATCTAAAGGTCCCCATCCCTGCCTTTCCTCTCCGTATTTCTTCTAAATAAAAACCCTGGATTAGCTTGAGAGACATGAGGAGTGAATCCAATGGCACTTCCTTCCAGCTTTGGAAATCCTTTAATAGATAGTTAAAACCTTCCGACTGGTTTGTTGTTATGCCATTGTTTGGATCGAACTTGCAAGTGTCAGCAATTGACCAGGCACAGAAATAGCCAAGCTTTGGTTCCACTGCTTTCTGGAAATATCTTGTATAGTCATCATCCCACTGCTTTTCCTTCTGCTTTATCATTTCAGCACATTCTCGTTCCGTCACCGTTCGTAAGATATCGTAGAGATCATTCACATAACTAGATCTATCTACTTTTGGTAAATTATCAGTCAACCATTTTTGTACATCTTGGCGAAGGTGACGCCAGCACCCAATTTGCTTCAAAGACGTTTGGTTTCTGATGGCTTTCACGATTGCTGTCTCCATATCAGTCACTATTGGTATTCCTCTCAAATTTTTTACCAAGGAGGACAATATCTTAAAAAAGTGGTCATGAGTCTCAGTTAGTTTTCGTTCATGAACAAGAAAGAGGCCAGCTACCAAAGGATTGTTTTCAAATAAAATATGTTTGAAAACCAGTGGCGATACATAAAAATCCCCAAGATTGAATGTTGTGTCATAGCTCAGTAAGATGTCATTATTTTTCAATTTCAGAGTGTCATTGAGTTCTTCAATCATTTCTGTATCACCAGCAACACAGCAGAGGTCTGGATAGGTGGCCAAGAAGTGAATGAATCCACCCTCGTACGCTAGTTCATGCGTATTGTATATTGCATCTCTTGTAAGACGAATTTCTTCTTGTTTTCCTGCTTTTGCATTGTGCAACTGTTTGATGTTTCTTGGTTTTGAAGTTGCATCATGTCCAACAACGTTTTCGCAAATAAAGTTTTTATACACTTTATGTGGCTTTTCGATCTCTATTTTCTTCTGTATAGTTTGCATCACCGATGGTTTAGTACGGAAGAAAGGTTCGGAAGTTTTTGCATTCCCATGAGGCAACATTTCTGACAGAGATTCGTCACCGAGATAGTGAATAATAATGTTTCCATTGCCGTGAATTGGAAAGTAAACTTCCTTTCGAAATCCTTTATTTGGGCGGTTGTTACATTTTATGTAATAATAAGACTTCAGATATTTTGGATCCGATTTTGGCAGCGGCTTTCTGTTTCCTTGGTTTGTCCACCTGAAAAAGTATTTAGATCCACCAGTTAGATGAGCCATTGAAACAATAATAACTGGAACACTATTACGGTACATTATGATACTGCATTTAAATATCTATAACGTTATACCATAATAAAATCAGATTCCACAGGCATAGTCATTTAGATAAGACATTGAACTTTGAAGAATAATAACCGGAACATCATTACGGAACGTTGAGGGAATGGTTGTAAAGATACATGTATGATTACTTACGAATGTCCGTCTGATTTCCAATCTTCAATCTTTGATTGATCTTCACCACTGAATATGTATAGGTCTCCTCCTGATGGTCGGAATTGTATGTTCGTAACAACCTCTTTAGCCTTGAATAATGACAAGATTTCTGTTGTCCTTAGTGAAGCTCCCCTTATATACTTTCCATTCTTTGGATCTAGCACTGCCTGTGCCATTGTTGATACTTTCAAGACGATATATTTTGCCTTTTTACTACATTATGTGAAAAATTGTACTGTATAAACGTTAACGTCGTTAACGTCGTGAATTAGTGCTTAGCAACGATGTTACGTCTTGTTCGTGCGTCCCGTATTGTGACGCCTTGCAATTTAGTGTAGTGTATTTCAATAACGTCACGTAAACATATGTTCCGTTTCTAACAATCTATATGTTCCGTGTGTTCCGTTTTTGTTCCGTTTCTTACCATTCCGTGTGTTCCGTTTTTGTTCCGTTTCTTACCATTCCGTGTGTTCCGTTTTTGTTCCGTTTCTTACCATTCCGTGTGTTCCGTTTTTGTTCCGTTCCGTTCCGTCATTCCGTGTTTTAGTAACCAGCGTTTCTTCGTCTGTAAACGGTAAACGTTTTTCTGTAGTTAACATGTCCGATTTGACATGTAAGTCTACGGATTTGATATATGTGATAACCTGACGTACTGTAAATTGTAAAATGCAGTATGTCGGGCAAACTAATCACATGGTAAAAACACGATTTCAACGAAAACTATCGTAGAATGAGTAAGCCTAAAAACTGACACTTTCTTGTACCGTCATTTCAGACGTACAGGTCATTCTATTAAAGATTTTTCTATACAACCAGTGGAAAAAAAAATATTATGATGTAAATTCTAAAGCTAGGTTTAAAATTATTAAACGACATGAAACTGAATTAAAATGGATTAAATTATTACAGACACCTTTTCCACTGGGCTTTAATGACAACATTAATCATGTGGGTAATATATCTAAAATGCCCTACATCATAGTGTAGTTTATATTTTCTGGTCCTTTGGGATCATTGATTCCATTGTGGAATCTTGAAAATATTTGAGGGTCACTGATGAAGCCTAATTGGCCGAAACTAGCTAGTCTGGCCCAGAAAGCATGTACACTCTATTTAACAGTTCTGTGGTGTGTTCTTTGCTTCCAAAGGGTAATCCTTTCCAGAACATATTTGACGTCACTACCGCTGGTGTCAGGGAATGTGTGGCGGCCGTAAAAAGTCTCCCTGCCCTATATCATAGTGTAGTTTATATTTTCTTGTTCTTTGGGATCATTGATTCCATTGGAGAATTTTTAAATATCTGAGGGTCACTGATGAGGCCTAATTGGCCGAAACTAACTTGTCCGGTCCAGAAAGCATGTACACTCTATTTTGCAGTTCTGTGGTGTATTCCTTGCTTCCAAAGGATAATCCTTTCTCGAACATATTTGTTATTTTCTCGCTTCTGGACTGTCGAAAGCATTAAACTTGATCGCACGGCACCAGAAAAAAATGTAATTTCAAAAGTAAATTACGTGCTTTCAAAAGAAACAATACCAGACTGAAGTGACTGTCAATAATATTATTGAAAAATGGACGTCACTCAATGCTTGCTTTTCTAAATTCATTCCCTATTTCTGCATTACGGATTCTGGATACCGAGGCGAATAAATTCTACGATAGTTCTAATCAGTTATACGACGCTACTCTTTTAACTAGAGGTTATACTCAGCATGCTCGTCGCCTTTTCATCGATTCTGAAATTAATCACAAACGTCAGTACATCAAAATATCCTTCATTAATAAGGGTTTGGATTTATAGATATACCTAGTAATTTCCGGTACTATTCGGTTATTCAGACATTCCTGCTTATTTTCAAGATACTGAAACACGCATAAGTTGCTATAAATACAATAAATCTGTTAGATCTATTATTTTTAATTTCAATAATCGTGTTTCTGATCTTGATATTGACACTAGCACTCCTGATACATGTGATTGTAAAAATTCAGTGTATTGCTATCCTGCTGCTGGTCATATTATTACTGGCAATTTAAAAATTATTCCTGATTCTAGGATACGCAATATAATATTTAAAGGACCGAAATATCGATTTCCTTCTAAAATTGATTTCAATAAATGTAGAGATGAAATCACTGCTGCCTTGAATGAATTCGGTAATCGATGGTGTAAACGAGAGTATGTTGAGCATAAAGCTCTTAAGGAATGGAAACTTAGCATTCTGAAATTAGTGAACAAACACATTTCTTTTTTTTTTCGCATAATACGAACTTATTACCTTCCAAACCTAAGACGTCTTTACGTCACCTTAAACTAGGTATTCAAGAATTCCATAGGAAGTTTGTTTTTGGCTAAAGCTGATAAGGCCGCTAACAATGTGGTCGTTGTTTGACGGCTTCAATTTTTTAACACTCTTCAGCAAGAACTTTGTGGTACTAAGGCCTATGAACTTCAGCCTTTAGCTGTAGAGAGGGCTTTAGTTGATGACCACATTTGTCATTCAGCGACCAAAGTAGAAGTAAAACAAAGATCAGGAAACGATACAATTAACTTACTCCACCCATCAAAGACACCAAAGGGAACGAAACACAAACATTAAGCGACCAGACCATAATGGAAACCTAAACAAAGGAGGGCCATAAGGACAGTTACTTTCCCACAAAATGGCCATATGGCCATCCAAAATAAAAAGACACAAGTGATACACACAGTAAGTAACAAACAACACCATAAATAAACCGCCACAGAAGAACCGCCTTGGAACGGTCAGTGGAATGCTTTCACTTCTACTGACCGTTCCAAGGCGGTTCTTCTGTGGCGGTTTATTTACAACGTAAAGGCTTATTGAGAATTAGAGAGATCTATTCAAGGTAATGATGCTCTCTCTCTGGTCGGGCCCATCGGAGTCTAACTGTTGGTTTTCTTTTGCTCCAGAATTTCAGTGGTTTCTTGCTGTCGAGTCCTCACCGTTGTCTCACCCCTGTGGTTCTTTGATTATTTGTGTTCACGGAGATGTTGCACTGATGAGTTAGGAGGCCTTCATGCGGACTGAACAAATTATTTGTCTAAATCGCGACGGAAGTAAGGGCGAGGATTGTGGCCACGTAAAATCGATTTAAGCCCCCCAGTGGAAATCTTTCCACTGACCGTTCCAAGGAAGTTCTTCTGTGGCGATTTGTTTATGTTGTTGTTTGTTACTTACTGTGTGTATCACTTGTGTCTTTTGGGAAAGCGATTTGTTTATGTTGTTGTTTGTTACTTACTGTGTGTATCACTTGTGTCTTTGTGGGAAAGTAACTGTCCTTATGGCCTTACTTTGTTTAGGTTTCCATTTTGGTCTGGTTGCTTAATGTTTGTGTTTCTTTCCCTTTGGTGTCTTTGATGGGTGGAGTAAGTTAATTGTATCGATTCCTGATCTTTGTTTTACTTCTATTTTACTTTCCAACAAAATGGTCAAAACAGCTATCAAAAAAAAAAAAATAATAAAAAATAAATAAATAAGCGACACAAACACCCGAAGACAAACCATAACAAAAATTAAACGCGACAGAAGAACCGCCTTGCAAAGGTCAGCGGAAACGAATTCCACTTGGGGAGGGGTTAAATCGATTTTACGTGGCCACAATCCTCGCCCTTACTTCCGTCGCGATTTAGACAGATAATTTGTTTAGTCCGCATGAAGGCCTCCTAACTCATCAGTGCAACATCTCCGTGAACACAAATAATCAAACAACCACAGAGAAGTATTAAGTCTACGAATTTCGAAAGTTACAAACTTGAATGAAACGGCCGCCTGGTTGGTTTGTGTCATTCGTGTTCGAAATCAGTGAAAAGTAGAAGTAAAACAAAGATCAGGAATTGATACAATTAACTTACTCCATCCATAAAAGACACCAAAGGGAAAGAAATACAAACATTAAGCGACCAGACCATAATGGAAACCTAAACAAAGGAAGGCCATATGGACAGTTACTTTCCCACAAAATGGCCATATGGCCATCCAAAATTAAAAGACACAAGTGATACACACAGTAAGTAACAAACAACAACATAAATAAATCGCCACAGAAGAGCCGCCCTGGAACGGTCAGTGGAAGATTTCCACTGGGGGGCTTAAATCGATTTTACGTGGCCACAATCCTCGCCCTTACTTCCGTCGCGATTTAGACAAATAATTTGTTCAGTCCGCATGAAGGCCTCCTAACTCATCAGTGCAACATCTCCGTGAACACAGAAATCAAAGAACCACAGAGGTGAGACAACGGTGAGGACTCGACAGCAAGAAACCACTGAAATGCTGGAGCAAAAGAAAACCAACAGTTAGACTCCGATGAGCCCGACCAGAGACAGAGCATCAGGCACCAACCAACATTATCTCTTTAATTTTCAATAAGCCTTTACGTTGGAGCCGGCATAGAATCTGAGGCCTGACCCACCGGCGTGCAATTAAAGAGGGAAGCAAAGTTGCCAACCGTGATTGGGTTAACTACCATGCATGCAGTTTGTCGTATAATATCCATGTTGTACCCAATCTTTTTATATCGAAGAATGATTTTACGAAATTGGGTGCTGAAGTCATTGCGGTTATATATTTTTCTGAATTTATATAAGTCACCATAAAATTCGCGTTCCGATAGACCTTGTTGCAGAAGAGAAGTCAGAAATTATCGTGACATGGTTTTTAGTGCCATTGTCGAGCCATGGTGTAGAACCTGAGTGTCTTTCGTGGATTTATTGCTTAAATGTGTCATATTTCAGGTATTTCAAAGACGTCAAGATGGTTCCCAAGATTTCTTTAAGAACTGGGAACCTACGAGAATGGTTTTGGGAACATTAGTAATGAACACTGGCTAGGTAAACAAACTGACGACGGCTATACAAACTAGAATTTTGTTACACTTAAATGAAGTATCGCTAGATAAACTGTTTAAATAGTGATGCACAGCGGACATGTAAACTAAAACATTATTAGTTAACTTTGGCTAGGTAAGCTATATCGTAAGTAGTAGAGAAAGTAGTAGAGAATGCCAAGGTATATGGGCCTTGACGGAACATTATATAGGTATGTTATATTTAGATTTCCAGAAAGATCGATTCAACTACAAAACGTTTTTTTTACTAAGATACTCCTTCCTGTTTTACTAAGATACTACGTCCGACCACGTAGCGATCACTAGCCAAACGGTCGATCTGTTACATTTCCCCCTGCCTAATGAGATTCGTCCCGAATCTCTAATTCCTTATCAGTTCGGCTGCGAGAATTATTTTCAAACTCTTTCATGCTCTCAGACGCGGTGCTGGATCCACACTGGCCACCAAATGGCACAGGGTTGGACAAAATAACATGATTCGACCGGGACTGGAACCCAGGGCCTCTCGCATACCGTGCAAACATTCTACAGACTGAGCTACCGAGCTACACGGTCGACCTGTTAGATTCTTACTCTGCCTAATTAGATTCGTCCCGAATCTCTCCTAAAGAGATTCGTCCCGAATCTCTAAGTCCTATCCACTCCGGCTCCAAGACTTATTTTCATACTATTTCATGCTCTCTGACCGCTGCTGGACCCATACATACCAACAAATATCACAGGGGTGGAAACAGATATAGACTCGACTAGGTTGGTTGGTTTGTGACTCGGACCCAGGACTCTCAGGAAGTAAAATAATATCACAATTACACAGTGTTGAAAAAATTAAAACTGGCTTCAAACTATGTATTGCGTGAATAGCAATTTTGGTTTCAATAGAAATAACCAAAAAAGGATTGGAGACAATGATCAGGAATCGATACAGTTAACCAACAGGTCAAAGGGAAGATACACATACATAGAACAAACAGACCCTAATGGAAACATCAATAACGCTAAGCCGAAAGGACAGTTACTTTCCCACAAATGGCCGATAGGCTATCCAAATTAAAATAATATAAGCGACACAAACACCTAAATACAAACCGTAACATAAATATACCACGACACAAGAACCGCCTTGGAACGGCCAGCGGAAACGAATTCCACTGGGGGGGCTAAAAATCGATTTTACGTGGCCACAATCCTCGCCTTTACTTCCGCCAAAGACAAATAATTTGTTCAGTCCGCATGAAGGCCTCCTAACTCATCAGTGTAACGTCTCCGTGAACACAAAAATCAAACAACCACAGAGATCAAACTACGGTAGGAGTCTATTGCAAGAAACCACTGAAGTGCTGGAGCAAAAGAAAACCACCAACCCTTGACGACGACATCAATTGCACGTTTTTGTTTATGACCGTGGTTTTGCGATTGCTTTTGTAATTGCAATATAATAGCAATATACGAAAACACAGGTAGTATCACGATACCAGCGATTAAACACTTACAAAAGATGTCTTCAGGGTTTTTTTACTGTTTGCTTGTTTTCGTTTTAACGTCCTAGTCAATAAAAAAAGGGAAACGATCAGGAGCTGATTCAATGCGATCCCAAATTGTTTCAATAATATAATTAGGGAAAGATGTCGAAACATGGATAGACGAGAGTAAACGAAACGGACCACAGGTAAACAGCACCAGCAGCTCTTTGCCAAACATGTAGTGGTTCATCATATGCAAATCTAACTTAAAAAGTGCAATATACATTATGGGAGACAGAATCCGAATCACCAATATAACCAACATAATACTGGAAGGACAAGCGTAACTAAATACGCGCAAACAAAAAGGTGGGGAAGAATTAGAATAATCAACTGAACAGTGAACAACCTATATAATTAGGAAAAGAATCAGAACCACCAATACAAACATGAAAGAACTGAGGCAAAAGCACCGACTTAGGCGGTCAATAAAAATTACTGATCGGTTTAAGTATACTATTTAGGTCAGATGGGATAAGTTGCTTCCTATTTTATGGGACATTTACCCGACATTGAGACGAAATGACATCTCAATCACTGCCGTTTAATAAAACCGATAGGGTTTATATGCTCTGTCGGACCGACTCGCACCACTTTGCCTGAGCAGGCTTAGTCCTTCTGTGCGGTTTACCAGTATTCGTGTAGGGTCGGTTTCAGCTCTGCGTGAAAGCATCACGCTTCTTTGTTTATTTTGTTTTCAGCACAGGATAAACAAGACATGAAAATGCAAGATTATTTGAAAAAAAAAATCACTTTTTCACTTTTACACCGTTTTCTACCATTGAGCTATGAATGTTCAAATGGGCATTTTCCTTCGAGGTTGCTCATATTATGGTAGGGTGACAATGGGCCAAAAAGTCCACTATTTCTGGTAGTAACCCATACCCCCCTGTATAACAAAACATGTCATATTTCAAAATGTTCGTCAGGATCCGTAGTATCTGAAACTGCCGGCATAAATTGGCATAAATGATGGCGAGCTGAGAAATCCAAGATAGCGTCCAAGATGGCCGCCATAGCTGTAAATTCCAGTTTTTGGTAAAATATGAATATAAATACCACAAATCATCTTACAAACTTATTTTAATTAATTTTTTTGGTGTAGAAAGAAGATTTGTGCTAGAATATAGATCAAATTTTTAGATTTGACTTGAAAACTGGTGAAAAAAAAACGATATTTTATTGTTTTTGTGTCTAGTTTCCAAGGTGGTACATAAAAGCAATTCTGATATTTCAGAATTTAAACAGTTTTTACATATCTATTGTTTTATTTTAACTAAGACACTATTCTAAAATACATTTAACACCATTCTAAAATACATTTATGGTTGGTTATGACTTTTTTACCATCAATTAAGCCCCAGGATTACCCCACCCACTCAGTTTACCAGTAAAATTCATTCACAAAATATTGCCACAAATCATCTTACAAACTTATTTTAATTTATTTTTCTGGTATAGAAAGACGATTTGTGCTAGAATATTGATCAACATCTTAGGTTTGAGTTGAAAACCGGGGAAATAAAAGACATTTCATCGTTTTTGTGTCCAGTTTCATCGGTGATACATAAAGGCGATGCTGATGTTTCAAAATTTTTAACAGTTTTTTTTTTTATTTTTACTAAGACACTATTCTAAAATACATTTAACACTATTCCCAAATACATTTATGGTTTGTTATGACTTTTTTACCATCAATTTAGCCCCAGAATTACCCCACCCACTCAGTTTACCAATACAATTCATTCACATAATACTCACACTCAAGGGATTTGCAGGTGAGGATTTCATTTTACACAACAAGTAGAAGGGAGCATTGACACTAATGCTTAGTTCTGTTTTCATACTATATTATATGATCAGCCATTAGGAAACACTACCTCTTTATAACACTGTTTTCAGGATCTGAACATTAACCGTCTTAATTAAGCAGTGCTACATCCAAACAAAATAGCAAAATAGTGTCTATCAAATTGATCTAAAATGACTTTTATTGTCATTTTTGCTGTGTAACTGGCTAGGTTTTGGGGGTTATGAAGTGCTATATCCAAAACTGTGTTATAAAAACGTGTTATAAAGAGGATAAGCTATACAATTAGGTTATATTTTATTTGATTTGAGGTACAATATCCCCATCAACACTGTATCAGTCATTTTACATTTTGGAGACATTGCTTCCAATTTTTGTGGGACTTTCCCCGACATTGAGATGAAATGACATCTCAAACCCCGCCACACACTTAAACCAAAGGGTATTATATGCAAGGATAGTCCAGCTCGCACCACTTTTCCTGGGCATGCTTATAATCTCTAAGCGGTTTACTCTGTATACCCTAGGTATACTGGGCTAGGCAAATTAATCTTAGAGATTTTATAGCTCCCTATCAAATTGGTAGCTGATATGCACACCAGGTCCTGTGCACTAAAAAGAAATTGCTGCTGCTTTAACTAGCCCAGAGACATTTGACTCAGTCCCAAGATCTGAAATATCTTGTAGCTGGAACTCTGGTTTAGGCAGAACATGAATTGTCTGTACTATGTAAAGAAGGGCAGGTATCACAACCTATAAGGCAATACAGACAGCATAATTGCACTTTATTCTGGCTCTAGCTTCCTGAAAACAGTCCGAACTGGAATATACCTGGTGCAGTCAGCATGAATACCTTTTCTACCTGTCATCAGCATAAATCAGGTTAAAGTGATGCACAAGTAGAAAGAAAACTTTGGTATCAGAACTGACAACAAGGGCTGCGTTAACTCCAAGAGAACCTGCAACTGCTAGTTGCAAATCATTATACTATCAGCTTCTTCACGGTTGGAATAATGAACAGAAACAACACCAGCGGAAACTTCAGAGCCTTGTTCTAAAGTCAACCTGCACCAACAACAGTAGCATTCTTCTTAAGAAGCTCATGGCAGTTTTCGTTAAGGTACCTAGTGTAAAGCATTGTCAGTTCGTTCTTGCTTTTACTGCTTGAAACTATCTATCAGTCACCAGTTACTACATTTTTCCTCCTAGACACAGGCACGGGTGATGAAACATTCTTTTCACACTTTTGTTGGGTCTGTGATTTGAGACTGTTTGCCTCATTCCTGTCAAAACCGAAGTAAATGGAAGCTACCCAAATAATGGTAAGCAGACTGTAAGACCTAAACATAGCAGTCATCTGTTGATATGTCAGTTTGAGACATGATGAACGCTGCAACATTTTAAGTACAGACATCCCGTCAAATACTATACAACCAGCAAGTCTTTCTAGTTTTTAAGGAAATCCGACTTATTGGTAGACATCATACATTCTTCATCTGTAAACAAACTCGCATGATCATGCGCATTTTTGAAAGACAAGACCTTGAATGAATGAATTGATGGTTAGAAAGAATATATCTCTTCACCGGTGGCAGTCAGTTCCTCAGACTGGTTTCCCCAGACACCTGTATCATTGACCTGATATCACTCATAGTCAGGAGTTTTGACCCAGTCAAAGGCTCATAAGATTGTTTTCTATGGACTGCCTAACAAGCTATGGGTATGAGCCTTTCCTGCATGAATGACTCAAATGGCAACCCATTTTATGACAACTTATCAAACTTCTCTATCTCTTGAGGAACTTTATCTCCAGTAGCTATATTGTCCAAATGTCTTCGGCCCCTGCCCATCGGGCTTGAACAAACAGATGGGCTGCATGATGCTTCCACGCAGAGCTGAAACCGACCGCACATGAGTATTGGTAAACCCCTTAGAGGATCTAAGCCTGTCCGGGCAAAAGGGTGCGAGTCGGACCATCCATGCTTATAATAAAAATCAAAAATGAGTTCCTTTAAGAACAATGAAAACATTCATAAGAAAGAAGATGGGTCATACTACGTAGTTTCGGCTAATAAAGCCTCATCAGTGACCCTGTAATGATCCGGCAAAGAAAGCCAGAGGAAACATACTGCAATTTTGCGAATTTCGAATAGGCTGTATTGGTTTCATTGTGCGACAGGGCTTGAGATTTCATTTCATCTCAATGTCGGGTAAAAGTCCCACAAAATTGGAAGCAACGTTTCCAAAATGACCTACACAGTGTTGATGGGTACGTTAAACTTCAAATAAATCCAGCATCTTGTTAAAAGGCTTATTATAAGCCTGTGTATTGGTATGGTGTTTAGAAAAGCTTGCAACTATGCATGGAATACTTAGCAGTAATGGGTCATGATAAAAACCATCTTATAATGGCTTGTTCATAACTTCATTGTGGGTGATTCCTGTAATATAACTGGATAGCCAGTTTGCCATTTTGTGGGACAGTAACTGTCCTTTTGGCTTTCCTCTGTTGTTGTTTCCATTAAGTTCTAGTTACTTCATGTTTGTGATTCTTTCCCTTTAGAGTCATTGATGGGAGGTGTAAATTAAATGTAACGATTCTTGATCATTGCTTAACTTCTATTTTGAGAACAAATCTCTGAAGGTATGCAGTGAGTTTGTTGCTGCTCAGCATTAACTCGATTACAACTATGAAGAAGCTGATAGTAGAATGATTTTGCACCTGCAGTTTGCAGGTTCTCTGGGAGATAACACAGCTGTTCTGGTAAGTCCATATAACCATGTTTTCGATCTACTTCTGCTTCATTTTAGCCAGCTTAATGATGATAACATATACTTCAAGACAGACAGGAAGTGTATTCATGCTGACTGCACCATGTATTCCAGTTCACAATGTTTTCAGGAAGCTAGAGCCAGATGAAAGGGCAATTATGCTGTCTGTATTGCCTTATAGGTTGTGAAACCTGCTCTTCTTTACATAGTATAGGCAAGAAAAATGCGTAAACCAGACTTCAAGCTTCAAGAGATTTCAGATCTTGGTATTGAGTCAAATGTCTCAGGGCCATTTAAGGCAGCAGCAATTTTTCTGTAGGTTTGCCGTTCAGACAAACACATTAGACAACAATGGTGCACCAAAAAGCCAGAGTTAGACCTAGTCATCTACCACCAACTAATATTTTTTTTGCTCCATTTGTACAGGTGTACATATCAGCTACTGATTTGATGGAGAGCTATAAAATCTAAGATTGCTTGGTCTAGCCCTATAGACCTAGGGCATATTGTTGATCCTGAGACTGGGTTATTTATTCCACAGGTCATAAGACAGACACAAGCAGCCCCCAGCTATTAACTGATATTGTTATAAATAGCCTGATCAGTGTAGTGATGACTGCATTTGCTCATAGAATGTACAACAATGTACTCTTTAAACCTTATTGGTATCATTGGGCGACAGGGCTTGAGATGTCATTTCGTTTCAATGTAGGGTAAAAGTCCCACAAAATTGGAAGCAACGTCTCCAAAATGACCTTTACAGTGTTGACGGGGACGTTAAACCTCAAATCAAACAAACAAAACAATACTAGCTCATGTTTATACCGAGGACTATGACAGTTTTAAAACATGTACTTGTAGTCTCATTTGGACTATTAGTACAGCACAATCATTTTATAACACATTTTTATATAACACTTTTCAAAGTCCAAACCCCTAACTAATTGCATAGAAAAATGACAAAAAAAAAAAAAAACATGTAAAGGAAGTTATTTTACGCTATTCTACCTTTTTGTTTGGATATAACAGCGTTTAACTAAGAGGTTTATGTTTGGATTAAAAACAAAGTATTATAAAGAGGTTGTGTTTCCAAATGGCTAAATACATAATATAACATTACGAAAACACACATAATTCAAATCCAATGGAAGATTTTACTACCATCACCCCCTTCCCCCCCCCCCCCCCCACACACACAGTCACACAAATTAAGATAAAAACATAGATGACGGGGACTCGTTAGAACACTCTCAACTTGATGATGCTGTCAAACACCCACAAGCTGTGTCCTAAAGCATAAATTAGAAAAAAAATGCTTATCCCTGAAAACCCTAGTTTTTCTATATAAAAGTGAGGTTCAAGGGGGTCAAAAACATATGGGCATGTTTTCTTGACAATATGAAAACAGAACTAAGCATTATTGTGAATGTCCTCTACTACTAAATTGTCTGAAATGAAGCAGACGCCTACAAATCCCTTGTGTGTCAGCATTTATGTGAATGAATTTTACAGGTAAACTGAGTGGGTGGGGTAATCCTGGGGCTAAATTGATGGTAAAAAAGTCATAACCAACCATAAATGTATTTTAGAATAGTGTTAAATGTATTTTAGAATAGTGTCTTAGTTAAAATAAAACGATTTATATGTAAAGTAGAAGTAAAACAAAGATCAGGAATTGATACAATTAACTTACTCCATCCATAAAAGACACCAAAGGGAAAGAAATACAAACATTAAGCGACCAGACCATAATGGGAACCTAAACAAAGGAAGGCCATATGGACAGTTACTTTCCCACAAAATGGCCATATGGCCATCCAAAATTAAAAGACACAAGTGATACACACAGTAAGTAACAAACAACAACATAAATAAATCGCCACAGAAGAGCCGCCTTGGAACGGTCAGTGGAAGATTTCCACTGGGGGGGGGGGGGGGCTTAAATCGATTTTACGTGGCCACAATCCTCGCCCTTACATCCGTCGCGATTTAGACAAATAATTTGTTCAGTCCGCATGAAGGCCTCCTAACTCATCAGTGCAACATCTCCGTGAAGACAGAAATCAAAGAACCACAGAGGTGAGACAACGGTGAGGACTCGACAGCAAGAAACCACTGAAATGCTGGAGCAAAAGAAAACCAACAGTTAGACTCCGATGAGCCCGACCAGAGACAGAGCATCAGGCACCAACCAACATTATCTCTTTAATTTTCAATAAGCCTTTACGTTGGAGCCGTCATAGAATCTGAGGCCTGACCCACCGGCGTGCAATTAAAGAGGGAAGCAAAGTTGCCAACCGTGATTGGGTTAACTACCATGCATGCAGTTTGTCGTATAATATCCATGTTGTACCCAATCTTTTTATATCGAAGAATGATTTTACGAAGTTGGGTGCTGAAGTCATTGCGGTTATATATTTTTCTGAATTTATATACTAAGTCACCATAAAATTCGGGTTCCGATAGACCTTGTTGCAGAAGAGATTTAAGTCCAATATTGAATTTTGAAATTAAATCAGAATGGCGTCTATAAAATTTTGAAAAGGCTTTGCGTAGTTTATGGTACCGATAACCCTGATTAAGAAGTTTAGCCGTTAATAATTTATTACGAGTGTTGAAGTCAGTTACATGACTACACACTCTAGCAAATCGAATTAATTGCGAAATATAAACGCCATAGGATGGCGCACGAGGAACATCACCATCCAAAAAAGGAAAATTTACAATCTCAAAATCAAAGTCATCGCGTTTATCATAAATTTTGCACGAAACAAATCCATCTACAATAGATAGATGTAAATCCAAAAACGGGGCCTCGGTATCAGAAGAATTTGCTTTATTTAACTGAAGTTCTAGGGGGTAAATCTGACTGATCAAACCATCAAAATAGGTATTATCAATATTTAATAAATCATCTAAATATCTAGAAGTAGAGCTAAAAGCTTCAATAATTTCAGATTGGTTATCAATGGAAAGCGACAAAATGAAGTCTCTTTCATAACAATACAATAACAGATCAGCCACAAGAGGTGCGCAATTAGTACCCATCGGAATACCCACAATTTGTCTAAATAACTTAGTACCGAATCTAATATAAATATTGTCAAGTAGAAAGGTGAGGGCATCACACACTTTCTGACATGACAAAAGTGTATAATTCTTATGCTCTTTAGAAGTGAAAAATGCATTTCTGACATTACATGCAAGATAGAGAGAATCTTCTCTGTGAAAAGCCCATTCAATTAAATCATTAAGCTTTTCTTTTATAAGATTATGAGGAAGTGTAGTGTAAAGAGTGGAAAAATCGTAGGTAGACAGACTAGAAGCACGAAACTGTCTAGATTTCAATTTATTTAAAACCTCATTCGAATTTTTTATAGACCAAAACAGATTTCTTCCTGATCTTTCAAAGACTTTATCACAATATTTAATTACATGCGTTTTAATAGCAGTAAGACAGGAAGTTAATAATTTAGAAAGTTCAGTGGTAGTGCAAGAACTAGAATTTGCAATAAACCGTGCTTTGTAAGGTTTTTTATGAAGTTTTGGTAACCAGTATAACTGTTTAAATTTTGAAACATCAGAATTGCTTTTATGTATCACCTATGAAACTAGACACAAAAACAATAAAATATCATTTTTTTCACCAGTTTTCAAGTCAAATCTAAAAATTTGATCTATATTCTAGCACAAATCTTCTTTCTACACCAAAAAAAATAATTAAAATAAGTTTGTAAGATGATTTGTGGTATTTATATTCATATTTTACGAAAAGCTGGAATTTACAGCTATGGCGGCCATCTTGGACGCCATCTTGGATTTCTCAGCTTGCCATCATTTATGCCAATTTATGCCGGCAGTTTCAGATACTACTGATCCTGACGAACATTTTGGTATATGACTTGTCTTGTTATACGGGGGGGGGGGGGGGTATGGGTTCCCATTTTTTGGTCCAGATTGTCACCGTACCATTAGTAGTGGAATGATATGACATGAGTAGTATATACTGTCTAGATATACTCTAACACTACGGTAGGGAACAATGGCTGAATAAACTTTAACATTAAAAGTGAACACTGAATAGTTATCCCATACCATATATATTGCACACTGGAAAGATTTTTTTTTTTTTTTTTTTTTTGTTTGTTTGATTTAGAGTTTAACGTCCCCGTCAACACTGTAAAAGTAATTTTGGAGACGTTGCTTCCATTTTTGTGGGACTTTTACCCGACAAGGAGATGAAATGACATCTCAAGCCCTGCCTTCCAATGAAACCAATAGGGTTTATATGCAATGACACTCCAACTCGTAGCGCTTTGCCTGGGAAGCTAAGATCCTCGAAGCGGTTTACCAGAACTCGTGTGCGAATCGGTTACAGCTCTGCGTGGAAGCGTTATGCAGTCCATCAAACACGGGAAAGATAAACTATAACATTGGTATTGGCCACTGGCTAGTTACATTATAGTACGGTCATTCTCTCCCTTCCGCTGATTCAAAAAGGGCAGTTGTCAGTGTCTGGCAAAAGAATGTGCTCTGTACTGGTTAACCGCTTACGTATAAGCCTGCCCAGGAAAGTGTTGATAGGTAAACTGACCGGTTCAAAAATGACCTAAATAGTGTCGACTGGGCCGTTAAACTCCAATACAAACAAACAAACAAACAAAGAACACTGGCTAGTTAAACTATAATGTTAGTGAATAATAGAAGTGAAAGCAATGGTCAGAAATCGATGCAATTACCCCACTCATTCTATCAGCGACAATATACTCTAAAGAAAGCATCACTAGCGGAAAGCCAAAAGGACAGTGAACACTGCCAGAATCAGAATCAAAATCGTTACTGGTGATACGTCAAATGACATTCATGCACAAGGATCTGTGATATAGGAAGTCAGTCCCTAGCTCTAACCTTTTTATTTAACTGAATTTAATATGGCACCACCTATACAAACGTTCATACCTTTTTCAATGATAAACATATTTGAGCTCGAACATGAGAGATTGGCATTTTTTTCATATTTTCCACTCGGCATGGACACTACCAAATTGCGCTGTCCACTCAGATATCTGACTCAAGTCTATGACTTTGAGAGTCTGGCAAGCTTTAGCAGTGTCCGTGTTAAGAGGATAACTGGTTTACACAGTCATCAGCACCTTCAGCTGTCGAAATAATCGAATCGGAAAGGACATTCTAATGCCTTTGTATACTCTAACAATAGATGTTAACAGCTGCTAGATAACCTATAACATAAGCAGGGAACACTGACTAGATAAACTAAAGTAACCACCGCAAAGGTTAACTATAGTTTTTTTTCAGTTTTTAGAGAAAATGTGTATTGGGCAACTTGGCTCATCAAGCCATCATTTCAATCTGCGTACAGTTTTGGTCAAGAAATCAACTGGACTTTGTATATTTCTGCATGAAGAAGCCTTCGGAAATTAACACCAACTGCTCTTGCTTCTGGTCTTATAACATACAGCAATGATTTCAATCAGGTAGTCGGAGGCAAAATATCAGATTATGACATTGTCTGGGAATGTGTGGCGGCTGAAAAAGTCTCCGTGTCCTTCATCATGGTGCAGTTTATGTTTTTATCCTTTTGGATCATTGACACCATTGTGGACTTTTTAAAAAAAATTGAGGGTCACTCATGAAGCTTAAATGGCCGAAACCAGTTAGTCTGGCCCATAAAACATGTATACTTCATATTTTCCAGCTCTGTGGTGTATTCCTTGCTTCCAAAGGATAACACTTTCTAGAACATATTTAATGTCACTACAGCTGTTGTCTGGGAATGTGTGTCGGCCGTAAAAAGTATCCCTGTCCTACATCATAGTTTAGTTTATATTTTCTTATCCCTTCGAATCATTGATTCCATTGTGGAATTTGGAAAATATTTTAGGGTTTCTGATGAGGCCTAAATGGCCGAAACTAGCTAGTCTGGTCCAGAAAACATGTACACTCCATATAACCATATGTTCCAGCTCTGTGGTGTATTCCTTCCTTCGAAAGGATAATCCTTTCTATAACATATTATAGGTCGAAACAGACCAAATGTGCAAGTAAAAGTAGGATTTTGAATAGCAATATGAAAACTAACAGTTGATCTCCAATAGGTCCGACCAGAGACGGAGAATCAGGTACCAACCAACATTACATAAAATTAGATTCTCTATAATTCTCTGTAAGCCTCTGCGCTTGAACGGCCATAGAATCTAGGACTGAGCCACCAGCGTGCAATTAAAGAGGGAAGCAAAGTTGTCAACCATGATTGGGTTAACAACCATGCATGCAGTATGTCGTATAACATTTATGTTGTACCGAATCTTTTTATAACGGAAAATAATTTTACGAAATCGGGTGCTGAAGTCATTGCAATTATATATATCCCCTATTAACATGAAATAACGACCAGCTTCCAATTTTGACATAGATTTTGCGAAGACTGTAATTCACGTACCGGCAGATATCGATATTTTTGTTTCAATTTTATATCGACTTGACTGTGTTGTCAATGGGACCTTTAACACCAATTCGCAATATACTAAAAGAACCGGAACATTTTGTATATAAAAAAGAAGTGAAGGCAATGATCAGGAATCGATACAATCAACCCACAGCTCCCATCAGAGACACCAAAGGGAAAGAAACAAAAACAGAAACATCTACACCGCAGAGACTGAGGTCACACTGAGCGCAAATATAGACTGATCAGAGTCTAAACATCCTTAATTCCACAAGTGATATATAGGTGACCTGTAAAGACCCTGACGAGACAGGTAGGATGCAAAGCAGTGGTTCGTTTGTTTCTTTGCTGTTCGAGAACGGTAATGTTGGGTTTGTGATTTCTGATCATTGCATTCACTTCTATTTTGCTCCTGTTATGTAGGAAAATGTTTTATCGAGAGCCAACATAAAAACTTTCTAACTAACATAATCCTATTTTTATGCAGGTCTAATCCCCCTGAAGAGAATACTTTCGCAGGGCCTATATGAGCTTCGAATCGACATAGACGATTGGGAAAACAACCACAGATACGCCAAGTACAGCCTCTTTGGTATCGGGAAATCTTATGAAAAATATCGACTTGAGATAGCTGGCTACTCTGGCGATGCAGGTAATACGTAAATGTATCTTGCAGTGCGGTAACATATGCAAGATGGCGAGCGGGGACAGCGAAGACATAAATCAGTCTGTCGGATCAGAGACCAGTGTTCGCCAGTAAACAATTTATCGTAAGAGCCTCTGCCAGCTGATAAGCCTGGGTGAAAGCGGGGATTCTCAGAGATGCGGGAGATTATTCGCCTTCTGTAGGCTTCTGGCACCGAAAAAAACTTGAACCACCACCCCCCCCCCTCCTTTTCATTTCTGCAGTGTATTCTATGCTTGCAATGAATTACCCTTCTTTGTACTTAATTGTCATAGGTTATGTTTTAAGATCTCTGATTCTGAAAATATATGGTGGTCACTGCAACATTGAAAAGTATTGAAAAAGTGACTCAAATATTATTTACGTCTAAGTCGAAAAGCAAAAAAAAAAAAAAAAAAAAAAAAAACACTGAAGTCTTCTTGTCGCCTGACGGGTGTACAAGATGCTCACCGCGCACTTAGCATTTAATTTTGACAAAGCTGCAGTGATGCAGTCTCCGACTCAACGTGGATTTTGCAGACTGATGAGTTGGGAGGCCTTCATGCGGAAGTAGGGGCGAGGATTGTGACCACGTGAAATCAATTTAAGCCCACCCCCTCCCCCAGTGAAATTAGTTTCCGTTGACAGTTCCAAGGCGGTTCTTCTGTCGCGGTTTATTTTTGTTATGGTTTGTCTTTGTGTGTTTGGGTCGCTTATATAATTTTATTTTGGATAGCCTATTGGCCATGTTGTGGGAAAGTAACTGTCCTTTTTGGCTTTCCGCTATTGACGTTTCCATTAGGGTCTGTTGTTTCATGTTTGTGTTTCTTTCTCTTTGATGTCTCTGATGGGAGCTGTGTGATGATTATTTCGATTCCTGATCATTGCCTCCACTTCTATTTTAATGGACGAAGCCAGATACACCCTTTATTTTAAACGTTAGGTATTGTCATTTTTCTGTTCATTCGACAAAGCACCTATCGTTCTGATCAGCTTATATTTAAGTCGCATGTACTTTAGCAACCGTATGCATTAGAAATTAAATTGCTGGCAATGTTCAGGAATCGATACAATGATCATCTGCGGAAGCTATACGAGCTAATTATGACAAATATACGAGGTATTTGGTGGGATAGACGTTCAGTACATCGCCACCAACACGTTTATGTTCGCAACAGCTTTGTCTGCAAAGTAGAAGTAAAACAAAGACCAGGAATTGATACAATTAACTTACTCCAAATGATAACCCTTTAATAGAACATATTTCGCTGCAAGACCGTTGGACGACTATTAACGCAGATTGGTGGGCATTAAAGATTAAGAATTTACGTTTTGGAACAGAGGTTGTCGAGGCATGGTTAAACAAAGTAGTAGGAAGAAAAGAGATACTTTTGAAAATGTTCAAAACGAGATTTTTGGATATCGATATGCAATCTGAAAACTCGGACATACATGATGTGGTCAAATACGTACATATAAATTGTTAAAAACAAGAATCGGATGTGAAAGTTATAACAAAATGTTGCAATCTGCAGTTTCAAGGTTCAACGGTGGTTTTTGAAAACTGAAGTGCAATACGGGCGATTTAACACTTTCCCTTTCAGCGAAATATGTTCTATTAAAGGGTTATCATTTGAAAGCAAGGAATACACCCAAGAACTAAAAATATGGAGTGTGCATGTTTTCTGGACCAGACTAGCTAGTTTCGGCCAATTAGGTCTCATCAGTGACCCTAAAATACTTTCAAAATTCTACAATGGAATCAATGATCCCAAGGGACAAGAAAATATAAACTACACTATGATGTAGGGCAGGGAGACGTTTTACGGCCGCCACACATTCCCAGACACCAGCTGTAGTGACGTTAAACATGTTCTATTAAAGGGTTATCCTTTGGAAGCAAGGAATACACCACAGAAATGAAAAATATGGAGTGTGCATGTTTTTTGGACCAGTCTAGTTAGAATCTGCCTTTAATGTAATACAGATAGGAACACAATATCACTTCCTCATGCTATGTCCAACATTGAGTCATATTCGAACAAAGTTTTTATCTTGCATTTTGTACATATATCCATCGTCTCAAGCATTTGTCTAGTTGTGTAATTCTCAAAGCTCTAGCATTATAAATAATAGGTCAGGCTACATATGTACTGCTATGTTATTTCGTAAACAATATCTTAGTAACAGATATGTATGATTTTGTCTCTCGCTCTCTCTATGCTTGTACTTTGGACCAGAGGCCTATGATACCAAAGAAATAAACTATTTAACTGTTAACAGCTTCAGCAAGTATAAGACACATGTGGATCACTTTCTGGAATCTTCATCCTTATTGTCTTAGTTGTCGGTGTTAATATGCATGGGCAAACTAGCCGAAGGCAACGTTGGCGCCGGCGAAGCCGGCTTCAATGGCAGCAGACAGCTTTGGTCTGTTCTGTATTGTTAACATGCGCATGTATTTCACCATGTCTCTCAGCTGATCCGTCCCTAAGTTACGAGATCTCGCGAATTGAAAACAAATGTTCTTTCCAAAGTTCAAGAACTGTAACGTGTAAATAAATGCGTTTTAAAAAATAAACTGCATTTTCCCGGCTTTTGTTCGAAAAATGCGTGCCCGGTTCTGAATCATTGATCAATGTTATTCAGGCGCTTGTGAGAATTATATAGGCGTAAGCATTAAAGATTCAACAAAAATGATTTTTTTGTTTATCTTCCGTTTTGACCTACAGTCAACAGCGATTGTTTTGACAGTTCATTTGGGTTTTTTGCCTCTGTGTACGCTTAAACCCTTAAACTTTGATAAGAACACATTGAAAGGCTAGTTTGTACAAAATTTTAAGGCTAAACTATTTGTCAAATTCTATTATATCTGTCTCCATTACTACCTGCACGATAGTCGTCTTAACTGGATTGCTGCAGTATATATAGATAGATAGACTATGCTGCATTCTTCACAGATTTTCGTGTCTTTGTAACACACACACACTGGTATTTCCTAAACTGATCCTGATCCATCTATTTCCTGTAATCGGTCACATTTGACCAGTACTCACAGGTGTACATTATGTACACCCAAGGTTCGTAGGATGAACGCCTACACTGTAATCCGAACGAAGGTGCACTTTTTGCCATTCACCAAGCAGATGATGCCAATGGAGCGTGAACGCATCCGGAAATAATCACTGCCACCAGGAATCAAACCGGGAGCCTCTAGCGTCAGAGGCAAGTGCAATAATCAATGATTTATCTATCTATCTAACTATCTATCTATCTATCTATCTATCTATCTATCTATCTATCTATCTATCTATCTATCTATCTATCTATCTTGTGATCGGTCACATTTGACCATTACTCGTAGGTGTACATTATGTACATACAATGTTTGTTGGATGCAAAATAGAAGTAGAGGCAATGATCAGGAATCGATACAATTAACTTACAGCTCCCATCAGAGATACCAAAGGGAAAGGAAGACAAACATGAAGCAACATACCCTAACGGAAACACCCAGAGCGGAAAGCCAAAAGGACAGTGACTTTCCCACAAAATGGCCAAATGGCTATCAAAAATAAAATAATATGAGCGACACAAACACCCAAAGACAAACCATTACAAAAATAAACCGCGACAGAAGAATCGCCTTGGAACGGTCTACGGAAACAGATTCCACTGGGGGCTTAAATCGATATACGTGGCCACAATCCTCGCCCTTACTTCCGTCGCGATTAAGGAAAATAATTTGTTCAGTCCGCATGAAGGCCTCCTAACTTATCAGTGCAACATCTCCGTGAACACAAAAATCAAACAACCACAGAGATGAAACAACAGTGAGGACTCGACAGCAAGGAACAACAGAAAAGCCGGAGCAAACGAAAACCTACAGTTAGACTCCAATGGGCCCCACAAGACAGGTCATCAGGTAACAACCAACATAAGCCTTAACGTTGGAACCGTCATAGAATCTGAGGCCTGACCCACCGGCGTGCAATTAAAGAGGGAAGCAAAGTTGTCAACCCTGATTGGGTTAACTACCATGCATGCAGTCTGTCGTATAAAAATTATGTTGTATCAAATCTTTTTCAATCGAAGAACGATTTTACGACATTGGGTGCTGAAGTCACTGCGGTTATACATTTTTCTTAATGTAAATACTAAGTCACCATAAAATTCGGGATCAGATTAACCTTGTTGCAGAAGAGATTTAAGTCCAGTATTGAATTTTGAAATTAAATCAGAATGGCGTCTATAATATTTTGAAAGGCTTTGCGTAGTTTATGGTGCAGATAACCCTGAATAAGAAGTTTGGCCGTCAACAATTTATTACAAGTGTTGATGTCAGTTACATGACTTCACACCCTGGCAAATCGAATAAATTGTGAAATATAAACGCCATAGGATGGCGCACGTGGAACATCACCATCCAAAAAAGGAAAGTTTACAATCTCAAAATCAAAATCATAAAGGACTTGTCTCCATAAGGGGGTTTTCCTGGTACCTAAATATTTCAATAATATTTTGGGAAAATATAGCCACACAGAGGGGACATGCATCCCTGGTAAGTTTGAATCAAACGGAACTCTGATTTTGTGATAAGGGTTTATCAAAAGTGGGTGGGGTAATTCCATATCAGTTCTACCAAGAACAATTAATCAGCAATTGACTGTATTCAAATAGCAGACTGCCAAACCTTTTTGCCATGCAATGCATAGACTATGGGTACATATTAATTTGAAATAGGGTGATTGTATATTTTATTGAACTTTGCTAAAATATAATGCTTTATTTGTACTTTGCGGATTTTCTTCATGCGGACTGAACAAATTGTTTGTCTAAATCGCGACGGAAGTAGGGGCGAGGATTGTGGCCGCGGGGAGTCGATTGAGCCCCCCCCAGTGGAAATCTTCCACTGACCGTTCCAAGGCGGCTCTTCTGTGGCGATTTATTTATGTTGTTGTTTGTTGCTTACTGTGTATATCATTTGTGTCTTTTGGTTTTGGATGGCCATATGGCCATTTTGTGGGAAAGTAACTGTCCTTATGGCCTTCCTTTGTTTAGGTTTCCATTATGGTCTGGTCGCTTAATGTTTGTATTTCTTTCCCTTTGGTGTCTTTTATGGGTGGAGTGAGTTAATTGTATCAATTCCTGATCTTTGTTTTACTTCTACTTTTCATTAATTTTTCATCTACCAACTTTGCCAAAAAGTTGAACATTTCTCTGTTAAGCAACACATTCTTACTTCATTTCTAGAAAATACTTATCAATGCTTGGCCATTGCAGAATTATGAGGATTTTTTGATAAATGGTCTGTGACATGAGTTATGTGCCCTTGAAAAGAGAATATACAGTAAAATGCGATGAAATTATCAAAACTTTGTTTTGCCTTTTTGCTATAAGTTTACTGGTGAGAAATGCTTACAGGAGTTAAATTCTAATGTTTTTATCGTGTAAAAAGGTTGTACTGTTGTAGCAGAGACTAAATTGGTATCAGTTAGGGTCAAAATTACTTTTAGAGGTGTTCAGAGTTCAGCGTTTTAATTGGATATAATTGACACACATTTGCCCATCTCATTCCGTATCCCTTTCTTCTGAGGAGTCGCTGTTTGTGTCCCAAACTATTTATTATGTATCTTAGGCCCTTTTGTTGCAGGCTGGTGTCACTCAAACCCCAAATACCATAAGACTGATGCAATATGGGCACAGCAGCCCACCACTCTAGCTCCTGATCTGCATGTGCAAAACCAACCGGCGATAGGTGATAAGCCTGTGCTGAATTCAATCCACGAATTATAGGTCTTGCTACTGGTATGCCTTGAACGTATTTGGGACTTGAGCACACCTTGCTCTTTGTTTATAAGGATTTCATATTTGCCGTCATCTGTTTGGTGTTCTTTCCTGTAGAATTTGGCGTGGTGAACATGATACACTCCCAGTGACAAGTCTGCTTTCATTTGCTTCCTCTGTGCTACGCTGTTTTGCTGTTTTCTTCAAGAAATGAGGCATTTCAGTATTGATTCCACAATCATTAATAAGTCTGTTACATCCCTGATTTTCTTTTCTGGGGGTGATGTTTGGTCCATGTCAGATGTTGTAGAAGTACCAGTAGTAAAGCAATCCATTCAGCCAGAGTAAGTCTAATGTCCAATGTCGTTCCAAAATATCTTGGCCTGCCACATATAGAGCGAAATAAAGTAATTGAAGATCACAGCGCAGAATTTGCTAGGCTGTTGTTTGCGGAGTCACAGAAAGATGTTGCTATTGCTGTTGCTGATGTACCTATGTGTACATAGAGAAAACTGGTGACTATTCATTCCAAATGCGTTCTTATTCTGTCCATAAAGGTCGCCCATTGCTAAATCGATGATGCTTGTAGCAACTGACGGTTGCTTGGACCTTACCTGGCTGATGGTAAGATGCCAAGACAACAGAGCATATGCTGAAGAGCAACAGTGAGGATATTAGAAATTGGTTCAATGAAGGGGTGTTCTCATGGCCAAATGAATGATGGTCTTAGCAAAGTCACCTAATAAACTTCAACAATAAGTGGGCCAAACGGCGCACAATTTGGAAGCGTATGGATGCATCTGAAATGCCAGATTCCCAGAACTGAACAAAGCAGAATTAAGAGACCTGCCAATGGGAGTGTATCAGGTTCGCCAGGCCAAATCCTACTTGAAAGAACACAAAACAGATGACGGCAAATATGAAATCCTTATAAACAAAGAGCAAGAAGGTGTCCTCAAGTCCAAATACGTTCAAGGCATACCAGTAGCAAGACCTATAATGCATGGATTGAACACAGCATAGGCTTATCACCTATCGTCAGTTGGTTTTGCACATGCAAATCAGGGGCTAGAGTGGTGGGCTGCTGTGCCCATATTGCATCAGTCTTATGGTATTTGGGGTTTGAGTGACACCAGCCTGCAAGAAAAGGGCCTAAGATACATAAAAAATACATGGATTTTCTTATAGATGCTGCAGCTGAAGTTTGGGATACCAACTTTGATTCATCAGAATAAAGTGATACGGAATGAGATGAGCAAATGTGTGTCAGTTATATCCGATTAAAACGCTGAACTCTGAACACCTCTAAAAGTAATTTTGACCCTAACTGATACCAATTTAGTCTCTGCTACAACAGTACAACCCTTTTACACGATAAAAACGTTGGAATTTAACTCCTGTAAGCATTTCCCGCCAGTAAACTTATAGCAAAAAGGCAAAACAAAGTTTTGATAATTTCATCGCGTTTTACTGTAATTTTCTCTTTTCAAGGGCACATAACTCATGTCACAGATCATTTATCAAAAAATCCTCATAATTCTGCAATGGCCAAGCATTGATAAGTATTTTCTAGAAATGAAGTAAGAATGTGTTGCTTAACAGAGAAATGTTCAACTTTTTGGCAAAGTTGGTAGATGAAAAATTAATGAAAATCCGCAAAGTACAAATAAAGCATTATATTTTAGCAAAGTTCAATAAAATATACAATCACCCTATTTCAAATTAATATGTACCCATAGTATATGCATTGCATGGCAAAAAGGTTTGGCAGTCTGCTATTTGAATACAGTCAATTGCTGATTAATTGTTCTTGTTAGAACTGATATGGAATTACCCCACCAACTTTTGATAAACCCTTATCACAAAATCAGAGTTCCGTTTGATTGAAACTTACCAGGGATGATTGTCCCATCTGTGTGGCTATATTTTCCCAAAATATTATTGAAATATTTAGGTACCAGGAAAACCCCCTTATGGAGACTAGTCCTTTTACAAGAAACAAACCCATCTACAAAAGATAGATGTAATTCCCAAAACCGAGCCTCGATATCAGAAGAATTTGCTTTATTCAACTGTAGTTATGGGGGGGGGGGGGGGGTAAATTTGACTGATCAAAGTATCGAAATAGGTTTTATCAATATTTAATAAATCATCCAAATATCTAGAAGTTGAGCTAAAAGCTTCAATAATTTCAGACTGGTTATCAGCAGAAAGGGAAATCATGAAGTATTTCTCATAACAAAACAAAAACAGATCAGCCACAAGTGGTGCGCAATTAGTACCCATCGGAATACCCACAACTTGTCTAAATAACTTAGTACCAAATCTATCGTAAATATTGTCAAGTAGAAAGGTGAGAGCTTCACACACCTTCTGACATGACCATAAAGTATAGTTTATATGCTTTTCAGAAGTGAAAATCGCATTTCTAACATTACATGCAAAATAGAGGGAGTCTTCCCTATGAAATGTCCATTCAATTAAATCAATAAGTGTTTCTTTAATAAGATTATGCGGAAGTGTAGTGTAAAGGATGGAAAAATCATAAGTAGACAGACTTGAAGCACGAAAACGCCTGGATTTCAATTTATTCAAAACTTCATTAGAATTTTTATAGACCAAAACAGATTTCGACCTGATCTTTCGAATACTTTGTCGAAGTATTTTATCACATGTTTTTGATGGCAGTAAAACATGAAGTTAATAATTTGGAGAGTTCAGTTGTGGTACAAGAGCTTGAACTTGCAATAAACCGTGCTTAGTTTGGTCTTTTATGAAGTTTAGGTAACCAATATAACGTAGGAAGCCTGTCTTGGCCTTCTGTAACACAGACAGCAACCTTGTTGGCTGAATGACAAATATGGTCATCAACTAAAGCTCTCTCTACAGCTAAAGGCTGAAGTTCATAGGCCTTAGTACCACCAAGTTCTTGCTGAAGAGTGTTAACATAGTGAAACCGTCAAACAACGATCACATAATTAGCGGCCTTATCAGCTGGAGCCAAAACAAACTTCCATATGGCCATTTTGTGGGAAAGTGGCTGTCCGTGTGGCCTTCCTTTGTTTGGGTTTCCATTATGGTCTGGTCGCTTAATGTTTGTATTTCTTTCCCTTTGGTGTCTTTTATGGATGGAGTAAGTTAATTGTATCAATTCCTGATCTTTGTTTTACTTCTACTTTTCCTACGAAATTCTTGAATACCTAGTATAAGGTGACGTAAAGACGTCATATGTTTAGGAGGTAATAAGTTCGTATTTTGCGAATAAAAGAAATGCGTTTGATCACTAATTTCAGAATGTTACGTTTCCATTCTTTTAGAGCTTTATGATCAACATACTCACGTTTACACCATCGATTGCCAAATTCATTTAAGGCAGCGGCGATTTATCTCTACATTTATTGAAATCAATTTTAGAAGGAAATCGATATTTAGGTCCTTTAGAAATTATATTACGTATCCTAGAATGAGGAATAATTTTTAAATTGCCAGTAATAATATGACCAGCAGAAGGATAGCAATAAACGGAATTTTTACAATCACATGTATCAGGAGTGTTAGTATCAATATCAAGATCAGAAGCAAGTTTATTGAAATTAAGAATGATAGATCGAACAGATTTATTGTATTTATAGTAAATTATGGGTGTTCAGTAGTTTGAAAATAAGCAGGAATGGATGAAATAATCTACGGGCCTCCGTGGCCTAGTGGTTAAGAGCGCTGACTCTTGATCATTAGGTCTCTCACCGCTGTGGTTCGAGCCTCGCTCGGGTCATATGTGAGACGCCAAGTTCTGCAACGGAAGGTCAGGTGTTTTTTCTCCGGGTA
Source organism: Lucinisca nassula (assembly GCA_963580285.1). NCBI lineage: Eukaryota > Metazoa > Mollusca > Bivalvia > Lucinida > Lucinidae > Lucinisca > Lucinisca nassula. The sequence goes on along the minus strand of CAUZLF010000336.1, from coordinate 610,128 downwards.
CTCCGGTTTTCGCCCACCTCTGATTAACGATCGGCTCGATATAAGTGAAATAATCTTGAAAGGGCCGAAAAACCAAAACCAAAAAAAAAAAAAAAAAAATGAAATAACCGAACTGTCCCGGAAGATACTAGGTAAATCTATAAAATCCAAGCTCTTATTAATGAAGGCTATTTTGATGTAATGAGGTTTGTGATTAATTTCCGAATCGATGAAAGGACGAAGAGCATGCTGAGTATAACCTCTAGTTAAAAGAGCAGCGTCGTATAACTGATTAGAACTATCGTAGAATTTATTCGCCTCGGTATCCAAAATCCGTAATACAGAAATGGGTAAAGAACTTAGAAAAGCAAGCATTGAGTGGCGTCCATGATTCAATAATACTATGGACAGTCACTTCAGTCTGGTATTGTTTCTTTTAAAAGCACGCAATTTACGTTTATAATTACCATTTGTTCTGGTGCCGCGCGATCTAGTTTTACGCTTTCGACAGTTCAGAAGCGAGAAAATATCAAAGTCGGGCATTTTCGATATATTACCCTCATGATAAATGTTGTCATTAAAGCCCAACGGAAAAGGTGTCTGTAACAATTTAATCCATTTTGATTCAGTTTTATGTCGATTAATAATTTTAAATCTAGCTGTAGAATTTACATCATAATATTTTTTTCCTCTGGCTGAATAGAAATATCTTTTATAGAATGACCTGTACGTCTGAAATGACGGTACAAGAAAGTGTCAGATTGTTTAGTCTTACTCATTCTACGATTGTGTTCGTTAAAACGTGTTTTTAACATGCCATTAGTTTGCCCGACATACTCCATTTTACAATTTGCAGCATGTCAGGTTATCACATATATCAAATCAGTAGACTTACATGTCAAATCGGACATGTTAACTGCAGAAAAACGTTTACAGACGAAGAAACGGTAGACGCAGTGAATAAATGTGAACAGCATTTGTTAATCTTAGCATTGCACATGGAAATACTAGGATACATTCCACTTCTTTTGAACGGATTGGTATATTTCCTGAGAATTGGGGATTCAATAGGAGATAATCTAACTTTCAAATTATTTTTAAATAAATTGGTACTATCAGCTTCCCTTTAATATAAACGGAAGCGGCAGAAAACAAATTTAAGGGCCTCACCAATACCGACGGCAACATAGCAGTAAAATTATTAATAGAATGCGGAATCCGTACAGAAGAAAAAGAATGTAACCTAAGGGTAGATATGGTAAGTTTAAATTTATTTGTGATACTCATGATAGTATAAAGGGGGCGATACCGTCCAAACTAAAGCGATATTCATACCGGTCATTTAGTTAAACAGTAAACGGAATAACTGCAAATCCTACAATTAAAAGGCGCTTCAAATAGAAGGCGAGTATTACAAAAGCCCACAAAACAGCTATGTCTATATAAAGCCCATAGATATCAAACAAGCAATTGTTATACAACGAGATACGAACATCGGTCCAATAAAGACCTTCAACAGGTATCAAAAGGATGTCAAATTGAAGAACGATGAAAAGCAATTGCAAAAACAATCCCTGAGGATTGGAAAAATAAGAACATTAAATGAATGTACGGAGAGACATTTTACAGCATCACAGGGCACAAACAAAACAGCTCTGATATGCAAAAAAGAAGTAGAGGCAATGATCAGGAATCGATACAATTAACTTACATCTCCCATCAGAGACACCAAAGGAAAAGGAAGACAAACATGAAGCAACATACCCTAACGGAAACACCCAGAGCGGAAAGCCAAAAGGACAGTTACTTTCCCACAAAATGGTCAAAAGGCTATCCAAAATAAAATATGAGCGAGCCTACACCGTAATCGGAACAACGGTGCACTTTTCACCATTCAAACAGCAGATGCTGCCAATGGAGCCTGTTGGCATCAAGAAATAATCACTGCCGCCAGGAATCGAACCGAGGGCCTCTAGCGTAAGAGGCAAGTGCATTTACCACTGATCTATCCTAGCAGTGATCTATCTATGACATTATTTAAAGCTCCAGACCATAGACTTCCATCCTATTGGCGGGGGAGGAGATAGATAGATAGATAGATAGATAGATAGATAGATAGATAGATAGATCGATCATCGATCGATCGATCGATCGATCGATCGATCGATAGATAGATAAAACCATATGAACTTGCCATCGAAATTCGATTAACAACTTGAATGCCCTGATCAGATCTGCATTCTGCGACATCTCAATTGGGACTTCATAACCTGTTTGCCAATTTGATATTCTTTTGGGGGATTTTCTGTACAGAAAGGGTTAATTCATTTTTGATTGGTGTCTTTGGTGGTTGGAGTAAGTTAATTGTATCGATTCCTGATCTTTGTGTTACTTCTACTTTATTAACCATCCACAGGCTAACAATAACATGACAGGTCGACTTTGTTGAAACACAGTTAAACTGATGATATTCGGCACACTGCCTGAGTGACTGGATATACAATGTATGGTCTAAATAGTATTCAATGAGCCGTTAAACTATAAACAAATAACTTACTCAGCCAAATTCATTCAAAATTCAAGTCACAGCTAGGATACAGGATATTATGTATGGAGCAGACTGGAATTATGCCTGCCTGGCGGTATAAACCAGCTTTCATGGGGACATGGTAGGGTCTTTGCTCATCACTCGGGCAGTCAGGGTTCGATTCCGTTCTAAAACAGAAGTGAAGGCAATGATCAGGAATTTATACAATAAACCACACCTCCAATCAAAGACATTAAAGGGAAAGAAACACAAACACTAAATAACTAGACCCCAAATGTCCGTAAGGACAGTTACTTTCCCGAAAAATGGTCAATTGGCTATCCAAAACAAAAAGATATAAGCGACACAGATACTCAAAGACAAACCATATAAAAATAAACCGCGACAGAAGCACCGCCTTGGATTGGTGAGTGAAAAGAATTTTAATGAGGTTGGGGCAGGGGGGGGGGCTTAAATCCATTTACGTGACCGCAATCCTCGTCCTTTCTTCTGTCTTTCTTAATTTGTTCAGTCTGCACGAAGGCCTCCTAACTCATAAGTGCAACATCTCCGAGAACACAAAAATGAAACAAAACACAGAGAGGTGAGAACTCGACATCAAGACACAACTGAAATGCTGGAGCAAAAGAAAACAAACAGTGACATATGGATGGGCCGAACCTTCGTCCATCATTTCTCCCCAATCAATATCTTGTAAACAAATTTATGGTTTTATAACAAATTTTGCATCTGAAGTGATATTGACAACCTCTAGTTTGGGATTGTTGCCCAACTTTTTGCATTACGCTAACACATCCGTGCGACAAAGTGCATTTTTCACACCCCCAAAATGGCTACTTTCTGATGAAAATCAGTGATATTTTTCTTATTTACACTGCTATCATAGGTTATGAGTGCTCGTTAGAACCGCCTCATTGAGGTGGTTCTATTGAGTAACCACAGCCTATGTCTAGGAGCAGAAATAAGAAAAATAATGTGTACCCCCGTTAACCCCAGTTTTCTCCATATAAAGTGGGGTTTAAGGGGTTTCATTTCACGGACTTGTTCAAGTGATGTGCGTCAGATTTTCCCGAATATCTTGGGAAGGAAACCATTGATTTTCATAAAATTGGAAGTTTGAATTTATGTTGGCAAGATATAGCTTAATTGGGACTGTTTCATGTTTTTTTTTTACATCAATTCATTTCTAGCAGAGTTATAGCCCTATAATGTATAAAATATTATTGCTCAAAGTGATTGTCTGAATTGTACTGTGTTGGTGGCAGTGGCGGGGTGATATTTTATTAACTTTAAGTCAAGCATTAGGTAAAAGTTATAATTATAATATAGAGATTAAGATTCCCTTCAGTTTGCAACCAATCTGTTTAATTAATTCATAGTGTTGTTCATCACTATCTACTTTATTAATTTTTCGGTCAAATGATTTTGTGGAGAGATTTTTTTGGTTAATTTTAAATTGAAAATGCCTGACCATGTAGTGTTGATTGATTGTTGAAATGGGCATGGTAATAACCATGCACGTGACTAGGCGGTGCCTACATCCATATTATGTATTAAGTCAAGCTGAGCTCCGTTTCAATAACACCAAGGTCTCTAGGCTCATGGATCATCGCACAAGTATAAATACGATTTCAGATGCAATCGACCTTTCCTAACGGGACCAACCATTTTACACATTTGGCTGGACAATGTGTAGTCTGTGCGTTTTTATCCGTTTCTTGAAGGCCAAACACGCACATATATCCGAGAACGCAAACCGCGCGCAATGTCGAATCCTTGTCGACCAACAGTTAAAGAAATTAACGTAACTCTTAGTTCGATTTCTGAACATCAAGGCTCTAAATTAATTAGTCTGGCCAAGAAAACATGCACACTTCATATTTTCTAGTTCTGTGGTGAATTCCTTGCTTCCAAAGGATAACTCTTTTACAGAACATATATAGTTGCATTTCATATACATATCCGCTGTGACACATCCCGCTCAGTGTTTTCGACCATTTTGGAACTTGGTCTACTCTCTACGCTAGGCTGAAGGATGTTTAGTCTGTGCATAAGCTCATTTACTAATATACCGAGGCATCAAGGCCAATAAAAACATAAATCTGCCATGACGCATCCCGCCCAGGGCTGTCGACTGTTAACTGATCTTGACCTACCTGTTGCGTTTGAACGTTTGGCGGAACGATATTTAAAATGTGTTATTGGCTCTCTTTCTAGAGAATCACCAGCAAAATAGAAGTGACCAGGAACCGATACAATTAACCTACAGCTCCCATCAGAGACACAAAGGGAAAGAAACAAAGACTATGTATCTACTTGTGGAATGTCTAATTTTCTAAAAACTTGAAGAAGACCCATTTAGGAGGAGTAGATAAAATTTTAGATTCTAAGCAAAGTTTTAGAAAATAACCAAAAAAAAAAAAAAAAAAAAAAAAAATAACATCAGGTATAAACTGTAGTGTGTTGATTTTTAATTGCTATTTTACGTCCATTCTACACTATTAAAGTCATTTTGAAGACGTTGCTTCTGGTTTTGTGAGTTTTTTACCCGGAATTGAGATGAAAACACATCTCAAGTCCTACCGTCCGAACAAATCAATAGGGCTTTATATGAAAGGACGATCTGACGCGCACCAATTTGCCTAGGCAACCTTAGTTTGGCCCGAAAATCGACATGCACACTCAACGGTTTTCAGTTGTGTGTTGTAGTCCTTGCTCCCAAAGGATTACAGTTTTATAGAACATTTGAACTTCGCCACAACTAGTGTTAAGGGAATGGTGGAGGTCCTACAAAGTCTCCCTGTCATTATCATAGTGTCGATTAGATTTTCTAATCCTTTGCTTTGTGATAACTGATTCAACTGAGGGTCATTGATGAGGCTTTACTGTCCGAAACTAGCTTGTCTGGCCCTGAAAAATGCACTTTAAGGTTTCAGTTCTGTGTTGTAGTCATTGCTTCCAGACGATGACTTTTTTGTAGAATATTAGAACTTCTACGCGACTTAACGTTACGCATGTTCGGTTGATTTCAGCTCTGCGTGGAAGCATTATGAAGGTCAATCTTTTTTCCAAGCCCCGCAGAGCGGGGGACCTCAATACTTTGCTGAACCAAACTCTCTAAACATTGACTGCCGTTGTCAAAGAACACCGCAGAGGACCGGGTCAGTGAAATAAGATAGGATTTATTATCGCCCTTCGAAAATTTCTGACTGCAAAAACGTTGCACGCAAAATTAAAACGCTCGTGGGCAAGACGGCACATAAATAGGCTACACACTAACTATATAATAAAGGGGTTATTAACTTCATAACGGCAAACTACATTGTAGGGAATCTTAGCGTAGTTTGACAGACTCAAATATCGGGTACGTTTATGCGACAATATGCAGCTGTTGACAGAATAATTAGATGAAATTTGATTTTTTTTTTTTTTTTTGTAATTTTACTCTGATTGAGTAGGAAAATGGTATTTTCGCCGAAAACAATATGTTTTGAAAACTATCTGAAACCAGTATGGAGTTTTAACTCGATAATTCCGTTGCATATTGTTTTCTTTTGCCCGTTCCTATAAAGATAACTTTATGTTTGAAACAGTGCCATTGCAATCTCCTGGAAAGGGAAGATAATCTGAATACTGTGCAAATTTGAATGTTGCTAGAACGTGATGTTTTGTTTCTCTTCCTGTGGTTATCATGAGAACGTTGTTTTCTGCATTTGTCGCACTTCGTTGTAAACTTTATTTAAGAAATAATCTCCACGTACCGTGTGTTATCGTGATTAACACACGGTGTTGGAGGGCAGATTGCGAAATATTAATTCACGACGGCGTTGTCGGTGTTGTCGGGCAGATGCGATGTCGGGCAGATGCGAATATTAATTCACTCCGGCTTCGCCGTCGTGAATTAATATTTCGCAATCTGCCCTCCAACACCGTGTGTTAATCACGATAACACACCGGGTGCGTGGAAATTATTTCGATTCTAACATGATGCTAAACTGAAATACAGTAGTAACAAAGCGTTATATTGGGGACTATTTTGCAGCGGATGTCGACAGAAGGAAATGTTTACATGCAACGTCACGATGACGCCAAATTGCACGCACCACGTTGACGACGTGAATTATCGCATATTTGCAAACGCTGACGTTTCCACTGGGTTCAATGGGAAAAACGTTAACGTCATGTTAGAATTGTATTTACAAAATTATAACCCAACGATAACATTTTAACACACCCACGAAAGCGTTCAATAACACTTGAATGAAGCTTGTCCACGGCAGATATCTGTGTGATTGCCCATATAGTCTTTTAGCACAGCTAGGATCAGAGTAGTGCATAGTTTCATAACATTCAGGTCAATAGTAGCAACATGGATTAGTGGCGTCACAAAAATATGTTTTCAAGGTGTAATCCCTTGGAACCCGAGCACTCAAAACAAACCTGAACGTTGTGCAGTGAACACGTTTTCACAATGTCTCATTAGTGCCCTTTAAAAAGGTTCATTACTCCACAATGAATAATTAAAATAACAATAAAATATAATCTAAACTATACTAAAGTGCAGAAAGAATGTCCACGCCAGTCACCATGGCCCACTACATACTGACCAGAGGCTACTCAGCAGTTCGAAGAATAAGTATGGTGTTTAACTTCACTAGCAGAATACCAATGTGTTTTGCTGATTCACAGAGACAATCAATTTTTTCAATCCGTGCATTTTTGGTCTCCATTGTATCGAATGGTGGACACAAAGCTATCGTTATTTAAATCTAAATTAGCTTCTTGAACACTTGGGAAAATGGGTTGGTTCTTGGACTGCGGATGCAGTCCATACGTCAATAAATATCAGTAAAAATGTTAATACATTACTAAATAATGACTCCATTTCCAGTTGCAGAACTGATAATAATAATAATAATAATAATAATAATAATAATAATAATAATAATAATAAATATATTTATGATATAATAATAATAATAAATTTTGATATTATATGTTATACACAATTTTCGCTCGTGATGCGATTAAGAACTTAAGGGGAATGGGAACACCTGACAGATTTTTCTGCCATTTTTAAAGGGAGACAAATTGCGGAATTTCCTGTTTACTTTTCATGTTCCTGTCCAACTGAAAAAGGGGTTTACTCTCAAAGGAAATAATTTGCCCCTCAGTAGCAAATTCTTTCACAAAAGACCTTACAAAGCACGGTTTATTGCAAATTGTAGCTCTTGCACTACCACTGAACTTTCTAAATTATTAACTTCCTGTCTTACTGCTATTAAAACGCGTGTGATTAAATATTGTGATAAAGTCTTTCAAAGATCAGGAAGAAATCTGTTTTGGTCTTTAAAAAATCGAATGAGGTTTTAAATAAATTGAAATCCAGGTGTTTTCGTGCTTCAAGTCTGTCTACTTACGATTTTTCCACTCTTTACACTACACTGCCTCATTATCTTGTAAAAGAAAAGTTTAATGATTTAATCGAATGGGCTTTACACAGAGAAGATTCTCTATATCTTGCATGTAATGTCAGAAATGCATTTTTCACTTCTAAAGAGCATAAGAATTATACATTTTGGTCATGTCAGAAAGTGTGTGATGCCCTCACCTTTCTACTTGACAATATTTATATTAGATTCGGTACTAATTTATTTAGACAAATTGTGGGTATTCCGATGGGTACGAATTGCGCACCTCTTGTGACTGATTTGTTTTTGTATTGTTATAAGAGAGACTTGCACGCCGGTGGGTCTATGACGGATCCAACGTAAAGGCTTATTGAGAATTAGAGAGATCTAATTCTTGGTAATGTTGGTTGGTGCCTGATGCTCTGTCTCTGGTCGGGCCCATCGGAGTCTAACTGTTGGTTTTCTTTTGCTCCAGCATTTCAGTGGTTTCTTGCTGTCGAGTCCTCACCGTTGTCTCACCTCTGTGGTTCTTTGATTTTTTTGTGTTCACGGAGATGTTGCACTGATGAGTTAGGAGGCCTTAATGCGGACTGAACAAATTATTTGTCTAAATCGCGACGGAAGTAAGGGCGAGGATTGTGGCCACGTAAAATCGATTTAAGCCCCCCAGAGGAAATCTTTCCACTGACCGTTCCAAGGCTGTTCTTTTGTGGCGATTTATTTATGTTGTTGTTTGTTACTTACTGTGTGTATCAATTGTGTCCTTTAATTTTGGATGGCCATATGGCCTTCCTTTGTTACGGTTTCCATTATGGTCTGGTCGCTTAATGTTTGTATTTCTTTCCCTTTGGTGTCTTTGATGGGTGGAGTAAGTTAATTGTATCGATTCTTGATCTTTGTTTTACTTCTACTTTTCATGTTGTCGCTTTCCATTGATAACCAATCTGAAATTATTGAAGCTTTTAGTTCTTCTTCTAGATATTTAGATGATTTATTAAATATTGATAATACTTACTTTGATGGTTTGATCAGCCGGATATATCCCCAAGAGCTTCAGTTAAACAAGGCAAATTTCTCTGATACCGAAACCCCCTTTTTGGATTTACATTTATCTATTGTAGATGGATTTGTTTCTTGCAAAATTTATGATAAAAGTGATGATTTTGATTTGGACATCGTACGAGGTTAATATTTCGCAGGCAATTCGATTCGCTAGAGTGTCTAGTCATGTATCCGACTTGAACACTCCTAATAAATTATCAACCGCTAAACATCTTCATCAGGGGTATCGGTATCATAAACTACGTAAAGTAGAAGTAAAACAAAGATCAGGAATTGATACAATTAACTTACTCCACCCAATCAAAGACACCAAAGGGAAAGAAATACTAATTTAAGCGACCAGACCATAATGGAAACCTAAACAAAGGAAGGCCATAAGGACAGTTACTTTCCCACAAAATGGCCATATGGCCATCCAAAACCAAAAGACACAAGTGATACACACAGTAAGTAACAAACAACAACATAAATAAATCGCCACAGAAGAACCGCCTTGGAACGGTCAGTGGAAAGATTTCCACTGGGGCGCTTAAATCGATTTTACGTGGCCACAATCCTCGCCCATACCTCCGCCGCGATTTAGACAAAAAATTTGTTCAGTCCGCATGAAGGCCTCCTAACTCATCAGTGCAACATCTCCGTGAACACAAATAATCAAAGAACCACAGAGGTATGACAACGGTGAGGACTCGACAGCAAGAAACCACTTAAATGCTGGAGCAAAAGAAAACCAACAGTTAGACTCTGATGGGCCTGACCAGAGACAGAGCATCAGGCACCAACCAACATTACCTTACCTAATTCTCAATTAGCCTTTACGTTGGTACCGTCATAGAATCGGAGGCCTGACCCACCGATGTGCAATTAAAGAGGGAAGCAAAGTTGCCAACCGTAATTGGGTTAACTACCATGCATGCAGTCTGTCGTATAATATCCATGTTGTACCCAATCTTTTTATATCGAAGAATGATTTTACGAAATTGGGTGCTAAAGTCATTGCGGTTATATATTTTTCTGAATTTATATACTCAGTCACCATAAAATTTGGGTTCCGATAGACATTGTTGCAGAAGAGATTTTAGTCTAATATTGAATTTTGAAATCAGATCAGAATGGCGTCTATAAAATTTTGAAAAAGCTTTGCGTAGTTTATGGTACCGATAACCCTGATTAAGAAGTTTAGCCGTTAATAATTTATTACGAGTGTTGAAGTCAGTTACATGACTACACACTCTAGCAAATCGAATTAATTGCGAAATACAAACGACATAGGATGGCGCACGTGGAATATCACCATCCAAAAAAGGAAATTTTACAATCTCAAAATCAAAGTCATCGCGTTTATCATAAATTTTGCATGAAACAAACCCATCTACAATAGATAGATGTAAATCCAAAAACGGGGCCTCGGTATCAGAAGAATTAGCTTTATTTAACTGAAGTTCTGGGGGTATATCTGACTGATCAAACCATCGAAATAGGTATTATCAATATTTAATAAATCATCTAAATATCTAGAAGTGGAGCTAAAAGCTTCAATAATTTCAGATTGGTTATCAATGGAAAGCGACAACATGAAGTCTCTTTCATAACAATACAAGAATAGATCAGCCACAAGAGGTGCTCAATTCGTACCCATCGGAATGCCAACAATTTGTCTAAATAACTTAGTACCGAATCTAATATAAATATTGTCAAGTAGAAAGGTGAGGGCATCACACACTTTCTGACATGACCAAAGTGTATAATTCTTATGCTCTTTAGAAGTGAAAAATGCATTTCTGACATTACATGCAAGATAGAGAGAATCTTCTCTGTGAAAAGCCATTCACTTAAATCATTAAGCTTTTCTTTTATAAGATTATGAGGAAGTGTAGTGTAAAGAGTAGAAAATCGTAAGTAGACAGACTTGAAGCACGGAAATGTCATGATTTCAATTTATTTAAAGTAGAAGTAAAACAACGATCAGGAATCGATGGAATTAAATAACTCCACCCACCATAGAGACCAAAGGGAAAGAAATACAAACATTAAGCGACCAGACCATAATGGAAACCAAAACAAAGGAAGGCCATAAGGACAGTTACTTTCCCACAAAATGGCCATATGGCCATCCAAAATTAAAAAATTAAAAAGCACAAGTGATACACACAGTAAGTAACAAACAACAACATAAATAAATCGCCACAGAAGAACCGCCTTGGAACGGTCAGTGGAAAGATTTCCACTGGGGGGCTTAAATTGATTTTACGTGGCCACAATCCTCGCCCTTACTTCAGACGCGATTTAGACAAATAATTTGTTCAGTCCGCATGAAGGCCTCCTAACTCATCAGTGCAACATCTCCGTAAACACAAATAATCAAAGAACCAAAGAGGTGAGACAACGGTGAGGACTCGACAGCAAGAAACCACTGAAATGCTGGAGCAAAAGAATACCTCATTCGAATTTTTTATAGACCAAAACAGATTTCTTCCTGATCTTTCAAAGACTTTATCACAATATTTAATCACATGCGTTTTAATAGCAGTTAGACAGGAAGTTAATAATGTAGAAAGTTCAGTGGTAGTGCAAGAGCTAGAATTTGCAGTAAACCGTGCTTTGTAAGGTCTTTTATGAAGTTTTGGTAACCAGTATAGCGTAGGAAGCTTGTCTTGGCCTTCGGTAACACGCACAGCAAACTTGGTGGCTGAATGACAAATATGTTTATCTACTATAACTCTCTCTTCAGCTAAAGGCTGAAGTTCATAGGCCTTAGTACCACCAAGATCTTGCTTAAGCGTGTTAACAAAGTGGAGCCGTCACACAACGACGACGTTGTTAGCGGCCTTGTCTGCAGGGGCCAAAACAAACTTCTTATGAAATTCTTGAATACCTAGTTTAAGATAACGTAAAGACGTCTTAGGCTTAGGAGGTAATAAGTTAGTATTTTGAGAATAGAAAGAAATGCGTTCATTCACTAGTTTTACAATGCTTAGTTTCCAGTCCTTACACCATCGATTACCGAATACATTCAAGGAAGCAGCGATGTCATCTCTACATTTACTGAAATCAATTTTAGAAGGAAACCGGTATTTCGGTCCTTTAGAAAGTATATTCCTTATCCTAGAATCAGGAATAATTTTCAAATTGCCTGTAATTACATGACCAGCAGCAGGATAGCAATACACTGAGTTTTTACAATCACATGAATCAGGAGTATAAGTATCAATATCAAGATCTGTAACAAATTAATTTAAAATTAAAAATGATAGATCTAACAGGTTTTTTATATTTATAGCAAATTACAGGTGTTTCAGTATTTTGAAAATAAGCAGGAATGGAAGAAAGCACCGAGCTCGCACGGAAGATACTGGGCAAATCTATACAAGCCATACCCATATTAATGAAGGATATTTTGAAGAAATGGCGCTGATGATTAAATTCAGAATCAATGTAAGGACGGAGAGTATGCTGAGTATAGCCTCTTGTTAAGAGAGCCGCATTATATAACTGATTAGAACTATCGTAGAATTTATTCGCCTCGGTGTCCAGAAGACGTAAAACAGAAACGGGTTATGAACTTAAAAATGAAAGCATAAAGTGACGTCCATGATTTAATAATATAATTGACAGTCACTTCAGTCTAGTATTGTTTCGTTTAAACGCACGTAATTTACGTTTAAAGTTACCATTTTTCCTGGTGCCGTGAGATCTAGTTCTAAGTTTTCGACATTCCAGGAGCGAGAAAATATCGAAGTCCGGCATTCTAGAAATATTACCCTCATGATAAATGTTGTCATTAAATCCCAGTGTAAAAAGGGTCTGAAAACATTTAATTCATTTCAGTTCAGCCTCATGTCTTTTTATAATTTTGAATCTAGATGTAGAAATCGCATCGTAATAAAGTTTTTCCACTGGTTGTATAACAATGCTATTTACAGAATGACCTGTACGTCGAAAGTGATGGTACAAGAAAGTGTCAGTTTTCTTAAGCTTACTCATTCTACGATAATGCTCGTTCAATCTAGTTTTAAGCATGCGGTTAGTTTGACCGACGTACTGCATATTACAGTTTGCAGCACGTCATGTAATTAGATAAATTAATTCTGTAGACTGTCAGGTCAAATCAGACATGTTAACTACAGAGAAGCGTCTATCGTTTACAGATGAAGTAACAGTAGACGCAGTGCTTAAATGCGAACAACATCTGCACCTCTTGGCATTGCACTTAGAAAAACTAGGATATATTCCACTTCTTTTCCACGGATTAGTATATTTTCGAAGGATGGGCGATTTTAGAGGAGATAGTCTAATACGAAGACTTCTCCCAAAAACTTTGGTATTGCCTGCTCCATTGAGATTAACTGAAGTTACAGAAGACAAATTTAATGGTCTAACCAATACCGAAGGCAACATAGTATTAAAGTTCTTAATAGAATGGGGAATCCGTACAGAAGAAGCAGAGTGTAACCTAATGGGTGATATTGATATTTTAAATGTATTTGTGATACTCATTCGGGTAATTAAGGTTATGATACCGTCAAAACTAAAATGATCTTCATACCGGTCATTGAATAAAACAGCATATAAAATTACTGAAGATAATTCCTTCGAATAGAAGGAAGGTACAACAAAAGCCCACAAAACATCTTAGTCTACTTAAAGTTCAGGGATGTAAAACAAGCAGTTGTTATACAACGAGGAACGAACATCGGTTTAATAATGACCTTCAACAGGTATCTAAAGGATGTCAATTGATGGAACAGTGAAAAGCAATTGCATAAGCAATCCCTGAGGATTGGAAAAATAAGAGCATTAAATGTATGTACGGGGAGACCTTTAACAGCCGCCACAAGGCACAAACAAAACAGCCCTGATATGCAAAGTAGAAGTAAAACAAAGATCAGGAATTGATACAATTAACTTACTCCACCCATCAAAGACATCAAAGGGAAAGAAATACAAACATTAAGCGATGAGACCATAATGGAAACCTAAACAAAAGAAGGCCATAAGGACAATTATTTTCCCACAAAATAGCCATATGGCCATCCAAAACCAAAAGACACAAGTGATACACACAGTAAGTAACAAACAACAACATAAATAAATCGCCACAGAAGAACCGCCTTGGAACGGACTATGGAAAGATTTCCACTGGGGGGGGGGGGCTTAAATCGATTTTACGTGGCCACAATCCTCGCCCTTACCTCCGCCGCGAGTTAGACAAATAATTTGTTAAGTCCGCCTTTTCTAAGTTTTATAGACGTCATTCTGATTTGGTTTCAAATTTCAATGTTGGACTTAATGCACTTCCGCAACAAGGCCTATCGGAACCCGAATTTTATGTTGACTTAGTATATAAATTTAGAAAAATACTTGCCTGTAATGACTTTAGTACCCAATTTCGTAAAATCGTTCGTCGATATATAAAGATTGGGTACAACATAAATGTTATAAAACAGACTGCATGCATGGTGGTTAACCCAATCACGGTTGGCAACTTTGCTTCCCTGTTTGATTGCACACCGGTGGGTCGGGCTTAAGATTATATGACGGTTCCTGCGTAAAAACATAAATGGAATTTTATTGTATTTTAGTATTCTTTATGTTGTTTGGCGCCTGTTGCCCCGTCTTTGGTCGGGCCCCTCGGAGTCTTACTGTTGGTTTTCTTTTGCTCCAGCAATTCTGTTGCTGTATGCTGTCGAGTCCTCAACCTTGTTTCGTCTCTGTAGTTTTTTGATTTGTATGTTCTCGGAGATGTTACACTGATGAGTTAGGAAGCCTTCATGCGGACTAAACAAAAATAGTGTAAACCTTGACAGAGGTAAGGGCGAGGATTATGGCCATTTAAAATCGATTTAAGACCCCCCCCCCCCCAAGTGGAATTCTTTCCACTGACCGTTCCAAAGTGGTTCTTCTGTGGCGGTTTATTTATGTTGTTGTTTGTTACTTACTGTGTGTATCACTTGTGTCTTTTTATTTTGAATGGCCATTTGGCCGTTTTGTGGGAAAGTAACCGTCCTTGTGGCCTTCCTTTGTTTAAGTTTCCATTAAGGTCTTGTCGCTTCTTGTTTGTGTTTCTTTCCATTTGGTGTCTTTTATGGATGGAGTATGTTAATTGTATCGATTCCTGATCTTTGGTTTACTTCTACTTTCCTTAAATACCCCTATTGAAGGTGTTCCCATTCCCATTAAGCCATCGTTATACCAGTACTCTCAAACGATAGACAAAATTAAACTCATTGATTACATATATTTCTAATGAACACTCCTGTAACAACAGTTTTAATCCATTTTCATTTCAGGAGACAGCCTACAAGCCCATAACGGGCAAAGGTTTTCGACCAAAGACCAAAAAAATGACGCATCGCCTGACAAACACTGTGCGATAAGAAACCAGGGTGCGTGGTGGTACAGAGACTGTCATGTGTCAAATTTAAATGGCATTTATTACAAACACAAGGCAACAGAAAATGGAAAT
This sequence comes from Lucinisca nassula, assembly GCA_963580285.1. Taxonomy (NCBI): domain Eukaryota; kingdom Metazoa; phylum Mollusca; class Bivalvia; order Lucinida; family Lucinidae; genus Lucinisca; species Lucinisca nassula. The sequence continues at coordinate 594,662 of CAUZLF010000336.1, read as the reverse complement.
GAAGACGGAATTCACTGGCGACAGTGGATTAAAAGTGGAACAGAGATCACCTATTCGATGAAAAAAGTAGAGATGAAAATAAGAAAAGCCTAAAAGACTGATTTTGGATTTCTTTGCTTGTTCTGACAAATTTTGGGTGTTCCGGTGGGTGCGGGATACGAACCCATTGGGGCTGATTTGTTATTGTTTTGTTATGAAAGAGACTCGGAGATGTTGCACTGATAAGTTAGGACGCCTTCATGTCAGAAAGTGTGCGATGCCCTCACCTTTCTACTTGACAATATTTATATTAGATTCGGTACTAAGTTATTTAGACAAATTGTGGGTATTCCGATGGGTACTAATTGCGCACCTCTTGTGGCTGATCTGTTCTTGTATTGTTATGAAAGAGACTTCATTTTGTCGCTTTCCATTGATAACCAATCTGAAATTATTGAAGCTTTTAGCTCTACTTCTAGATATTTAGATGATTTATTAAATATTGATAATAACTATTTTGATGGTTTGATCAGTCAGATTTACCCCCTAGAACTTCAGTTAAATAAAGCAAATTCTTCTGATACCGAGGCCCCGTTTTTGGATTTACATCTATCTATTGTAAATGGATTTGTTTCGTGCAAAATTTATGATAAACGCGATGACTTTGATTTTGAGATTGTAAATTTTCCTTTTTTGGATGGTGATGTTCCTCGTGCGCCATCCTATGGCGTTTATATTTCGCAATTAATTCGATTTGCTAGAGTGTGTAGTCATGTAACTGACTTCAACACTCGTAATAAATTATTAACGGCTAAACTCCTTAATCAGGGTTATCGGTACCATAAACTACGCAAAGCCTTTTCAAAATTTTATAGACGCCATTCTGATTTAATTTCAAAATTCAATATTGGACTTAAATCTCTTCTGCAACAAGGTCTATCGGAACCCGAATTTTATGGTGACTTAGTATATAAATTCAGAAAAATATATAACCGCAATGACTTCAGCACCCAATTTCGTAAAATCATTCTTCGATATAAAAAGATTGGGTACAACATGGATATTATACGACAGACTGCATGCATGGTAGTTAACCCAATCACGGTTGGCAACTTTGCTTCCCTCTTTCATTGCACGCCGGTGGGTCAGGCCTCAGATTATATGACGGCTCCAACGTAAAGGCTTATTGAAAATTAAAGAGATAATGTTGGTTGGTGCCTGATGCTCTGTCTCTGGTTGGGCTCATCGGAGTCTAACTGTTGGTTTTCTTTTGCTCCAGCATTTCAGTGGTTTCTTGCTGTCGAATCCTCACCGTTGTCTCACCTCTGAGGTTCTTTGATTTCTGTGTTCACGGAGATGTTGCACTGATGAGTTAGGAGGCCTTCATGCGGACTGAACAAATTATTTGTCTAAATCGCGACGGAAGTAAGGGCGAGGATTGTGGCCACGTAAAATCGATTTAAGCCCCCCAGTGGAAATCTTCCACTGACCGTTCCAAGGCGGCTCTTCTGTGGCGATTTATTTATGTTGTTGTTTGTTACTTACTGTGTGTATCACTTGTGTCTTTTAATTTTGGATGGCCATATGGCCATTTTGTGGGAAAGTAACTGTCCATATGACCTTCCTTTGTTTAGGTTTCCATTAAGATCTTGTCGCTTAATGTTTGTATTTCTTTCCCTTTGGTGTCTTTTATGGATGGAGTAAGTTAATTGTATCAATTCCTGATCTTTGTTTTACTTCTACTTTTCATGTGGACTGCCAAACCATAACAAAAAATCCACGACAGAAGAACCGCCTTGGAACGGTCATTGAAACGAATTCATCTGGGGAGCTTCAATCGATTTTTCGCGGCCGCAATACTCGCCATTACGTCCGTCGCGATTTAGACAAATAACTTGTACAGTCCGCATGAAGGCCTATTAACTCATCAGAACAACATCTCCGAGAAGTCAAAAATCAAACAATTACATAGATGAAACAACGGTGAGAACTCGACAGCAAGAATGAAGCAAACGAAAACCAACGTTAGACTCCGATTGGCCGACCAGTGACAGAGCATCAGGCACCAACCAACATTACATAAAATTAAATTCTCTCTTATTCAATTCCCGGTAAGCCTTTACACTGGAACAGTCATTGAATCTGAGACCTGACCCACCGTCGTGCAATTAAAGAAGGAAGCGAAATTGTCAACCGCGATTGGAATAACTACAATACATGCAGTCTGTCTTATAACATTTATAACATTTAATTTGTACACTACACATGTATCTTTTTATATCGATGAATGAATTTACGAAATTGGATGCTTAAGTCATTGCAAGTTTATATTTTTCTGCATTTATATACTATGTCACCATAAAATACACCTTGTTTTAGAATGGGTTTATAACCGTCCATAAGTCCAAAATGTGTCTTTAACTTACGTCAAGCCTGTCGCTAGTTCTCAGATAGGTAATAGTGGGAAAATGTATAATATTATAGAGGAGTCCGACATTTAACTAATAAATCATTTAGTTTCATAAATACAATATATTTTTATAACCTTCAGTTTGATACCAAATTTGTTGAAATAAGATACATTTTAAAATGGCAAGGGATTGTAATGCACTACTAGTGTTTTTGTTTCTTATTAAATCTTTGACGTTCACAACAAAAATGATAAAAATAGCCTTAATTCAAACGCCAAAAAGTGTTATTTTTTCACATTGCCTCGAACGCTATAACCTCTCATTGCGGAAAAAAAGTTACAGAAAAAAGTCACGAAAAACGGCATGAAAAAAATGTAACAGAAAAAGACAAAAATGCATTCCCTCTTTAATTGCACGCATGTGGATCAGGCCTCAGATTCTATGACTGTTCCAGCGGAAAGGCTTATTGAGAATTTGAGAGATCTAATTCAAGGTTATGTTGGTTGGTGCCTGATGCTCTATCTCTGGTCGGGCCAATCGCAGTGTAACTGTTGGTTTTCTTTTGTTCCAGCATTTCATTGGTTTCTTGCTGTCGAGTCCTCACCGTTGTTTCATCTCTGTGGTAGTTTGATTATTTGTGCTCACGGAGATGTTGCACTGATGAGATAGGAGGCCTTCGTGCGGACTGAACAAATTATTTGTCTAAATCGCGACGGAAGTAAGGGTGAGGATTGTGGACACTTAAAATCGATTGGAGCGCCCTAGTGGAACTCGTTTCCGCTGACCATTCCAGGGCGGTTCTTCCGTCGCGGTTTATTTTTGTTATGGTTTGTCTTTGGGCGTTTGTGTCGCTTATATGATTTTATTTTGGATAGCCTATTGGCCATTTTCTGGGAAAGTAACTGTCCTTTTGGGTTTCCCCTATTGATATTTCCATTAGATTTGTTGTTTCATTTTGTGCTTCTTTAATAAATTCTGAATAAATTATTTGTCTTCATCGCGACGGAAGTAAGGGCGAGGAATTGTGGCCACTTAAAATCGATGTAAGCCCCCAGTGGAATTCGTTTCCGCTGGCCGTTCCCAGGCGGTTCTTCTGTCGCGGTTTACTTTTGTTATGGTTTGATTTTGGGTGTTTGTCTCGCTTGTAATATATTATTTTGGATAGCCTATTGGCCATTTTGTGGGAAAGTAACTGTTCTTTTGGCTTTCGCTGTTGATGTTTCCATTGGTTCTGTTGTTTCATGTCTGTGTTTCTTCCCTTTGTTGTCTCTGATGGGAGCTGGGGGTTAATTGTATCGATTCCTGATCATTGCCTCCACTTCTATTCAGAAACGCTTGCTGTATATGAATCAATTTTTCTGATGCCACTTAGAGATGGTGGGCTGTTGTCAATTATATCAGTATTTATATGCATGTCACTTGCTCAAAGGTGTGAATATTAGTCATATCTTGCTATTTAAGATAGTGGTGTATTAAGGGTGACGGGCTATTATCAGTCAGTTCAGTGTTGATATTACAATTTGCAAATGGCGTTTAAATTAATTGCCATTGGTGAGGTTATTTGCTTGTGAAAGTGAAAGTATTCACCAGATTAACAAGTGTCTGTTGCGAATACCCCCGTAAAACCCACATTAAATATAGAACAATCGGGTTTACATTTTTTTAACTCGAAAATAAAGTGTTGGTACCTGTTAGAAGCATATAACTGAGGCGGTTCTATTGAGCACCTAAAATCTATATTTGGGGTAGAAATCAAAAGTCGTCATTTATTCATATGGGCGTGTCATCGTACAGTGAAGACATTTCTCACATTCCCAGTTTTACACAGGTTTTTACTGTGGTGTATATTGTTTTCACATTTCTACTGAAAAACATAGATTGTTGGCAGGGGTAAACCTTACTTTTCTTATTTCTGCTCAAATTATAGATTGCGGGAACACCTTAGAACCGCCTCATCGCGGCTCTTCTATCATGTACCCACAATCTATATTTTGAGCAATAATAAGGCAAATATCACACTTTTTCATCTTAAAATGTTTCCTTTTTCCGGCGGTAGGTTAGCAATATACCAAGGTGATTAACATATGTGGTTTACGGGTAACATTTCCTGTTGTTCCCATGCTTATACAAACACACTAATTTTCACACCTTTCTGCTTATATGGGGTAATAATGATTTAATTTCTGGCTTAATGTCAACTAAATGATTAACCCAAGTAGAAGTGGAGGCAATGATCAGGAATCGATACAATTAACCCACAGTTCCCATCAGAGACACCAAAGGGTAAGAAACACAAACATGAAACAACAGACCGCAATGGAAACATCAATAGCGGAAAGCCAAAAGGACAGTTACTTTCCCACAAAATGACCAATAGGCTATCCAAAATAAAATAAGATAAGCGACACAAACACCAAAAGACAAACAATAACAGAAATAAACCGCGACAGAAGAACCGCCTTTGGTGTAGGTAAAATACCATCAATGTAAATATTAAATATAAGCGACACAAACACTCAAAGATAAACCATAACAAAAATAAACCGCGACAGAAGAACGTTCAGCGGAAACGAATTCCACTGGGGTGGCTTAAATCGTGTCCACAAGCCTCGCCCTTACTGCCGTCGCGATTAAGACATAATTTCTTCAGTCCGCATGAAGGTCTCAAATATATCAGACAAACCCACTGTTGACTATCAACCAATCAAACTCGGCCCCGCCAACCAGGGGTTGAAGAAACAGATAGACTGCATGGTAGCTATGTAGTTTGGCTTTTGACTGGCTTGTGAAGACGATTTAGGCAGGCAGGTAGGAAGGCACGTTCGACCGTACGTAGGTAGGTATGTACTTAGGTATGGTAATTGGTATGGCGGGTGCATGGCTTGATGAGTAGGTAGGTAGGTACACAGTTAGGCTTTTTATTAGATAGCCTATTGGCCATTCTGTGGGACAGTATCTGTCCTTTTGGCTTTCCGCTATTGATGTTTCCATTAGGGTCTGTTGTTTCATGTTTGTGTTTCTTTCCCTTTGGTGTCTCTGATGGGAGCTGCGGTTTAATTGTATCGATTCCTGATAATTGCCTCCACTTCTATTTTACGTTTTATATATAATTACTTCCTTCGACGTTGTATGCAGGTAAGAAGGTAGGTAGGTAGATTAATTTTGTTTGTTTGATGGTTTGAGGTTTAACGGCCCCATCAACACTGTATATGTCACTTTGGAGAGGTTGCTTACAATTTTGTGGGACTTGCACCCGTCATTAAGATAAAATGACATTGCAAGCCCCGTCGCCCAATAAAACCAGTAGGATTTATAAGCATGGACGGCCCGACTCGCACCGCTTTGCCTACCCAGGCTTAGATCCTCTAAGTGGTTTACCGGTACTCGTATGCGGTCGGTTTCAGCTCAGCGTCATCCAGCCCATCCATTTCTTCAAGCCCCGATGGGCGGGGACGACAGATAGGTAGATTAAAAACACGACTATTTAAACATATTGAACATTTTACCAGCAAAATTTGGAAATTAATTCTGATATTTTTCAAGTTTCTACTCAAAACAGAGCTAGTGAGTATTGGTCGAGGCGGCTCGAACGAGTATTAATAACCTATGATTTCGAGCAAAAATAAAGATATAATATATTGCCCCAGTAAACCCCACATTTACAGGTAGGTAGGTTGTTTTGCAGGTAGGAAGGTAGAAAGGTCTATAGGACGGTCGTAGGTATAGGTAAGTACGTAGGTAGGATCGTTTTGTTTGTTTGATTTGAGGTTGAACGCCCCCGTCGACACAGTATAGGTCATTTTTGAGACGTTGTTTCCAATTTTGTGGGACTTTTACCCGACATTGAGGTGAAATGACGTCTCAAGTCCTGTCGTCCATTGAAACCAGTAGGGTTTATAAGCATGGACTGGCTGCCTCGCACCGCGTTTTCTGGACAGGCTTAGATCTTCTAAGCGGTTTACTGCTACTAGTGTGCGGGTCGGTTACAGCTCTGCGTGGAAGCATTATGCAGACCATCTATTTCTTCTAGCTCCGATGGGCGGGAGCTAAGGTAGGATCGTAGGTGGGTAGGATGGTCTAGGCGACAGGTTTGTAATTGATAGGTGTATAGGTAGGAAAGTAGGAATGAAGCTAAGTAGGTAGATTGGCAGGTAAGTATGTAGCTCGGTATTCATGCAATTAGGTAGATAGATAGGTAGGTAGGGTAGAGTGCTTGGGGGGGGGGTAGATAAGTAGGTAGGTACGTACGTACGTAGATAGATATGTAGGCAGGACCGCCCTGATGGCCGGTCGGATAGACAGACATTTATATTCTAATTTCGAACGTCTTATTTCTAACTTCTAATTTTGAGAATTCTTTCTTCTAACTTCAAACCCCTTACTTCTAGATTCTGTCTCCTAACCTCGACGTTGTAGGTCGGTAGGTAGGTACGTACGAAGGTTCGTACTTACGCACTTACGTATGCAGGAAGGTAGGTTTGGTGGGTGTGTGGCTGAGTGGGTAGATAAGAAGGTATGCATATATGTATGTATGTAGGTAGGTGTGGGTTGATGGCGAGGTGTGTAAAAATGTAGGTGTGTTCGTAGATAGGTAGGTAGGTAGGATCGTAGGTAGGGATGTAGGTAAATATGTTTTCAATATGGTTTCATAGGCTCTTGATTCATATGGTTTGACCGCCCGTTACCATACGGAAAAAACCTCCGTGGTGTAGGTTTCATAGGCTTTATATCAGTCTTTGAATCGACTGCCTATTCGAAATTCGCAAAATTGCAGTATGCTTCAGCTGGCTTTCATTGCCGGATCATTACAGGGTCACTGATGAGGCTTTATTAGCCGAAACTACGTAGTATGACCCATCTTCTTTCTTATGAATGTTTTCATTGCTCTTAAAGGAACTCATTTTTGATTTTTATTTGTCTTCACTGCAGCTGGTGTTGTGCCGTGTGGCGGCCGTAAAACGTCTCCCCGTACATCAACCATAGTGCAGTTTATATTTTACTTTTGGTCCTTTGAGATCAGCGTGAATATTCTGAGTATCCGGAAATAAATTATTGGTTTAGACTCATATTCTAGACAGGTTTTTAATTATCTGGACCCCATTTTGATTTATATCAGTCTTTGAATCGACTGCCTATTCGAAATTCGCAAAATTGCAGTATGCTTCATCTGGCTTTCATTGCCGGATCATTACAGGGTCACTGATGAGGCTTTATTAGCCGAAACTACGTAGTATGACCCATCTTCTTTCTTATGAATGTTTTCATTGCTCTTAAAGGAACTCATTTTTGATTTTTATTTTCATAAATCAACATAGGCTCCCAATGAAATCGGAGTCTAACTGTTGGTTTTCTTTTGTTCCAGAAATTCTGTTGTTGTATGCTGTCGAGTCCACAACCTTATTTCAGCTCTGTAGTTTTTGATTTGTATCTTCTCTGATAAGTTACACTGATGAGTTAGGAAGCCTTCATGCGGACTAAACAAAATTAGTGTATACCGCGACAGAGGTAAGGGCGAGAATTATGGCCATTTTAAATTGATTTAAGCCCCCCAGTGGAATTCTTTCCACTGACCGTCCCAAGGCGGTTCTTCTGAGGCTGTTTATTTATGTTGTTGTTTGTTACTTACTGTGTGTATCACTTGTGTCTTTTAATTTTGGATGGCCATTTGGCCATTTTGTGGGAAAGTAACTGTCCTTATGGCCTTCCTTTGTTTAGGTTTCCATTATGGTCCTGTCGCTTCATGTTTGCGTTTCTTTCCATTTGGTGTCTTTGATGGATGGAGTAAATTAATTGTATCGATTCCTGATCTTTGTTTTACTTCTACTTTGGTAGGTTTTGTTTGATTGATTTGAGGTTGAACGTCCCCGTCAACACTGCAAAGGTCATTTTGGGGACGTTGCTTCCAATTTTGTGGGACTTTTACCCGACAGTAAGATGAAATGACATCTCAAGTCATGCCGCCCAATGAAACCAAATGAGGGTTATAAGCATGGACGGCCCGACTCGCGCCGCTTTGCCTGTGTGTGTGTGTGTGTGTGTGTTGGGGGTGGGTAAATGGATTTTACGTGACTACATTCCTTGCCGTTATTTCTGGTAAATGTCCCACGAAATTGGAAGCATCGTCAAATATAGTGTTTATGGCGACGTTAAAGCTAAAATCAAACATACCTACATACCTACCTGCACGCCCATACCTACCTACAAACCTACCTACATGCGCTTCCCACCCATCGTGTTGAAGAAATATATGGGTTGCATGATGCTTCCACACTGAGCCAAAACATACCGCACACGAGTACTTGTAAATCGCTTAGAGAATCTAAAGTAGAAATAAACCAAAGATCAGGAATCGATACAATTAACTTACTCCACCCATCAAAGACACCAAAGGGAAAGATACACAGACATTAAGCGACCAGACCATAATGGAAACCTAAACAAAGGAAGGCCATAAGGACAGTTACTTTCCCACAAAATGGCCATATGGCCATCCAAAATAAAAAGACACAAGTGATACACATAGTAAGTAACAAACAATAACATAAATAAACCGCCACAGAAGAACCGCCTTTGAAAGCCTGCCCATGAAAAGTGGTGCGAGTCGGTCTGGTCCGTCCATTTGGTTTCATTGGGTGACATGGCTTGAGATGTCACTTCATCCCAATGTCGAGTACAAGTCCCCAACAATTGGAAGCAACCTCTCCAAGTGTTGACGGGTACGAAAACCTCAAATAAATCAAACAATCATACCTACCTAGCCACCCACAGGCCTACCTTCCTGCATACATGCCTACCCAGTCACCTCCCTACATAGTCAGCCAGCCCCTGACTACCTACCAACCTAGCCCCTTCTGATTGTTTGTTTTCGTAATTTGATTGTCAAAAGAAAAGTAGATTCAATGATCCGGAATAGATACAATCAACCGTCAGCTCCCATCAGAGACACCAAAGGGAAAGAAACACAAACATGAAGCAACAGACCCACATCGGAAACACCAACATCGGAAAGCCAAGAGGACAGTTACTTTCCCACAAAATTGATAAAAGTCTATCCAAAATAGAATACTATAAGCGACACAAATACCTAAAGACAAACCATAACAAAACTAACCGCGACAGAAGAACCACCTTGAAACGGTCAGCGGAAACGAATTCCACTGGGGGGGGGGGAGGGGGGCTTAAATCGATTTTACGTGGCAACAATCCTCGCCCTTACTTAATAACACCATATTGAATAAGGACCATCTCGAGCCAAAGTACAATCGCTCTGAGTGATATCGGGCGTTGAAGTTTGGCTTTGGTTAAGTCGAACCCAAATACAAGTTCAGCTTTGTCATAAATCAAGATAATATCCTTCTAGACTCTATAGTGTCTGTCTGTCCATGTTTCCCCGCCAATCGTGGCTTGATAAAAAATAAATAAATAAATAAATAAATAAATGATGACAATCATAATTATGATAAACCCCAGTCTTTTATAGAGTTATCGTATTTCACTTCTCACGGCTGAATTATTTCATACCCCTCCGTGAGGGATTTCAGCAGCTTCCGGTGCGACTGACGAATCTCACGGGATCAATAATCTCACGCTTCACCGGCTTAAGCGATATTCGATTTTCAAAGTAACCAGATTGGACCCAAATATAATCTGCACTATGATGAAGCACAAGCAGACATTCACGACCGCCACACGGCACTTAACACCAGCTGCAGTGATGTAAAACAAAACGCTTTTCGGGGTGGGTGATTTTGTCCGACATGGGGATTATGTCTGGGGACGGGGCTGCCTCTTTTACATCCTGAGGACACTGATGAAGATTTCGCATCAGGAAACCAAGCTTTCAATTTGCCTCAGTATACATGTTGCTAATATGTGTATTCCTTCTCAAATTGTATGTGAGTGTCACACCACGGTATTTAATGGAATCTACGTTCTCAAGGGCGGTTCCCTCTAAGGTGTAAGAAGCCTCAATTGTATTTTTTCTCTTCCTAGTTATCTGCATAATATTGAATTAAACGGGCTGAAATTTTATGCTTCATTTTCGTGCCAAGCATCCTACTCAATCTATATCATTCTGATATGCCAGTGTGTCCTCTGAATCTCTAATTTCTGGGTAGCAAACACAGTCCTCTGCGAACTGTCTTATTTCTGAGTCAAATCAGTGACAATATCATTGATGTACAGGGAGAATAGCAGTAGACCAAGAACTGACCCTTGTGGGACCTCAGACAAAACTGGCGCGCTGTTTTCTGTAACAAAGAAAGAAATCTATCAATTTGAGCGTATTTCACCCAATTCCATAACCAAATAATATAGATTTAAGTTGTTCATGTGGTGGGGTGTCTAAAACTTCTCGAAGTCCAGAATTAACGGGTCTACCTGCCGCCCTTTGTCCATGATTTTGGCCCAGTCATTAATGACTGTGCTCAAATGAGTTTCACAACTATGCCTTTACGTAAATGCATGTTGTCTGGCTGAAAAAAGTTTATGTTCATCCAAGTTGGACATGGTGTTTGAGTAGACTATATGTTCAAACAAATTACATAAAACATAATTCAGAGACACAGAGCGATAATTACGAGCAAGAGCCTTATCTCCTTGTTTGAAGAGTGGGCAGATGTTCGCTAGGAGGAGCCATTCTTAACGGATTTCACCCGTATCAAGAGACTGTTGAAACAGGTGGGCAAAAACTGAACCTAACTCTTTTGCTAAATCCTTCAGGACTCTAGGATGTAGCTCACCAGGTCCTAAAGCCTTTAAGTCTTTAAGTACCTTGATCACTCCTGTCGATGATACAACAATATTGTCCATGAATTGGGCCGATCTTCTAGTCAGAGGAACATCCGTGAACTCAGTTTTATTTAACGCATCATTGAATAGACCAACTAGTTCCTCTGCCCTTTCAGAGTCTGATTCAGCGACCCCGCTCCCTCCTCTTTTATTAATGTTTGGGGTACCTGGCCTGTCTTTCTTCTAACTATTGATATATCTGAAGAAGTCTTATGGATTTGCATTTACATCACCTACCAAGTTGTTCACATACACACCATGCTGATTTTTATATCAGTCTTGATCTCACGTCTCAAGTTTTTTTTTTTATTTTGTCCTGAGTTTACCACTTCCCGTCTTTTTGTCTCTGCGTGAATCTTATTTGTGCTGCGATTGTTTCTTCTTATATCTGGTATGATCCAAGGAATCGAAGATACCGATCTACTAGTTTTTGAGGGGATATGATTTTCGGCCGAAGTCAAGATGAAAGAAATCACATCAAAGGTTTTCTGAACAGACCGAGCATCTGAATGACCATTAAAGTATTTCTCCTTTGCAAATCTGAGCGGATCCTTCCTCAAAGTTTCATTGTCACCTTTTTATATAAACACAACTTCCTCCGAGGTTTCTATATTGGTTGAATGTGTATTTTAAATATCCGGAAACAATATCATGATCACTTAGTTTGTCTTGAGACTAAAAGCCTTCAAACTGTCCTTGCAAAGTTGTAAGGATCAGGTCCAATGTGTTCTTGTCACGAGTGGGGATGTTAACAATTTGTTATAAGCCATGATCGTTCATAATGTCAATTAATATGTGTCCTTCAGACTGACTCAACATTGTGCCTTGTTTGCTGAGCCTGTCGGGTAAAACAATGTCTCTGAAGTTGAGGTCATCCAGAACATGTACAACCGGTCGTGTTGTGACTTAATGCAAATAAGCTAATCTTTAAACAACTGGACGTTTTCGACCATACCAATTGGTGGTCGATCCAAACTTGCCATGAAGTGAGAATTTCGTTTGCAAAAACCTTAACCCAGACCGATTCGGTGCCGTTTTCCAGTTCTATGAAAGGCATGTGAGGGACGTCTCTGTGAATGAACAACATCGCCCCACCGCCATGAGAAAGCCTATCTTTTCTATAAATACTGTACTATCAAATTTCAGGGACAAGCTCAGATCTGGTAACTGAATAGTCAGTCTTTGTTTCCTGAATAGCCACAATGCGTGTTTGATGAATATCCGGGAAAGCTAAAAAATAAGATTTTTTTCCTCTTATTCCATTGATATTTACATTGCAAAGTTTCAAACCTTTTACAAAATTCGGCTTATTTTCGTCAGCTATCGAAGATTTATCACATAGGTTCGAATTTGTTTGGCTTACACAGTTCTATATATTCGTGGAAGAAGGAGTCTGAAAAAGTGCACACCAACATTATGGGCAGATACATGGGCATTTTGAGTTTCGGTCTATAAACGGTCACTGGACTATAGGTCAGCAGAAGGCATTAGAGGTCACTACCGATTATAGCGTGTAGTTATGCCTGATTGCGGTAAAAATATGTGATTTACAACATCACGGCAGTTAAGGTTACTGTTTACGCCTCATGCCATCTGCCTCTTGTTTGTGCAGACTTGGTTTATTATTGCTTTGGTTTGTCTTTGGGTGTTTGTGTCGCTTACATTATTTTATTTTGGATAGCCTATTGGCCATTTTGTGGGAAAGTAACCGTCCTTTTGACTTTCCGCTATTGGTGTTTCCATGAGAGTCTGCTGTTTCATGTTTGTGTTTCTTTTCCGTTGGTGATCTGGTGGGAGCTGTGGGTTAATTGTATCGATTCCTGATCATATAACTTCTATTTTTGCAGATAACAGTTGCCACTAATTATATCATACACTTTTCTCTCAAACCCATGTTTATGACTAGACTTATGGCATTGTTTGTTTTAATTTTGCAATATATTCAGACTATTTTACTCCCTTATCTCAAGCTACGGTTACCTCACATTAAACTGTCAAGCCCCTTGGAGTTTGAGTTAACGAGAGTTGACTGTATGTCTTCACATGGATATGTTTTTTAGATGTAAACCCATTTTGTATTGAATCTTCCACCTTATATACAGCAGGAGTCCATTTAAAAATTTAGGGGTGTCAGGCTGTGTTTTCAGCAAAGTCTATTTGGAATATGACTGAACATTTAGCAAACAGTGGAGGCCCTGATCAGAAGCCGCGTTCTGATGATCTGGGCTTTCACTGTTTGCCTGGGAACCGGTTTTGGGGTTTCTGGTACCAAATGGGTTAATCATGGATCATACTACACACTTTTCTTCTTGCGGGGGTGGGGGGATCAAAAGTGATGTGAACTTCTTTTACATCTAAACTATCTTTTGGGTAATTCGGATAATTTCTGCAGGAAATTAACCCCCATCCCCACCCCCCCCCTCCCCCAATAACTGCTTGTTTTCGCAGATGGCTACTACATTTACTTGCATTCACCTTCCACTCATCATGCTGGGAACATCATTTAACAATAGTCCTTCCTTGTGGGCAGGTTCTCCGCAGATAATGTTCTTGGCTCCTCTTCCGCCACTGCTGTGTTTGATGGTCAACTTTATCTTTCAAAGGAGGGTCACGAGTCGGTCCACGGTTGTCTCGCCCGTTCCCTGGCTAGCTTAGCACTGCATCTTGACTCTCTGCTAGGAGGCGATGATCTTCCTTCTGTTAGTCTTACGTTTCAACACGTTTTGACTGGAAGGCCAGTTCCAACTAGCTCAGACCACTCTGCACAACAGAGCGTCTCTGCCGCTTTTGATCTAGCAAGCTTGTAGTCATTCAACAGATGTGTTGATTCTTTGTAACCAAATTTAAGAAGAAATAGTTTTGTTTGTTTGTTTGATTTGAGGTTTAACGTCCCCGTCAACACTGTAAAGGTCATTTTGGAGACGTTGCTTCCAATTTTGTGGGACTTTTACCCGACATTGAGATGAAATGACATCTCAAGCCCTGTCGCCCAATGAAACCAATAGGGTTTATTAGCATGGACGATCCGCCTCGCACCGCGGTTCCTGGACAGGCTTAGATCCTCTAACCGGTTTACCACTACCACTGTGCGGGCCGGATTCAGCTCTGCGTGGAAACATCATGCAGCCCATATATTTCTTCAAGCCCCTATGGGCGGGGGCTTAAGAAGAAATAGTGTTGAAATAATAAAGAATATATATATATTTAGATATCAGGCGTGTCCCTTCTTTATTTGTTATTACACTCCATATAATGTAGTGTTTATCATTCAAAGCATATTAATACGTAAAGATGAATAAAATAATCAGTGATTCGATTGAGACCTCCAGACTGTCCTCTGAGGATCCCGGGATGTGATTGTATAGGAAAAGTCTGTTCAGTATTATCCAGATTGTCATTCGTACAGACAGTTTTGGTTTATTGCAAATTCTAGTTCTTGCACTACCACTGAACTTTCTAAATTATTAACTTCCTGTCTTACTGCTATTAAAACGCATGTAATTAAATATTGTGATAAAGTCTTTGAAAGATCAGGAAGAAATCTGTTTTGGTCTATAAAAAATTCGAATGAGGTTTTAAATAAATTGAAATCTAGACAGTTTCGTGCTTCTAATCTGTCTACCTACGATTTTTCCACTCTTTACACTACACTTCCTCATAATCTTATAAAAGAAAAGCTTAATGATTTAATTGAATGGGCTTTTCACAGAGAAGATTCTCTCTATCTTGCATGTAATGTCAGAAATGCATTTTTCACTTCTAAAGAGCATAAGAATTATACAATTTGGTCATGTCAGAAAGTGTGTGATGCCCTCACCTTTCTACTTGACAATATTTATATTAGATTCGGTACTAAGTTATTTAGACAAATTGTGGGTATTCCGATGGGTACTAATTGCGCACCTCTTGTGGCTGATCTGTTCTTGTATTGTTATGAAAGAGACTTCATTTTGTCGCTTTCCATTGATAACCAATCTGAAATTATTGAAGCTTTTAGCTCTACTTCTAGATATTTAGATGATTTATTAAATATTGATAATACCTATTTTGATGGTTTGATCAGTCAGATTTACCCCCTAGAACTTCATTTAAATAAAGCAAATTCTTCTGATACCGAGGCCCCGTTTTTGGATTTACATCTATCTATTGTAGATGGATTTGTTTCGTGCAAAATTTATGATAAACGCGATGACTTTGATTTTGAGATTGTAAATTTTCCTTTTTTGGATGGTGATGTTCCTCGTGCGCCATCCTATGGCGTTTATATTTCGCAATTAATTCGATTTGCTAGAGTGTGTAGTCATGTAACTGACTTCAACACTCGTAATAAATTATTAACGGCTAAACTCCTTAATCAGGGTTATAGGTACCATAAACTACGCAAAGCCTTTTCAAAATTTTATAGACGCCATTCTGATTTAATTTCAAAATTCAATATTGGACTTAGATCTCTTCTGCAACAAGGTCTATCGGAACCCGAATTTTATGGTGACTTAGTATATAAATTCAGAAAAATATATAACCGCAATGACTTCAGCACCCAATTTCGTAAAATCATTCTTCGATATAAAAAGATTGGGTACAACATGGATATTATACGACAGACTGCATGCATGGTAGTTAACCCAATCACGGTTGGCAACTTTGCTTCCCTCTTTAATTGCACGCCGGTGGGTCAGGCCTCAGATTCTATGACGGCTCCAACGTAAAGGCTTATTGAAAATTAAAAGATAATGTTGGTTGGTGCCTGATGCTCTGTCTCTGGTCGGGCTCATCGGAGTCTAACTGTTGGTTTTCTTTTGCT
Source organism: Lucinisca nassula (assembly GCA_963580285.1). Taxonomy (NCBI): domain Eukaryota; kingdom Metazoa; phylum Mollusca; class Bivalvia; order Lucinida; family Lucinidae; genus Lucinisca; species Lucinisca nassula. The sequence continues at coordinate 578,678 of CAUZLF010000336.1, read as the reverse complement.
CCAGCATTTCAGTGGTTTCTTGCTGTCGAGTCCTCACCGTTGTCTCACCTCTGTGGTTCTTTGATTTCTGTGTTCACGGAGATGTTGCACTGATGAGTTCGAAAAGGCCTTCATGCGGACTGAACAAATTATTTGTCTAAATCGCGACGGAAGTAAGGGCGAGGATTGTGGCCACGTAAAATCGATTTAAGCCCCCCAGCGGAAATCTTCCACTGACCGTTCCAAGGCGGCTCTTCTGTGGCGATTTATTTATGTTGTTGTTTGTTACTTACTGTGTGTGTCACTTGTGTCTTTTGGTTTTGGATGGCCATATGGCCATTTTGTGGGAAAGTAACTGTCCATATGGCCTTCCTTTGTTTAGGTTTCCATTATGGTCTGGTCGCTTAATGTTTGTATTTCTTTCCCTTTGGTGTCTTTTATGGATGGAGTAAGTTAATTGTGTCAATTCCTGATCTTTGTTTTACTTCTACTTTGGCTATACAAAATGCAATACTGTTGTAATTGATATATAAATGTTCTTGCACACCAGACAAGAAAATCCGTGATTATACCCTGGGATAGAAAATTATTTTCTGACCCTGGTGTTCCGACCCAAAATCGAATATAATCGCGTGTTTGATAAATGCACTGATTGATTACAACCTCGTATGTGTCGTCGTTATGGTTTACGTCATGCACGTTAGGTCACGTCACTCAACATTCCTGTAGTGTCATCACAATATGGTGGACGTTGGTAACCGGAGTGACTGCAGCATTAAAAATCCGCGCTAAAAATGGAAGGTATGCAAGAAAAAGAATCCTATATGGGTGTGAGGGGTGGATAGAAAAATCCGTCACTCGTGATCACTGTCCGGCATCACTCGGCAAGCCTCGTGATGCCGGACAGTGTCCCTCGGGACGGATTTTTCCATCCACCCCTCACACCCATATAAGATTCTTATATTCTTTACACGGTTTATCATCTGTAAGAAATGAATACGCCTCAGAACTGAGAAGTATTATGTGTACAAGTTTTCCGAGCCAGACTATAGTTAGTTTCGACCAATTAGGCCTCATCAGAGACCCTCAATTATTTTCAAATCTCCACGTTGGAATCAATGATCCAAAATGAATCAATGATCCCAAAGGACAAGAAATAACAAATAAATATACTTTGATGAAGGGCAGGGAGACGTTTTACAGTCGTCACAGGTTCCCTTAACACCAGCTGTAGTGACGTTGAATATGTTCAATAAAAGGGTTATCCTATGGAATCAAGAAATACACCTAGAACTGAAAAGTATGGTGTGTACAAGTGTGTCTGGGCCAAACTGCTTGTTACAGATATTACACAAGATTTTTTCTGCAAATTCCATTGCTTTTAAGCATGAGGTTTTATGTATGTGAAACAAGGCACACGACCGCCCAATATTTAACCTTCTTGTTACATATAGAATGCAAATAAAACTTCCTTGAAATGCATAAATAATTTCGAACTGGATCTTGTCCGGCACAAGCTGTACACCCATCCTCGTATTTGACTGAGAAGAAGTGCGAAGGCTTTATACAAAATGTCTTTTTTCATGCACGTTACGTGTCGTGCACTAAACATTCCTGTAGTGTCATCACAATATGGCGGACGTTGGTAACCGGAGTGACTGCAGCATTAAAAATCCGCGCTAAAAATGGAAGGTATGCAAGAAAAAGATGCATACAATCACATCCCGGGATCATCAGTCAGATTTACCCCCCATAATTTCAGTTAAATAAAGCAAATTCTTCTGATACCGAGGCCCCGTTTTTGGATTTACATCTATCTATTGTAGATGGGTTTGTTTCGTGCAAAATTTATGATAAACGCGATGACTTTGATTTTGAGATTGTAAATTTTCCTTTTTTGGATGGTTATGTTCCTCGTGCGCCATTGCGTTTATATTTCGCAATTAATTCGATTTGCTAGAGTGTGTAGTCATGTAACTGACTTCAACACTCGTAATAAATTATTAACGGCTAAACTCCTTAATCAGGGTTATCGGTACCATAAACTACGCAAAGCCTTTTCAAAATTTTATAGACGCCATTCTGATTTAATTTCAAAATTCAATACTGGACTTAAATATCTTCTGCAACAAGGTCTATCGGAACCCGAATTTTATGGTGACTTAGTATATAAATTCAGAAAAATATATTACTGCAATGACTTCAGCACCCAATTTCGTAAAATCATTCTTCGATATAAAAAGATTTGGTACAACATGGATATTATACGACAGACTGCATGCATGGTAGTTAACCCAATCACGGTTGGCAACTTTGCTTCCCTCTTTAATTGCACGCCGGTGGGTCAGGCCTCAGATTCTATGACGGCTCCAACGTAAAGGCTTATTGAAAATTAGAGAGATCTAATTCAAGGTAATGTTGGTTGGTGCCTGATGCTCTGTGTCTGGTCGGGCCCATCGGAGTCTAACTGTTGGTTTTCTTTTGCTCCAGCATTTCAGTGGTTTCTTGCTGTCGAGTCCTCACCGTTGTCTCACCTCGGTGGTTCTTTGATTTTTTGTGTTCACGGAGATGTTGCACTGATGAGTTAGGAGGCCTTCATGCGGACTGAACTAATTACTTGTCTAAATCGCCACGGAAGTAAGGGCGAGGATTGTGGCCACGTAAAATCGATTTAAGCCCCCCAGTGGAAATCTTTCCACTGACCGTTCCAAGGCGGTTCTTCTGTGGCGATTTATTTATGTTGTTGATTGTAATGGCGAGGATTGTGGCCACGTAAATTCGATTTTAATTCGATTCGGTAAAAAGTCTCCCTGCCCTACATCACTGTGTAGATTATATTTTCTTGTCCTTTGGGATCATTGATTCCATTGTGGAATTTTGAAGATATCTGAGGGTCACTGATGAGGCCTAATTGGCCGAAACTAGCTAGTCTGGCCCAGAAAACATGTACACTCATTTTTTATCACTTCTGTAGTGTATTCCTTGCTTCCAAAGGATAACCCTTTTATAGAACATATTTAAGCCCCCCAGTGGAATTCGTTTCCGCTGACCGTTCCAAGGCGGTTCTTCTGTGGCGGTTTATTTATGGTGTTGTTTGTTACTTACTGTGTGTATCACTTGTGTCTTTTTATTTTGGATGGTCATGTGGCCATTTTGTGGGAAAGTAACTGTCCTTATGGCCTTCCTTTGTTTAGGTTTCCGTTATGGTCTGGTCGCTTAATGTTTGTGTTTCTTTCCCTTTGGTGTCTTTGATGGGTGGAGTAAGTTAATTGTATCGATTCCTGATCTTTGTTTTACTTCTACTTTTTATTCTTTCTTCTGGGCAATTTTCTCAATGAGGAATGGCTCATATTAGACTTCTTTCTTTCTTTCTGTCTTTCGTGTTGTTATTGTTACTTTTCATGATATACGGAGCCGGCAACATTTCACTGACAGGCATATATAGTAGCGGGTAATCAGTGCGGCGCACTTTCTGTACATTCTGTCGCAAGATACTTACAACTGCATTTCTTGAATCAGCGGAAAGGAGAGAATGACCCTGGACAAGGTTTCATTATCCGTTTCACGAAAGAATGTTGCTGACCCGGCGGTTATCGAGCTCGCGACCTCCTGATCATTATTTAGACCGAGGCCAGCTGAAATTTGAATTTTCCCCAAAATTCATTACGATAACACACCCGTGCGACATAGTGCATTTTGTCACATCTCCAAAATGGCTGCCTTTCTGATGAAAATTTGTGATTTTTTTCTTATTAATACTTCAAACATAGGTTGTGGTTGCTCGTTAGAACCGCCTCATTGAGGCGATTCTAACGAGTACCCACAACCTATGTATTGGAGCTAAAATAAAAAAATAATGTATACCCCCGTAAACCCCAGTTTTCTCTATATAAATTGGGGTTTAGAGTGGTGATCATTTCACGGACTTGTTCACGTGATGTACAGTAAAATTCCACTATTAAGACCACCTAAATTTAAGACTAATATTGCTATAAAAAGCTTATTCAGTAGGTTGTAGTTATTCTTTCTTTGTGTTTACCGCATGCAGTGTCCTCTGGTCAGGGACCACCTTTAGAAGTCACGTCCGAACAACAAATGCGCTGATCAGCCTGCGCATGCACAGAGTCTGATCAGCACCTTTGTGTTCGCTGCCCAGAACCGGAACCTTATAATGGTATTACCTGGCCCCGCCCATTGGGGCTTGGAGAAAGAGATTGGGCTGCATGATGCTCCCACGCAGAGCTTAACACGACCGCACATGAGTACAAATAAACCGCTTAGACGTTCTAAGCCTGCCCAGGCAAAGTGGTGCGAGTCCGACCGTCCAAGCATATAAACCGTGTTGGTTTCATTAGGCGGTAGGGATTGAGATTCCATTTCATCTCAATATCGGTAAAAACAAGTCCCAAAATTGGAAGCAACGTCTCGAAAATAACCTAAATAGTGTTGACTAGGTGTTAAACATCAAATCGAACGAAATAATGGCAATGTCTAGGCGCTAAAACAGTAAGATTTCAAGACACTTGCTAGCCTGTGTAGCTGAGTAAACCAGTTTATGTCTGACCTGGGCCCAGGATTACAATGCGTACTTAAATTTTAAGTACCTACTTAAACTAAGTATTTACTTAACTGGCGTATAAAGTGAACTACAAAGAAATTCGTTCGTTTAAGTCGATACTTAACCAAAGAAAATACTTAAATATTTAAGGTAACCCAGGTAGGTACAGATAAGATTGAGAAGAACTTTACAGCGCACACGCATTGGTTTCGCATTTGTAACGCGCGAGATTCGCACTCGTGATTCACGCGTTTCACTTGCGAATGATATTTTAGCCAATCAATTGCTTTTATGAATAACGCGATATTGCGTGTAAATCGCGATTGTTGACCAGCCAATCAAACATGAGTGTCGAAAACGCAGATAGTGCACATTCACAGACTGCTTCGCGTTTCAAAAGCAACCAATCAGGATCGCGTAACTATTTCACACTTATCGTTCTTTTTTGTTTCTTTTTTCTATTTCTTCAAATTTTCCTTATTCCAGATATTTTTTTCAGTTTGAACATAACAAATCTGGCGGATTAGTCAATTATCCATTTACATTTGCCAGGGGGTAAAGGGTAAAATACAGGTACTGAGTCGTGATTGAAGTTGACTGTCAAAATGCAGGATGTTTATTGACCAAAAGTTTTATGACACCCAGGTGCAACTGGGGGGCTATAAAGCTGTTTAAAACAACATCTCATTATCGTCATTTATTCTAGATGTCCGAAATAATCAATGTTCTTTCACTTACTGGAGCGGTCCAATTTTCAATTAATTATTTTTGTAATTTTCATTTATTTTGTTTAATTAACTCGGAGAATTAAATTGCGTTTTCTTCGATATTTATTTGGAAATGCCTTAACCTTTTGCATAAAATGTAGGCCCTGATCAGAGGCCTGGTCTCCAGACGTTAGCCCCCCAGGACGTTTGCCCCCCAATGACTTAATCTAAAAATGGACATTTGCCCCCCAGTTGAAAATGCGACCCGGACATTTGTCCCCCCAGAGCTTATTTTTGGTATGGACATCTGCCCCCCAGTGCTTATTTTACAGGTGGACAATTGCCCCCCACTGCTTATTTCAGAAAGGGACATTTGCCCCCCAACCTGGCTAGACAAGGGTATTCATTACACAGACTTGTATATAGCTACATAATTTACACGATAATGTTTTGGTTAAAGTTTTACAGCCCATTCAAGATCATTTCAATTTCTTCAAGAATTAACCATCAGTGTATCCAGTGTAAAAACCACTTGAGTATAGGTGTCCGACACTGGACCCTCAGTGAGGCACAAACTCAATATATGGTTCTGTAGCTGACTTGCTTAACCCTTATCCTGCTGAATAAATTAAGCATCTCCAATTGTTGACTATTAAACATCACATTCTTGGTATATTTTGTTAACTTAACAAATTGCATGACAAACAGTATAGATCCCCATCAGATATGGCATCTGATCTGGATCCATACTGCTTTCTAACGTAGGGATTGTCCATAACAGCAGGTTATTATGGGATTCATATTTATATAGATGGAGTAATTTATTGCTTAACATTTTGTATTTATGATAATAATAAACCAATGAATACATTGTTTTTCTCCTTTGTGTTAGCCCCGGTCTATCTGGGGGGCAAATGTCCCTTTCTGAAATAAGCAGTGGGGGCAAATGTCCACCTCTAAAATAAGCACTGGGGGGCAGATGTCCATACCAAAAATAAGCTCGGGGGAGGGGGGGCAAATGTCCGGGTCGCATTTTCAACTGGGGGGGCAAATGTCCATATTTAGATTAATTCATTGGAGGGCAAATGTCCTGGGGGGCAAATGTCCTGGAATCCAGAGGCCTACCTCTGCTGCGTCTGATCTGGGTCTGCATGGTTTTTGCCATTTGGCAACAAATGGAATCTTCCACCTTGTTAATAGAGCAAGTCCATTTCAAAATTAAAGAGTATGAAGTTTTGTGTCCTTTGTTTATTTGGCAAACCGAGTAGGTCCTGATCAGATGCCTACTTCTGCTAGGTCTGATCTGGATCTGCACTTTATTTTCCCATTTGGCGTCAACTGGGATCTTTTACCTGGTAAAAAGCACAAGATCGTTTCAAAATTTATGACTGTGAGGATGTGTTTTCTACAAAATTTATTTTGAAAATATCTGAAGCTTTTTGAAACAATATAGGCCCCGATCAGGTGCCTATTTCTGTTGCGTATGATTTTGGTCTGCACAGTTTGCTAATTGGCATCTTCCACTTTGTAAATAGCACAAACCCACTTCGAAATATAAGAGTGTGAGGTTGTATTTTCTTCAAAATTTCCGAAATAATTGATGTTCCATCACTCACAGAAGCAGCTCATTTATTAAATTACTTATTGCTGTAATTTTCATTTATTTTGTTTTCATTAACACATTTGTTTTACCAAATGGAATTTTCAACCTAACATATATGTTTTTTTTTTTCGAAATTTATTTGGGAAATAAGTGAACATTTCGTAATCTTCTATAATCTAGGCCCTGATCAGACGCCTACTTCTGCTGCACCTGGCCTGGGGCATTTTTACTATTACCATTTTTCCCATTTTCTTCAAAATTTAATAAATTTGGAAAAAATGTCTGAACTTTTTGCAAACAGTGTAGTTCCTGATCAGACGCTAATTCTGTTGCGTTTGATCTGGGTTTGCACTTTTCTGCCAATTGGCGCCAAATGGAATCTTCCACCTTGTAAATAGCACAAGACAAGTTCCAAATTTAAGAGAGTGAGGTTGTGTTGTTTTAAAAAATATTATGAAAATGTCTGAAGCTTTTGGAAGCAATGTAGGCCCTGATCAGACGCCTAGTTTTTCTTCGTCTGAACTGGGCCTGCACTGTTTGCCATTTGGCGCTAAGCTTTATGAACTTTAAGAAATGTGCGTATTTCAGCCTTTACCTTTTCCTTACTTTTATTTATGTGCTTATATATTCATTTATGTTTCTTTGATCCAAACAGAGATTGTTTGAACGTCATTGCGAAAATACGCCTATACAAATCTATTGATTTATTTTACCACCAAAACTGAACATTTTCTGTTATTTTAATATTTCTGCACAAGACATAGGTTGTTGTACTCGTTAGAACCTACTCGGCGAGGCGGTTCTGACGATTACCCACAATCTAAATTTTGTGCAGAAATAAGAAGAATATATACCCCCTTAAATTCCAATTTTACTATTTAAAAGTGGGGATTAGCGGGGTCAAATGTGTATAGGTGTGTTTCAAGATGTGTTAGAAACACCATAAACACCTATTAAATGGCGGTTCTGATGAGCGCCCACAAACAAGTAAATAGACGTGACTTGTCAAACAAATATCCCAGGATAAACGATTACCCTCTTGGTTCCCTACACCATATGCATCAGAATACCCCGAGTGTTTATTATCTCTAAACTGCCAGACATTAGGGTGTTATGCAATCCAAAATATGTCTTTAAATGTAAATATTATTGTGTGTGTTTATCCGAAGAAATCACTACTGATAAGAGAGGCCAATACCGCCATTAATTTGTGAATGAATAAATGAAATAAAATAAAGAATATTGGTCAAACATACGAGCTAAGAGGATTTTGATTGGTACGTGCTCTTTCGCATTCACGCGGTTTATCTTCGCTTACCTGTCTTATTCTTATTGGTTGGAATTCTCTCGCAAAGAAACGCGTATTGAGTTAACCTAACGCGTTAAGAATAATCACTTTCATTGGCTGATATTAAACGCGTTGCAATCGCGTATGAACGCGATGAACCGCGTATTGAAACCCGAAAATTTCACACGCACGCAATGCGCGTATGCCCCGCGGACAAAACGCGAAAATGGTTAGGTTCTTCACGAGCTTAACTGTACCTTAACTTTTAAGATTTGACCTTGACACCTGAATGTATATATCAATAACGGCAAACCTTAGGGCTTTTATTTGTCCGAGATCACCAGTGATGCTCGGTAGTTCAAACGGTAGAGTGCTTTTTTATATGCGAGAGGTCCTGGGTTCGAGTCCCGGTCGGGCCATTTTTTTCCTCCCTGTGGGGCATGTCTACTAGCCATATAGGTACTGGGATGTATTTCTCCCTTGATGTGTCAAAGTGTGCGACGAACAGAGCTGTGTAAAAACTTCCTTTTACATAATACTGTTTATCACATGACGTTATTGATAAGCAGTGGATAATGTCGTGTAATAAAAATTGTATGACCACACGTGTAATAACACTTTGGCTGGATTACGTAACGTCATGACGACGTCCATGTCAACCATGCATTTTCTGTGAAGAAAAGTGACAAATTTGATGGCGATAAAATTTAATTTCAAGGGGCCATATGATAAACAGAATCTTACACTCGTGGTCACTTCATATGAATTTTATGAAACTCGCCAAAGGCTCGTTTCATAAATTTCATATGAAATGACCACTCGTGTAAGACCCTCTATATAATTCTGGTGACAGGGCAATAATTAATTGTTTGGTGCGGGAAGGTTATTATACGTGAGAGGGGATCCTAAATGACTTTGTTAATTTTGTCAGTGTGTGTGTGTGTGTGTGTGTGTGTGTGTGTGTGTGTGTGTGTGTGTGTGTGTGTGTGTGTTCGGGGGGATCGTCGCATATCACTTTTGTCTGTTAGTTAAAAACTGATCCTGTGGCACATCGGGTCCATGTTCCTACGCGTATGCCCTGCTAGTTTTACGCATAGACTGTTCACAACGTTCATATGCCGTCTTTATATTCATTGTCATGAAATAGTATGACGCCACGTGCATTTATGAAATGACTTGTTTTTCTGCTGTTCGTGAAAGTATAAACAAACAGGGTGGCCTGCAAAGTAAATGAACTCTGAAGGGATTCATATAAACTTTGCTAGCGACCCGCTGTCGTTCATACCTTCATGAACATCGGAAAAAATATTTCTTATATTTACTTTATTTTTCCTCATCACTCGGCGAAAAAATTCTTATAAGGCAAACTGTTAAAGCTGAGAAACATTTACACGCTGTTTTTTCTACAAAGAGCGGAACAGCATTGTTGTCGTCAACGCCCATTGAGACCATAGAGAACCATGGTTTAGGGTGTAGACTTGCGACACTTGACGTCATTGAAAAACATGTGATTCGATGCGTTCATGGAAGTATGAACAGGCGTATAGGTTTACAATAGGTTTTACACTTGAAATGTAAATATTAACTATTTTGGCGTGACCAACTGTAACGTATGTCAACGATGTACATTTGTTGGGCAAATGGTCAAGGTAAAGGCAATAAAATCCTATTTAAAATCCAATTCGGAGGCCCGTTTCGTAACTTTCATATGAAAGGACCATTTGTGTAAGATTCTTGATATCAAAATTAATGAAATACAAAGAAGTTTTTTTTTGATTGATTGATTGATTGATTGATTTGAGATTAAACGTCCTCGCAACACTATTTAGGTTTGATTTTGGAAGTGTTGATTCCAATTTTGTCGGACTGTTACCCGACATTGAGATGAAGTTACATCTCAAGCCCTGTCGCCAAATGAAACCAACAAGATTTATATGCATGGACGGCCCGACTTGCAACACTTTGCCTTGGCAGGCTTAGACCTTCTAAGCGGTTACTGGAGGTCGCGTGTGGTCGTTGTGTACAGGTTGGGTGAGTCGAAGGTGACGTGTATCTTGCGTCACTGGGGCGTCCAGCTGATTGCGACTAGGCCTGCTTTCCTAGCAGCAGGTAAGGGTAGAGGGGAATGTTGTTATTTCTTCTGTTTTTGCACAACCAATCATTTGCCTCTTCTCCCTGCCTGGAAATGCTCAATAAAAATGAGTTTGAGGCGTTCCACCTCCCTTTGTAAGCTCGTGCATGTGAGTAATTAAGTGTGTTTGTGAGTGAGTGAGCGCTTTATGTCTCACCTCACTCATAAAAAGACGGGGAAATCCAAGATCGAATGTACAGTGATTTTATATTCATGTGTTTTTGTTTTGTTTTTTGTTTTTTGTTTGTTGTTTTTTTTACTCCGACTGGAGCTACGGTTTTCTCCGTGTTTGTCTGTATGATGTTTGATCGTGTCCTTAATGACTATATCAGCTACATACATGTAATGTCATCCGAAAACAATATCGTAGCTGGGGTAAAGTGTCGGAGTCTTCCCTGTTCTTCACCACAGCGCAGAATATGTTTATTTTCTTAATTATCGACTCATACCAGATTGTTTTGAATATTATTCAATACGACTAACGGCATGAGAAGGGTTGAATCATGGACAGACTCCATGAAACCGATTCCGCCCCCGCCCCTCGGGGCTTGAAGAAACAGATCGGCAGAGCTGAAACTGACCACACATAACGTAAACACGCCTATACAAATACATTATAAATTTTACCTCCAAAAAAGGAAATTTTTAAGATGAAAAATTGTGGTATTTTTCTTATTTCTGCTCAAAATATATACTTTTGGTACACGTTAGGCGGTTCTAACCGGCACCCACATTCTATATTTCAGGGCGGAAATAAGTAAAAAAAAAAGGTCGACCCCCCCCCCCCTAAACTCCAGTTTTACAAAATAAAAGTGGGGTTTAAGGGGGTCAGAATTATATAAGCGAATTTTTCCGATGCCCTAGTACTTGTAAACAGCTTGGAAGGACTAAGCCTGCCCAGGCAAAGTGGTGTGAGTCACACCGTCCACTGTATATAAGCCTTTTGGTTTCATTGGGCGACAGGGTTCGAGGTTTCATTTCATCTCAGAGTCGGTAAACGTCCCACAAAATTGGAAGCAACGTCTCCAAAATGACCTGCATAGTGTTGACAGGGACGTTAAACCTCAATTCAAATAAGACTCCATAAAACCGAGCTTTGCGTATTCAAATATTGTATGAGTTCTTGTTTCTGAAGAGACCCCAAAGAAACAGCGTTTTGAATATGTCGTGGTGCTACTTTGTGACCAATGTTTGCCCGCACAATTGTAGATCGAGTTTGATCCTTCAATTACACAGGTTTTATAGTATATAAAACATTTTTCATGGTTTCTGCAGTGAAATAGAAACTAAACAATCATATTTTCTATTGTCTCCATTCATTCAAGCAGAAGTAGAGATTTTTGACAGATCGCGGGAAAGTTGTGGGCCGCCTACATCAATGTGTAATTGAAACTTACGTGCTAATCTTCGTGAAAATTTCCGTCAAAATTACGACTTCTTCCGAAGTTAAATACTTAGCTAAGTAAATGAAATAGGTGGCTTTCGAATTCACTTTTTAAGGAAATACTTTACTAAGATAAGAATTCCTCCTTAAATCGTTAAGTCGACCTTAACTTAAGTAGCGATTGTAATCCTGGGCCCTGGTCGTTAATTACAATGGCAGGTTTTCTCATGAAAGAACCTATGTAAAATGTGACTGCAAAAAGCCAGGCTATGTAATGCTTTCTTTAACACATTCAGTACCAGAAACCCCTGGGTACCTTGGCAAACAGTGCAGGCCTAGATCAGACGCCGCAGAACGCGGCGTCTAATCAGGGCCTATACTGTTTGCAAAACGTTAAACCATTTCCAGATTTTTTTTTAAGAAAACACAACCTGACACCCCTAACTTTTGAAATGGACTCCTGCCATATATAAGGTGGAAGATTCCATTTGGTAAAAAAAGGGTTGATAGCTGTTCTTGTGAAAATCGCATAGTTAGCTCCACTTGCCGAAGGCCAGCGGGGCTATTGTCATGGCCCTGTGTCCGTCGTGCGCCCGTGCGTCCGTGCGTCCAGTCGTCCGTGCGTTAACTTTTTTCTTTAAACATCTTCTCCTCCTAAACTACTGGGCCAATTGTAACCAAACTTCACAGGAATGTTCCTTACATAGTCCTCTTATAAATTCCTTCAAAGAATTTTGTTACACCCAGAACTCTGGTTGCCATGGCAACAAAACCACAAAAAAATTAAAAATCTTTAAAAGTCTTCTCCTCCAAAACCACCTGTTGGATTTCATTTTTATTTTGCATGAATGTTCCTTGGGTTGACCTCTTTCAGATTCCTTGAAGAAATTTTGATCCGACAAAAAAACATAGCCGCCATGGGCGGGGCTTGTTTTCCCTATTTAACATATAGTGTAATGCTAAAACATCTTCTCCTCCTAAACTGTTGGGCCCATTGTAACCAAACTTCACAGGAATGTTCCTTACTTAGTCCTCTTCTAAATTCCTTCAAAGAAATTTGTTACACCCTGAACTCTGGTTGCCATGGCAACAAAACAACACAATAAAATTAAAAATCTTTAAAAATCTTCTCCTCCAAAACCACCTGTTTGATTTCATTTTTATTTTGCATGAATGTTCCTTGGGTGGACCTCTTTCAGATTACTTGAAGAAATTTTGATCCGTCAAAAAACATGGCCGCCATGGGCGGGGCTTATTTTCCCTATTTAACATATTGTGTAATGCTAAAACATCTTCTTCTCCTAAACTACTGGGCCAATTGTAATCAAACTTCACAGGAATGTTCCTTACTTAGTCCTCTTCTTAATTCCTTTAAAGAATTTTGTTTAACCCAGAACTCTGGTTGCCTTGGCAACAAAACCACACAAAAAAAATAAAAATCTTTAAAAATCTTCTCCTCCAAAACCACCTGTTGGATTTCATTTTTAATTTTGCATGAATGTTCCTTGGATGGACCTCTTTCAGATACCTTGAAGAAATTTTGATCTGACAAAAAACATGGCCGCCATGGGCGGGGCTTATTTTCCCTATTAAACATATAATGTAATGCTTAAACATCTCCTCCTCCTAAACTACTGGGCCAATTGTAACCAAACTTCACAGGAATGTTCCTTACTTAGTCCTCTTCTAAATTCATTCAACGAATTTTGTTACACCCTGTACTCTGGTTGCCATGGCAACAAAACCACACAAAAAAAAAATAAAAATCTTCTCCTCCAAACCTACCTGTTGGATTTCATTTTTATTTTGCATGAATGTTCCTTGGGTGGACCTCTTTTAGATTCCTTGAAGAAATTATTATCCGACAAAAAACATGGACGCCATGGGCGGGGCTTATTTTCACTATTTAACATATAATGTAATGCCAAAAAATCTTCTTCTGCAAAAATACTTGTGGGATTTCTTTGTAATTTGGCATGAATGTTCCTTGGGTGGACCGTTGTCAGATTCCTTGAAAAAAATTTGATCTTACAAAAAAAAACATGGCCGCCATAGGCGAGGCTTATTTTCACTATATAACATATAGTGTAATGCTGAAAATATCTTCTTCTGCAAAAGTTCTTGTTTAATTCCATAGTTATTTGGCATGCATGTTGCTTGGGTGGGCCTCTGTCAGATTCCTTGAAGAAATTTGATCCGACAAAAAACATGGCTGCAATGGGCGGGGTTTATTTTCACTATAAAACATAAAGTGTAATGTTCAAAAAGTCTTCTCTTCTTCAAACGTTCTTGTTTATTTATTTATTTATTTATTTATTTATTTATTTATTTATTTATTTAAATGTACCTTCCTGTATCTGAATTAATCTCCTCCAATTTTGCTGACTATCACATATCTATAGAGGTCCACCTACAAATTGTCATTCTACATATTCAAAACATCAGAAATTTCACTTGCCCATCACACTCGTGATAGAACTGATGTTTTCAACACAAACTGTATTTATACGACTTTATGTTCCAAAATAAATTCAAAATACTGAGGGAGATTGATTTATTAGACCTAATTATATTACAGTGTCAACAGTTCTCCAGATCGCTGAGGGTTAAAATGGCTTAGTTGAAATGGGAGGCATACCGAATCCGACGCAGGAAAGGAAAAAATAAATAAATAAATGAATGAATAAAAACATAAATAAATAAACACAAACAAGCCTGTTCATTTTTTAGCTCCACTGGCCAAAGTCCCGCGGGTCTTATGTTATATGTTATGGCCCTGTGTCCGTTGTGCGTCCGTGCGGTCGTGCATCCGTGCGTTAACTTTTTTCTTTAAACATTTCCTCCTTAATTACTTGGTCGATTGTAACCAAAATTCACAGGAATGTTTCTCACATAGTCCTCTCCTAAATTCCTTCAAAGAATTTTGTTACATGCAGAACATAATGGCATCGAAACCAAAAAACATATATTTAAAAATCTTCTCCTCCAAAACCGCTCAATGGATTTTATTCTTATTTTGCATTAATGTTCCTTGGGTGGACCCCTGTCAGATTCCTTGAAGAAATTCGGATCAGACAAAAAACATGGCCGCCATGGCCATGCCCCACATGGCTGCCATGGCCATGCCCCTTGGCTCATTAGCTTTCAAAAACTTATAAGGGGAAAAGTTTTAAAAACCTTCTCCTCCAAAACCGCTCAACTTAATGGATTTCATTCTTACTTTGCATGAATGTTCCTTGGGTGGACCTCTGTCAGATTCCTTGAAGCAATTTTGATCAGACAAAAAACATGGCCGCCATGGACACGCCCAATGGCTAATTAGCTTCCATAGACTTATAAAGGGATCTTTTTTTTTTTAAATATTCTCCTCCAAAACCGCTAAATGGATTTCGTTCTTAATTTTCATGAATGTTCCTTGTGTCTACCATTGTCAAATTCATTGAAGAAATTTTGATCAGACGAAAAAAAAAGGCCGCCATGGCCAACACCTTTGGCTCATTAGCTTCCATAGACCAATAAATGGAAAAACTTCTTCTCTGAAACCATAAAGCCTAAAGCTAAGACATTTAGTATGTAGCAAAGTTATTGGACACCTACTAAGTCCTGCGAACTATGCCTCTAGAGTCCAAATTGGCAACGCCCCGGTGCTTAGTAGCTCCCATAGACTAATAATGAAAAAATCTTGAAACTTTTCTCCTCTGAAACCATAAGACCAAGAGCTTAGTATGTAGCAACTTGAAGTATTCAACTGCATAAATCCTGCCAACCATGCCCCTGGGGTCCAAATTGGCCACACCCTGAGGCCCATATGCTCCCATAGACTTATACTGGGAAAAACTGACAAAAAATTTCTTCTCTGAAACCATCAGTGCCCAGAGCTTAGATATTTAGTATGCAGCAACGTCAAGTGGTCACTCAAATAAATCCTGCCAACAATGCCCCTGGGGTAAAAAATTGGCCACGCCCAGAGGCTTATTAGTTCCCATAGACTTATAATAGGAAAAACTTAAAAAAGTCTTCTTCTCTGAAACCATAAGGCCCAGAGCTTTAGATATTTAGAACGGAGCAATGCCAAATGGTCACTCACATAAATCCTGCCAACCATGGCTCTGGGGTCCAAATATATAGAATGGACATTCCTTGGGTGGATCACTCGTTTTTTTTTTACCCATTGCATGCGGGAAAACCCTAAATGGGTACCTTGGTAAACAGTGCTGGCCCATATCAGACCCCACAGAACACCGTGTCTGATCAGGGCCTGCACTATTTGCTAACAGAATTTTCCATCAAAAATAGAAAAAATAGGCCTGACACCCCTTATATGACAAATGGACTGGTCCAACATATAGCAATAGAAGAGCCCACTAGTATACAATTGGTTAATGTAATAAATATGACAATTGTCTGAAGTTAGCCGGTGGAGCGATAGGCCCTCTTGGGCCTCTTGTTTTCTATGTCTGCTTCACAAATACAGTAAAATTCTTATATTAAGACCATCTTTGGGACTGCATAAAAGTTGTCTTTTACACCACTTTTGAACAGTCCCAAAGGTGGTCTCTGACCAGAGGACCTTGTAGAAAGAATAACTGCAACCTACTAAATGAGCTTTAAAAAGCAGAATTAGACTTAAGTTCAGGTGGTTTTAATAGCGGAATTTCACTGTATACTGTGGGCGCTCATTAGAACCGCGTCAACATCATGTTAACACGTCCGTGTGATGATCACCCCTCTAAACCCCACCTTACGTAGAGAAAACTGGAGTTTACGGGGGTAAACATTATTTGTCTAATTTTTGCTCTCAGACATAATAATAATAATAATAATAATAATAATAATAATAATAATAATAATAATCGACCTTATTTATAGAGGGAAACACATTGAGTAAACTAGTACTAATCTTCCATGTGGCCCTCTTTTCCTGGGTAGAAACCAATACTACGAAATGTGGATAAAGTCTCTTGCTTAAGGAAACAACACTTGCCGCTCGTGGGGATCGAAGCCGGTACCTCTCAATCCCGAGTCCGATACTTTACCACTGCACCACAACGCTCCACAACACAACATAGGTTGTGGGTACCCATTAGGGCCGTTCTAACGAGCATCCACAACCTATTGTTGGAGCACAAATAACAAAATTACCGCAAATTTGCATCAGACAAGTATTCGTTTTGAAGGTATGGAAGACTGCACAATGTCGCAATGGTGTTATCGTAATGATGAGGCGGTCCTGATGAGTACACACAGTCTATAGATAAACTTGATTAAGGAAAATAATGTACATGTACACCTCTGTAACCCCCTTTTTTCTCAATATGAAATTGGGTTTATCTCACGAACTTGTTTAGGCGATGAAGAGCAATTAATTTAGCAGTGCTTGATACTGAAGACATATTACACTTGTGCCCTTTTTAGTATAGGCGAGTGTGTGTGTGTGATTGCGTGCGTACGTATGTGTATGTGTGGATGGGCAATGAGGCTCGTTTACCACGACTGTCTCAGACTAATTATTAAGGGATATTGGAATACTTTTAGGGGAGGCAACTCCTACAAAAGTATTTTTGTCTCCCATGTCAATAGGGGTCAACTCTTAAAGGAAAGAATTTGCTCCTGAGGAGCAAATTCTCTCCTTTAAGAGTAGACCCCTTTTTCAGTGCGACAGGGCTTTTTAAAAAAGCGAACAGGAAGTCCCGAAAGTTCTCTCCCTTTGTAAAATGGCGGAAAAAACTGCCAGGTGTTCCGATTCCCCTTAAAGGCATTTATTCTTAGACAGTAGGCCACACCGTGTCCATAATTGTTTTATTGCCCCATGTGATATACTGTATATAGCAGATCAAAGGGGGCTTTTAATAGGGTGATTAGTAGCTCCTGTTGAATCCCCTGACTGAGGCACAAAAGGGGAAAATCAATAAGGTACACTCCAGTTAACAGTAAGTCAATTATTGATTTTCTCCAAGGAGGCCCCCTTACCTGTTGCGGACAGAGGAGTTCTCGTCTGTCAGTACTGAGGACTGCATAATATTATGTAATGAAACGATAGTCCTAAATAATCTAGAATAAATGCCTTTAAGACCATAGGAAGGGTTTACTATAAATGTAGCTTTTAATATATTTGGGATAATCTAGGCAGTTGTTTTCCCATATTTTGTAATGGAAACATATGTGTGTAATCTTGTAGGGGATTCTAATGAGTACACACGACACAGCTTCATTGTAAAAATATCGAAAAGATGTTCGTTTTATGCCTACGGACATGGCGTTAGGGATAACCCTCAGTGGCTCAAACTACCCTGTATCGAACATATTTTCTTGTTCCCAAAGGTGTTAGAGCCAGTGCAGCTGGATTGTAGAGCACTTGTTTTGTCAAACCCCAATTGCTTTGTTTGTCGATCTAAATTTAATTAACTGCATATTACGATAACACACCCGTGCGATATAGTGCAATTTTTACAACTCCAAAATGGCTACTTTTCTGACGAAAATCTGTGATATTTTTCTTATTTATACTGCAAACATAGGTTGTTGGTTCTCGTTAGAACCGCCTCATTGAGGCGGTTCTAACGAGTACCCACAACCCATGTCTTGGAGCAGAAATAAGAAAAATATTGTTTACCCCCCTAAACCCCAGTTTTCTCTATATAAAGTGGGGTGTAACGGGTTGTTCATTTCACGGACTTGTTCACGTGAGGAGAAGTTTTTCGCCATCTATAGTGCACGTGACTATCGTTGACCATAAAATTGATAGCAGCGCTGTTCTTTTTCCACTGTTTATAATGTAAAATCAGGACCGGGCACTTGTACTAAGGCATTTTGAAACAGTCTAGACCCAGATAAGACGCTGCAGAATTATTATCAGGGTTGAATCTGTTTCCATAGAAAACAGGAGTTAAAGGATTTAATGAAGCTGCCTAAATCCTGTCTAAGGTCCATTTTCACAGCCCACACTCAGACACAATCCATCCATCATGGCTGTCAATGCATTCTCAAAGGACACCTACCTCTATCTCAACACATATATCCCTTACTAGGATATTACGCTAGAAGATATGAGGATTTCTTTCATAGCCATGACAATTGAAAACTGAGATTATATTTCTTATGTTTGCT
This sequence comes from Lucinisca nassula, assembly GCA_963580285.1. NCBI lineage: Eukaryota > Metazoa > Mollusca > Bivalvia > Lucinida > Lucinidae > Lucinisca > Lucinisca nassula. The sequence continues at coordinate 559,921 of CAUZLF010000336.1, read as the reverse complement.
CTAAAAATAGTTTCCAGGAGCTTGTTTTGAGAGCCTCGCTGAGTACACTCAATCTTAAGAAACTAATCATCACGAAAACACGCCTATATAATTTTGACCCCCTTGAACCCCACTTTTATCTAGGAAAAACTGAGGTTTACAGGGGAAAATATTAATTTTCTTATTTCTGCTCTAAAATATAGATTGTGGGTGCTCGTTAGAACCGCCTCGATGAGGCGGTTCTAACGAGTACCCGCAATCTATAATTTGAGCAGAAATAAGGAAAAATAACAAATGTTTTCATCTTAAAAGTTTCTTTTTTCGGCAGTAAAGTTTACCATGTATTTGTATAGGCGTGTTTTCGAAATAGTAAGTCCCACGTTTTAATGGAGTCGCTTGAGTGCAAACTTCCATTTTCACGTGACTAGGGTTATTATTTGTTCATATCATTCTGACTGGTAACAAAGTCTCTACAGATACAACTAACTACATACTCCATTCAAATGCACACAATGTAACAAGCCAAAGTCTGGTCTACAAACCTAAAGACTAGTACATAAGAAATGATAGTAATTTCACGCTGATTATAACCTCTGAAATAGCCCAGAAAACTGGAATATGTTCCTCTTTGAACCTGCAAATATTCGCCTCCGCCCATCGGGGCTAGGAGAAATATATGGGCTGCATGATGTTTCCACGCAGAGCTGAAACCGACCTCCACACGAGTACTGGTAAACCGCTTAGAGGATCTAAGCCTGCCAAGGCAAAGCGGTGCGAGTGTCGGATCGTCCATGCTTATAAACCCTATTGGTGTCATTGGGCGACAGGGCTTGAGATGTCATTTCTTCTTAATGTCGGGTAAACGTCCCACAATATTGGAAGCAACGTCTCCAAAATGATCTTCACAGTGTTGACGGGGACGTTGAACCTCAAATCAAACAAATAAAAACCTGCAAATACGCATGCGGAACCTCCTCTGCAGTTGTTGCCTGATTATTTGTTTCGTTTGAGTTGAGGTGTTACTTCCATGTCAACACTATTTAGGTCATTTTGGAGACGTTGCTTCCGATTTTGTGGGACTTTTACTCGACATTGGAATGAAATGGCATCTCAAGCCCTACCATCCATATAATCCGCAAAGGCTTAAGGAGAGGTCCAACTCGCGTCATTTTTCCTGGGCAGGCTTAGACCTAAGCGGTTTACCAGTACTCAAGTTCGGTCGGTTTCAGCTCTGCGCGGAAGCATCTAGTTCTCCAAGCCCCGATGAGCGGGAGCTTCGTTTGCTGGTTGAAATGATGCGAACTTCAAATGAAAATAAAATGAAACTGCTTATTATTATAAGTCCGAACATTATGTTAACAAGTCCGTGAAATGAATACCCAACTAAACCCCACTGGATATAGAGAAAACTGAAGTTAACAGGGGTATACATTATTTTGATAATTTAGGTTGTAACGAGCACCCACAACATATGTTTGATGTGTAAATGAGAAAACAAGTATAAAAAAAATCTTCCTCTTTTTGGATATATGAAATAATGCACTATGTCACATGATTTTGTTTGTTTGATTTGATGTTTAATGTCCCCGTCAACACTGTAAAGGTCCTTTTGGAGACGTTGCTTCCAATTCTGTGGGACATTTACCCGACCTTGAGATGAAATGATATCTCAAGCCCTGCCGCCCAAAGAACCAATAGGGATTATTAACATAGACGGGCCGACTCGCACCAGTACTCGTGTGCGGTTCGGTTTCAGCTCTGCATGGAAACATCATGCAGCCCATCCATTTCTTCAAGCCCCGACGGGCGGGGGCCGACTATGTCACATGAGTGTGCTATCGTAATTAAATTAGTAAATCATGACGTGTGAGACCAACGAAGACTCGGATCATACTTCGCACATTTCGCAACCACGCCTATACAAATACATTGCCACCTTTATCACCAAAAAAAGGAAAATTTTATGATGAAAAAAAATGTAATATTTTTCTGATTTCTGCTCAAAATATAGATTGTGGGCACTCGTTAGAACCGCCTCGTCGAGGCGGTTCTAACGAGTACCCACAATCTATATTTTAGAGCAGAAATAAGAAACATAAGGTATACCCCCAGAAACACCAGTTTTACTTTATAAAAGTGGGGTTCAAGGGGGTCAAAATTATATTGGCGTGTTTTTGTGATGAAATGCACAGGTTGATCAGGGTCTTTTTTGTATGCTTGATGGATCTCGCTTGATGTAAATGGTCTTTATGTAGTCATCACTTGAACAGGTCCGTGAAATGAACACCCCCTAAACTCCATTTTATATTGAGAAAATGGGGGGTTACGGGGGTATACATTATTTTGCTTATTTCTGCTCCAAGACATATTTTGTGGGCACTCGTTAGAACCGCCTCAATGAGGCGGTTCTAACGAGCACCTACAACCTAGGTTTGCAGTTTAAATAAGAACAATACCACGCATTTCGTCACAAAGAGGAGCCATCTTGTAGATGTGAAAAATGCACCATGTCGCACTGGTCTGTTATCATAATGCAAGTAAGCATTACCGCGGATAGCATCCGTGTGTTAAAATGGCGTCGTTATATCTCTAGAGATAGCGGAAAGCCAAAAGGGTGGTTACTTTCCCATAAAATGGCCAGTTGGCTATCCAAAACAAAATAATGTAAGCCATGCAAATACTCAAAGACAAACCATGACAAAAAAAACCTCGACAGAAGAACCGCCTTGGAACGGTCAGTGAAACGAATTCTAATGGGGCGTTTAAATCGATCATTCGCTGCCATACTCCCCGCCCCTACCCCCGTCGCGACCTAGACAAACAATTTTTTCAGTCCGCATGATGGCCTCCCAACCAGCGCAACATAAAAAACAAAATATCAAACAACCACAGAGATGAACAACGGTGAGGACTCAACAGCAAGAAACCACCGAAATATTGGAGCAAAAGAAAACCAACAGCCAGACCCCGACGAGCCCAACCAGAGATAGAGCACCAGGCACCAGCCAACAGTACATAGAATTAGATTAGCTCTAACTTTCGGTAAGCCTTTACGCTGGAACCGTCATAGAGTCAGAGGCCTGACCCACCGGCGTGCAACCAAAGAGGGAAGCAAATTGGCAGCCGCGACTGGGCCAACTACCATGGATGCAATCTGTCGTATAACATTTATATTGTACCCAATCTTTTTATATCGAAGAATGATTTTACGAAAAAGGTGCCGAAGTCATTGCGGTTATGTGTTTATCTGAACTCACACACAAAGTCACCATGGAATTGGGTTCCGATAGACCTTGTTGCAGACGACACGCAAGTATAATATTGAATATTGAAATTAAATCGAGATGACGTCTATAGAATTCCGATTTGGTTTTGTATTGATGTCACTAATTAACCATTATTCGAATACACTGTATACAATTCTTGAACATAGGAAATGACTTCCATATAAGCACTATTCTTACCGTCAGATCCTAGGTCATTTTGCGTGTATGTATTTATGTATGTCTTTGTAATTTATTTGCAAATAAATATTGTTTAAAATAAATTCCGAAAAAAAAAAACCTTCGCAGCCCATGGCACCGATAAGCTCGACTGAAAAGTTTAGCCGTGAACAACCTATCACGAGACCCGCACTCTGGCAAATCGAATTAATTGCGACATATAACCGCCACAGGATGGCGCATGGGGAACATCTCAATCCAAAATAAAAATCATCGCGTTTATCACAAATTTTGCAAGAAACAAACCCATCAACAATAAATTGATGTATATCCATGATCAAACCTGTAATCAAACCAATGAAAAATAAAGGTAATATATCAATTTGAAAAAAAAAAAAAAAAGATTAACCAAAAGGTAAATCGCCGGCCTCGGTAGCTCAGTCAGATGCGCGTCTGACTGGTGATCAGGAGCACGCGGGTTCGATACCTGACGGGGTCGGCAACATTCTTTCGTGGAGATTGATCTTTCTCTCTCTTCGGCTGATTCAAAAAGGACAGTAGTCAGTTTCTGGCGAAAGAATGTGCACTGCACTGGTTAACCGCTGACGTACAAGTCTATCCATGAAAAGTGTTGTTAGCTAAACTGTTTGGCTCGTCATTATATATTTTGTGGATTCAAAATACGACAAGAGTATTGAACCCTTTTTCCAATATAAAATTATGTTTGTAGTGGTTTTCGTTACATCAATGTGGCGTAACCCGATTGAGCCCGATAAGACACATATGTGAAATAGTATTCGTATTTGCCAAAGTTTTGCAACAAGGCGTTGATTATATGGGCCCCGTCAAGCGATTTTGGTACTTATCGCCTATGCGAGCAGCGAAGGTTCAGGCGAGCCTGCGCATCCGCGCAGTCTCGCCAGAACCTTCGCTGCTCGCTCATACAAGCAGTGAATCAAGAGGAACCTTCAGACAGAAAGCCATATCCCTGGCCCCTCTGAATGGCTGGGCATGCGCAGTTAAAATTTGTCATGACAGAATGCTCGAAGACACAAATTCGCTTGGCGGGGCTCATATACGTCCTGTTCATACAGGTATACAGGTTCTAAGATTTATTCTAACCGGAATGGAAGCAAGAAAAGAAGTTATTAGGGTGATCAAACATGGATAAAAACAGCATTTAATGTAAATCAACATGGTGAAGATGTGGCATCTAATTATGTGATGAAACATTTTATTTGCATATCGTTTAGTTAGTATAAGTAAATATAAAATCGTAACAATCAAAAATTATTACAAAATCAAGATAGTTCTATACAGTGAGACAAAATTTGAGATCTGACTCTTGCAATATGTGCTATTCAAAAGAATCATTTGTATTCTCCGATTTAAGCAATGTTCTTCAATGTGCGTTGTTTTATACTAAACAGTGAAATCAATGCATATCAAACAGAAAAAATGCTATTTTCACACTGTGAAACTATATGTGTTTTTTTCACTCTGTGAAAACTTACATCAGCTTGTTAAAATTACATGAACTTGTTATTTTCACAGAAGCAGTTAGCATTACATGACCGTGTCGTTATTTTCACAGTAACAGCCCGGGCTACTTTTCTCCTCCAAAGATATGTATAAGATCCAAAAGAAAATTTTAACTTTTTTTTTTTTTCAAAAAATACCAAAATTATTTTATCTCGTGTGTTGAAACATCAGAAAATTCTGATGTTTTTAACACACTCGATGAAATATTATTGGTTTTAATCTCAAAAATGTAAATATCTTCTACATGTATATACAGTAAAACTTCGATGGCTCGCACTCAGATGGCTCGTTTACCATGGATGAGTCGAACCCGTTCTTGAGTCCGCAGGGAGTTCCTCCAAATACAATATAGGTGTAATGTAGGAAGATTTTCTTCATTTACCTTGCAAATGTATGCTGTGTGTACTCATTAGAATCGCCTCGATGAGGCATTTCTAATGAGTACACACAACGTACATTTATAATATAGAACACCGAACAGATATCCACAATTATCTCCATTATGCCTCCTGGTATGGCACTAATAGTATCCCCCTGGGGCTCGAACTACCGCTGTCTCGAACAAATTTTCATGGTCCCAAAGTGGTTCGAGCCATCGAAGTTCGACTGTATTGCTAAACAAATCGCTTTTTGCATGAAACTACCGTAAAGTAGTCTCTACATGTTTGCGACCAACAAAGGCTCTGGAATGTTTCTATATTCATTAAAAATGTAAATATCATCTATATATTGCTATTTTGTTTGATTTGTGGTTTAAAGCCCCAGCCAACACAGAATAGGTCATTTTGGAGACGTTGCCTCCAATTTTGTGTGACTTTACCCGACGTTGAGATGATATGACATCCCAAGCCTTGTCGCCCAATGAACCCAACAGGGTTTATAAGCATGGACGGACCGACTCGCACCGCTTTCAGTTTCAGCTCTGCGTGGAAACATCATGCAGCCCATCTATTTCTTCAAGCCCCGATGGGCAAGGACCGACTATATATTGCTATACGCAAGGCTTTGTGCATGAAACTACCGTTAAATATTCTCAACATGTTTGCGACCGACAAAGGCTCTGGAATGTTTCTAGATTCACTCAAAAATGTAATTTTCATCTGTATATTGCTAAAGGCAAGTGTTTTTTTTTTTTTTTTTTTGCATGAAACTATCGTAAAGTGTTCTCTACATGCAAAGGCTCTGGAATGTTTCTAGATTCACTCTCGCGAGCGGTTGCTGTACGCCTATGAAGCGTATTTATATGTTGCAATACGCATCCCTTTATGCATGAAACTACCGTAAAGTATTCTCTACATATTTGCGACCGACAAAGGCTCTGGAATGTTTCGAGATTCACTCAAAATGTAATTTTCATCTGTATATTGCTATAGGCAAGTTTTTTTTTTGTTTTGCGTGAAACTATCGTAAAGTATTCTCTACATGTTTGCGACAGACAAAGGCTCTGGAATGAGATTAGATTCACTCTCGCGAGCGGTTGCTGTACGCCTATGAAGCGTATTTATATGTTGCAATACGCATCCCTTTATGCATGAAACTACCGTAAAGTATTCTCTACATATTTGCGACCGACAAAGGCTCTGGAATGTTTCGAGATTCACTCAAAATGTAATTTTCATCTGTATATTGCTATAGGCAAGTTTTTTTTTTGTTTTGCGTGAAACTATCGTAAAGTATTCTCTACATGTTTGCGACAGACAAAGGCTCTGGAATGAGTCTAGATTCACTCTCGCGAGCGGTTGCTGTACGCCTATGAAGCGTATTTATATGTTGCAATACGCATCCCTTTATGCATGAAACTACCGTAAAGTATTCTCTACATATTTGCGACCGACAAAGGCTCTGGAATGTTTCGAGATTCACTCAAAATGTAATTTTCATCTGTATATTGCTATAGGCAAGTTTTTTTTTTTGTTTTGCTTTTTGTTTTGCGTGAAACTATCGTAAAGTATTCTCTACATGTTTGCGACAGACAAAGGCTCTGGAATGAGTCTAGATTCACTCTCGCGAGCGGTTGCTGTACGCCTATGAAGCGTATTTATATGTTGCAATACGCATCCCTTTATGCATGAAACTACCGTAAAGCATTTATATGTTGCTATACGCATCCCTTTATGCATAAACCTACCGTAAAGTATTCATACATATTTGCGGCCGACAAAGGCTTTGGAATGTTTCGAGATTCACTCAAAATGTAATTTTCATCTGTATATTGCTATACGCGAGTTTTTTTTGTTTTGTTTTTTGCATGCAGAGCCTTAAGTATTCTCTACATGTTTGCGACAGACAAAGGCTCTGGAATGCTTCTAGATTCACTCTCGCGAGCGGTTGCTGTACGCCTATGAAACGGTAAGAAACGTTTTCGAAGTAACATTACGATAACACACCCGTGCGACATAGTGCATTTTTCACACAACCAAAATGGCTACTTATCTGGTGAAAGTCCGAGATATTTTTCTTATAAATGCTCAAAACATAGGTTGTAGGTGCTCGTTTGGACCGCCTCAATGAGGCGGTTCTAACGAGTACCCACTACCTAAGTCTTGGACCAGAAATAACAAAAATAATGTTTACCCACGTAAAGTAGAAGTGGAGGCAATGATCAGGAATCGATACAATTAACCCACAGCTCCCATCAGAGACATCAAAGGAAAAGAAACACAAACATGAAACAACAGACCCTAATGGAAACATTAATAGCGGAAAGCCAAAAGGACAGTTACTTTCCCACAAAATGGCCAGAATATCCAAAATAGAATAATATAAGGGGGGGGGGGGGCTAAAATCGATTTTACGTCGCCACAATACTGGCCCTTACTTCCGTTTCGATAAAGACAAATACTTTGTTCAGTCCTAACCCCAGTTTTCTCTAACCCCAGGCAAAGGGGTGCGAGAGTCCATGCTTATTGACCATATTGTTTTCATTTGGCAACAGGGCTTGAGATGTCATTTCATCTCAATGTCGGGTAAAAGTCCCACAAAATTGGAAGCAACGTCTCCAAAAATGACAATTACAGTGTTGACGGGGACGTTAAACCTCAAATCAAACAAACAAAACCCGTTAGAACCGTCTCAACGAGGTGGTTCTAACGAGTACCTACAACCTTTGTCTTGGAACAGAAAAAGAAACAAATGTTTACCCACCGTATACCCCAGTTTTCTCTATCTAAAATGGGGTTTAGGGGGGGTGGTCTTCATTTCAAGGACTTGTTCTTGTGATGCAAAGTATTCCTTGCGTAAGGTTGACTATCTTATTTGCAGGAAAACTTAATATTTGCCCGGTCCAATATATTTTGGATTGCACATTGAAGTACTAACACTTGATAACATAACCTCAAACAGAAGCCCAAGATTATACAGTATGGCTAGTGTGTGGATTCTAATGTCTTTATTTATGTATCGCCAGTTCAATTTGCTTCAAGGCAAGTATGATATTTTCTCCACCCGCAAATAAAACATGTGATCGGTAGGGAAATAACCCACTAAAGTAGTTTGTCGAATGTCATTGTTTGTTTGATTTGAGGTATAACGTCCCAGTCAACAATGTAAATTTGGTCATTTTGGAGATGTTGCTTCCAATTTTGTGGGACTTTTACCCGACACTGAGATGAAATGACACCTCAAGCTCTACCGCCCTATGATACCAATAAGGATTTTAAGCATGGACGGGCCGACTCGCACCGCTTTGCCTGGGCAGGCTTAGAACCCCTAAGCGGTTACCAGTCTCATGTGCGGGTCGGTTTCAGCTCTGCGTGGAAGCATCATGCAGCCTATATATTTCTTCAAGCCCCGATGGACGGGACCGCGAATGTCATTGAGATTGAATAAATAAATAAATAAATAAAACTACTCCACGACAAAAGGTCTATGTTTTTGTTTGATTTGTTTGATTTGAGGTTTAAAGTCCCTGTCAACAATCCATATGTCATTTTGGACACGTTGCTTCCAATTTCTTCGGGGCTTTTACCCAACACTGAGATGACATGACATCTCAAGCCCTGTCTCCCAATGAAACCAATAGGGTATATAAACATGGATGGTTCGCCCTGCACGGTTTTGCCTGGGCATGGTTAGATCCTCTGAGCGGTTTACCAGTACTCTTGTGCGGCCGGTTTCAGCTGTGCGTGTAAGCACCATGCGGCCCATCTATTTCTTCAAGCCCCGATAGGCAGGGGCCGAACAAATCTATGTAATATGAGAGTAAAATGTTCCACTTTATTTATACTATTTACAGTGGACGTCCAAAAGTTTAACAAATACGTGTAATGAACAGCCCCGTTAACCCCACTTTTAGAGAGTACATGAACATTTCTTGTTGTTGTTATTTTTATTTTTATTTTTTTTTTATCCATTACTGAAAATACTGAGAAGGCGATTGAAGTTTGTTTGTTTGATTTGAGGTATAACGTCCCAGTCAACACTATAAAGGTCATTTTGGAGAGGTTGCTTCCAATTTTGTGGGACTTTTACCCGATATTGAGATGAAATGACATCTCAAGCCCTGTCGCCCAATGAAACCAATATGGTTTATAAGCATGAACGGTCCGACTCTCGCACCGCTTTGCCTGGGCAGGCTTAGATCCTCTAAGCGGTATACCAGCACTCGTGTGCGGGGTCGGTTTCAGCTCTGCGTGGAAGCATCGTGCAGCCCGTCTATTTCTTCAAGCCCCGATGGGCGGGGGCCTATCACGAGTGAAGTATTTCTCCGTGTTCAATCAAATCAACAAAATAAATTGGAAATGTTTTACCTTTGAATTTTCAAATTCAGCCGCTTTGATTCCCTACCAAAATAGATCCAATCGGGTCATGAATTTCATGGGTGGGGGTGGGGGTGGGGGTAGGGGCGTTGTTAAGTTTGTAAATCAGTCGCCATTTGGTTTGCATCACGTGAATAAATCCGTGAAATGAACACCCCCTTAAACCCCACTTTATATAGAGAAAACTGGGATTTACGGGGTAATCATTATTTTTCGTATTTCTGCTCCAAGATATAGGTTGTCGGTATTCGTTAGAACCGCCTCAACGAGGCGGTTCTACCGAGCACCCGCAACCTATGTTTGAAGTAAAAATAACAAAAATATCACAGATTTTCACCAGAAAAGTAGCCATTTTGGAGATGTGAAAAAATGCACTTTGTCGCACGGATGTGTTATTGTAATGCCATTACCATGCAAACAACTTCCTGTACTTGAAATACAGATGCAATAATGTCATGAAGGTATAACTGTATTACCAAGAAAAATCATTATTTATCTCCGTGCTGCAGGTCTTTCCTCAACACATCAAATGGAAGTGAAAATTAAAGTATGATTTACATGAGTTAAAATGTATCAAATTTTCCGCCGAACGTCACATTTCCCATACACGCCTATACAAATACATTCCCACCTTTATCGCCGAAAAAAATGAAAATTTTATGATGAAAAATTGTGATATTTTTCTTATTTCTGCTGTAAAATATAGATTGTGGGTACTCGTTAGAACCGCCTCGATATTTGAGAGCAGAAATAAAAAAAAAATACACCCCCGGAAACCCCAGTTTTACTATATAAAAGTGGGGTTCAAGGGGGTAAAAATTATATAGGCATGTTTTCGTGATGAACTATTGTTAGGCCTAAAAATAGTCGTGTTTCCGCTAACCCGACCGACCCTACTTAAGACCACTTAAGACCACTCTACTACTATTCTATCAGTAAAAGAACAAAATAAAATTTAAAACACCGACCCTACCATTTTCAATTTCCGACCCTACCAAGTGTCGTCTTTGCATTTTCCCACACAAAATCGCGTTTCAAGAACAATTTAGCAGCTTTTGACATATTGTATCTTCAAAATTACACAGCTGACTTTTTTGAGCATCTAAATTGAATTATGATATTTAGTGCAAGTCTGAACATGACTATTTTGTTAACAAAGAACATTACAAAAACAAAAACACATAAAAAAACAGGCCCGGCCTTTTTTTTTTTTTTTTTTAGGGGTGTGTGTGGGGGGGGGGGGGGTGGGGAAGAATAAAAAGAAATTTGCCCTACCTACCGACCACGCCTTATTGTTGTTACAAAGGACGTCAGCAATGTCGCCCAGCAATTATGATCAAAACTTTCGAAATGAAATAATCCACTCGCGTGCATTTTGAATAATAATTCATTGAAAAATCTTAGTAAATCAGAACTGAACACGTATTAAATACAGATATGTAGGGATCTCAAGAGTATACATTATTTATAGGTGGTTGGTGCACGTTTGATCAGGCGGTTCTAACAAGCATCGACGACATACGTTTGGAGCATGAATTCATCCCAATTTTCCAGTTAAGGCCTAGGCAAGCCCGCGGTCTGGAATCAAACTAGCTTTTGGTACATCAGATAATACCCGAAGCTTAGAGAGGTTAATTGGCATATAGCTCTGTCGTTTATCTTCAACATATTTAGGAGACTATAAGCAAGTTTGAAAAAGTAATGCAGTAATTTAGCATCATGGTCAATCGTTAACCCATCAACAGCTGGTGTACAGACCAGCCCGCGGTTAAAACCTTTTTTATTTTTCTTCGTGGAAATAAGCCGTTTTGTTTTTCTCGAAGTACAAGCGAGACATTCCGCCGAGAAGTGAGAACTTTCGCGTTACAACACGGTAAATTTCGCTTTGAAATGAAGCGGTATTTCCCCGTAAACATGCTATTTCTCGAAGAACGAAAAATTAGTACAGTTGAAGCTGTTCGCGGTGATTCTCGGCGCTTTTAGGTAAATCTATTTTTCAATGTACTCAAAGGAGGTTTTCATGCGACTGAATGAATTATTTGTCTAAATCGTGACGGCAATAAGGTCGAGGATTGTGGCCACGTAAAATCGATTTCAGCTCCGCAGGTGGAATTTGTTTCACTAACCGTTCCATGGCGGTTCTACTGTCGCGGATTATTTTAGTTATGGTTTGTCTCTGAGTGTTTGTATCGCTTATAGTATTTTGTTTTCGGTAGCTGATTGGCCATTTTGTGGGAAAGTAACTTTCCGCTATTGATGTTTCCATTAGGGTTTAGTTGTTTCATGTTTGTGCTCCTTTCCCTTTGGTGTCTATGGTAGGAGCTGTCGGTTAATTGTATCGATCCCTCGTCATTGCCTTCATTTCTATTTTTTAAACACTCCGAGTGGACAAATATTGTTGCAAAATGTTTGAAGCATATTACTTTTTTGCCTTTGTTTAAAGATTGGCAACACTAACCATCGGGAAGTATGGCGTTTGTTTAGGTCACGACTGATTTGCAAAGTTAGCGATTTACAACGAATGGACTGTTCTCTTGGCTTTCCAGTAACTGTCATTTTGTCTTTTCGCTATTCATGTATCCATTAGTGTCTAGTTCTTTCAAGTCTGTGTGTCTTTCCCTTTGGTGGCACTGATAGGAGCTGTGGTTTAATTGTATCGATTCTTGATCATTGCCTTCACTTCAATTTGTAACGCACGAAAGATACTGACGTCGGTAGCGATGACTAAAACAGCGTCTTCGCTTGCCGCGAAATGAAAAGTAGAAGTGGAGGCAATGGTGAGTATAACCTCTAGTTAAAACAGCATGGTCGTATAACTGATTAGAACTATCGTAGAATTTATTCGCCTCGGTATCCATAATCCGTAATACAGAAATAGGTAATGAACTTAGAAAAGCAAGCATATAGTAGGGGCAGTCACTTACGTTTCTTTTAAAAGCAGGTAAAATACGTTTATAATTACCGTTTTTCTGAGGCCGTGCGATATAGATTGACGCTTTCGGCAGTCCAGAAACGATAAAATATCAGAGTCGGGCATTTAAGATATATTACCCTCATGAAAAATGTTGTCATTAAAGCCTAATGGAAAAGACGTCTGTTATAATTTAATCCATTTCAATTCAGTTTCTTGCCGTTTAATACTTTTAAACCTAACTGTAGAATTTACATCATAATAATTTTTTCTCCACTTGCTGTATAGAAATACCTTTTATAGAATTACCTGTACGTCTGAAATGACGGTACAAGAAAGTGTCAGTTTTTTAGGCTTACTAATTCTACGATAGTGTTCGATAAATCGTGTTTTGAAAATGCTATTATTTTGCCTGTCATACTGCATTTTACAATTTGCAGTTTGTCAGTTTATCACATATATCAAATCCGTAGACTTACTTGTCAAATCGGACATGTTAACTACAGAAAAACGTCTATCGTTTACTTATGAAGAAACGGTAGACGCAGTGCATAAATGTGAACAGCACCTGCACCTCTTAGCATTGCACTTGGAAATACTAGGATACATGCCACTTCTTCTGATAGGATTGGTATATTTCCGAAGAATGGGCGATTTGATAGGAGATTATCTAACATTCAGATATTTTTAAATAACTTAGTACTACCAGCTCCACTTAAATTAACGGAAGCGGCGGAAAACAAATTATTGGGCCTCACGAATACTGACGGCAACATAACACTAAAATTATTAACAGAATACGGAATATGTACAGAAGAAGCAGAATGTAACCTAAGAGGTGATATTTTGAGTGTAAATTTTGTGTGATATTAAGGGGAGATCTTGTAAATATAAATTTATTTGTGAAACTCGTGTTTGTTTAAAGGGGTGATACCGTCCAAACTAAAGCGATATTCATACCGGTCATTAAGTTAAACCGTATACGGAAGAAATGTAAATCCTTCAAATAGCAGGCGCTTCAAATAGAAGGCGAGTATAACAAAAGCCCACAAAACAGCCATGTCTATAAAAAGCCCATAGATAGCAAACAAGCAATTGTTATACAATGAGATACGAACATCGGTCAAATCAAGACCTAAGTAAGGGCGAGGATTGTGACCACGTAAAATCGATTTAAGCCCCCCCCCCCCCCCCCCCCCCCAGTGGAAACCTTTCCACTGACCGTTCTAAGGCGGTTCTTCTGTGGCGGTTTATTTATGGTGTTGTTTGTTACTTACTGTGTGTATCACTTGTGTCTTTTTATTTTGGATGGCCATATGGCCATTTTGTGGGAAAGTAACTGTCCTTCCTTTGTTTAGGTTTCCATTATGGTCTGGTCGCTTAATGTTTGTGTTTCTTTCCCTTTGGTGTCTTTGATGGGTGGAGTAAGTTAATTGTATCGATTCCTTATCTTTGTTTTACTTCTGATTAAACAGGTATCAAAAGGATGTCAAATAAAAGAATGATGAAAAGCAATTGTAAAAGCAATCCCTGAGGATTGGAAAAATAAGAGCATTAATTACATGTACAGGGAGACCTTTTACAGCCACCACATGGCACAAACAAAACAGCCCTGGTATGCAAAGCAGAAGTGGAGGCAATGATCAGGAATCGATACAATTAACCCACAGCTCCCATCAGAGACACCAAAAGGAAACAAACACAAACATGAAACAACAGACCCTAATGGAAACATCAATAACTTTGTGAACAGTAAAGACGAATATTAGATTGCGCAAATGCACAGGTTTATCTGAGTCTTTCTAGTATGCACATTTATCGGTAGGCATTTCCAATGAGAGACCACAAAATGCCAGCCGACCAGTCTGGCCACAGGACTCATTAGCTAGCAACGTGTTTTTGTGAATATTAATGTTGGACGCAGTAATGGTCGCATGCAAAAGACGTCAAACTCATTCTATCATGGTTTCTTATACCTCTACATGTAAATGAGCTGGCGGCAGAAAAAAAAATAAATACAATTAAAAATCAAAGAAAACACCGAATCAGCCTGTGCTTCTAGCCAATGTGCCAATATTCTTTGCCTGCTGCTCTTTGAATAAACAAGAGGCCATAGAAGGCTCGTGCAAACGACGCATGCTCTGCACAGACCCGTCTCAGTCTTATATACGTCTTATATACGTCGTTTCTTGTACACATTTGGCATGGATTTGAGTCGGCGCAGAGCAAAGATGATTTTTTCTACTACAGAAATATCTGATCGATTGCGAGACAATGTGGCTAAGTCTACATTTGTTGCGATTTGAATAGCCCAGATATCGTAGAAAGCTCATACGAATAGCTAAAGTTTTGATTAGACGGCGCGGGTTGTTTAGGCTGAGAGGAGTCTTCACTGGTCGCTCGTCTTATTGTGCTAAATTACATGTTCTCCAAAATCTGCATCAAGCCGATGTGGCCAGAGCCTTCGCTTGTTGCTCTTTGAAAAGCCCAGAGATCATAGAAGACCCTGATAAGACATTACGGTCGCGCAGGTTGACCTTCCAGCAGGTTGGTTGGTTGATTTGAGGTTTAACGTCCCCGTCAACACTGTAAAGGTCTTTTGGAGACGTTGCTTCCAATTTTGTTGGACTTTTACCCGACATTGAGATGAAATGACATCTCAAGCCCTGTTGCCCAATGAAACCAATAGGGTTTATTAGCATGGACGGTCCGCCTCGCACCGCGGTTCCTGGACAGGCTTAGATCCTCTAAGCGGTTTACCAGTACAAGTGTGCGGGCCGGATTCAGCTCTGCGTGGAAGCATCATGCAGCACATATACTTTTTCAAGCCCATATGGGCGGGGGCCCGCCTTCCAGCAGGTACATGGCGTAATTGTGACATCACATCCACGTCGGTAAAAGTCATGACGTTTATGCAACATCAGATCTACGTCGGTGCAATGCCATGAAGTTGCACCGAAGTTGATTTGACGTTGCCCTATCGACGTGTGCCTGCTGGGCTGAGTTTAACTTTCCACTGTCTTCACGTGTTATTGTGCTAAAAGTGTTTTCAAAATTCCGTGTTCCACAAAATGTGTTTAGTTTTATTTCCTTGTTTGTTTGTATGATTTAAGGTTTAACGTCTCCGTCAATACTATAAAGGTCATTTTGGAGACGTTGTTTCCAATTTTATTGGTCTTTTACCCGACATTGAGATTAAACGACATCTCAAACCCTGTCGTCCATTGAAACAAATAGCGTTTATTTGTATGAACAGTCCGACTCTCACCACTTTGCCTCGGTAAGCTTTGACCGTCTAAGCGGTTTATCAGTACTCATGTGCGGGCGGTTTCAGCTCAGCGTGCAGCCAAATCTATTTCTATAAGCCCCGATGGGCGGAGCCATTTATTTTCTTGTTTATAATATTTACCAATGATACCTCTTTCCCTGAATATAAATGGGCATGCTCCCTTGCTACACAGAAAATTCGAGTAGCCCCCACACGGACCTCAATAATAATCCATATGAAAATGTACGGATTTCGTGATTGAGTCTGGTCCGACATGGTCAATGTACGAGCGTAAATTAATACAACGATATAAACACAACAAACGTGAAATCACTAAGAAAATCAAAGATCAGCACCCAAACGAGCGATATCATATTTGTGTTTGTGAGACTTTGGGTGCCTTTTCGAAAGCAACACTGCAATGACCCAGTTTTGTAAAACGTGAGAAAAATTCACTGACTGCAATAACCTCGCGTGCTTGTTTGTTTGAATTGAGGTTTAACGTCTCAGTCAACACTATGTAGGTCATTGTGGAGACGTCGCTTTCAAGTTTGTAGGACTTATACCCGACATTGAGATGAAAGAGAGCATAAGAATTATACACTTTGGTCATGTCAGAAAGTGTGTGATGCCCTCACCTTTCTACTTGACAATATTTATATTAGATTCGGTACTAAGTTATTTAGACAAATTGTGGGTATTCCGATGGGTACTAATTGCGCACCTCTTGTGGCTGATCTGTTCTTGTATTGTTATGAAAGAGACTTCATTTTGTCGCTTTCCATTGATAACCAATCTGAAATTATTGAAGCTTTTAGCTCTACTTCTAGATATTTAGATGATTTATTAAATATTGATAATACCTATTTTGATGGTTTGATCAGTCAGATTTACCCCCTAGAACTTCAGTTAAATAAAGCAAATTCTTCTGATACCGAGGCCCCGTTTTTGGATTTACATCTGTCTATTGTAGATGGATTTGTTTCGTGCAAAATTTATGATAAACGCGATAACTTTGATTTTGAGATTGTAAATTTTCCTTTTTTGGATGGTGATGTTCCTCGTGCGCCATCCTATGGCGTTTATATTTCGCAATTAATTCGATTTGCTAGAGTGTGTAGTCATGTAACTGACTTCAACACTCGTAATAAATTATTAACGGCTAAACTCCTTAATCAGGGTTATCGGTACCATAAACTACGCAAAGCCTTTTCAAAATTTTATAGACGCCATTCTGATTTAATTTCAAGATTCAATATTGGACTTGAATCTCTTCTGCAACAAGGTCTATCGGAACCCGAATTTTATGGTGACTTGGCATATAAATTCAGAAAAATATATAACCGCAATGACTTCAGCACCCAATTTCGTAAAATCATTCTTCGATATAAAAAGATTGGGTACAACATGGATATTATACGACAGACTGCATGCATGGTAGTTAACCCAATCACGGTTGGCAACTTTGCTTCCCTCTTTAATTGCACGCCGGTGGGTCAGGCCTCAGATTCTATGACGGCTCCAACGTAAAGGCTTATTGAAAATTAGAGAGATAATGTCGGTTGGTGCCTGATGCTCTGTCTCTGGTCGGGCTCATCGGAGTCTAACTGTTGGTTTTCTTTTGCTCCAGCATTTCAGTGGTTTCTTGCTGTCGAGTCCTCACCGTTGTCTCACCTCTGTGGTTCTTTGATTTTTGTGTTCACGGAGATGTTGCACTGATGAGTTAGGAGGCCTTCTTGCGGACTGAACAAATTATTTGTCTAAATCGCGACGGAAGTAAGGGCGAGGATTGTGGCCACGTAAAATCGATTTAAGCCCCCCAGTGGAAATCTTCCACTGACCGTTCCAAGGCGGCTCTTCTGTGGCGATTTATTTATGTTGTTGTTTGTTACTTACTGTGTGTATCACTTGTGTCTTTTGTTTTTGGATGGCCATATGGCCATTTTGTGGGAAAGTGACTGTCCTTATGGCCTTCCTTTGTTTAGGTTTCCATTATGGTCTGGTCGCTTAATGTTTGTATTTCTTTCCCTTTGGTGTCTTTTATGGGTGGAGTAAGTTAATTGTATCAATTCCTGATCTTTGTTTTACTTCTACTTCTCAAGCCCTGCCGCCCAATGAAAGCAAAATGTGCAGTAAATTGCGGGAAATCGTTATAGATTCAATCTGAGACGTCGCATGGGAAAAGGCTATGTCACATACAAAACACAGTTAACTCACAAGGAGATCATAGAAACTTCTGCCTAAGAGCGAAAGATGTTTAAGGGAGAAATAAGAAAACAGCATTTCGATAAGATCGTTTAATCAAAGTGTAAGTAAATTTTCTCTGAGTGTAGTCTGAGAAATGTCCGATTTGGGACTCAGACCTTTTTTGTTTTTCCTTTAAATGCCTATTTTAAACAAACCGTGTTGCTGATCAGAGGCCGGTTTCTGTGGAGACTGACCTTGGTCTACATGGTTTGCCAAATCAGTCCAGATCGACGCTTAGGGCAAGTCTCTTTACTCCCCAATTAGACCTAACTCGGATAAGGATAGCGGTCTATAATTAACCGTTTTATAGATCACGTACAAACCGGTCATAATGACTTGGACATTAGCTACTTAAAGTAGCGGCGCTTTGAAACTTTTGGTCGATTGACAAACAATCTATTTAGGTTCAACAGTAAGCCTTGCTTCAGCAGGTAATGAATAACTGAGTGAGCACAATTGCTGATACAAGTCACTAACTGGCTTAGCTCGAATGATTGACCCATATTCTTTATTTTAATTCGTTCTTAAATTAATGGCGGTATTAGTCCCTCTTAACAGTAGTGATTTCTTCGGATAATCGCATACAACATTGCATAACACCCTTATGTCTGGCAGTTTAGACATAATAAACACTCGGGGTATTCTGATGAATATGGTGTAGGGACCAATTAAGGCGTAACTATACCAAATTTAGTGACACAGAGGCCTTTCTGATATTTAATCTTCATCAGTGAGTCTCAGCCCCAAAGTTTTGAAACCGAAACGGATGATGGGCAAGACCCGGCAAACACAGCACACCCCCTCCGAGCACACACCAAGCGGGTAATCATGTACCCTGTGGATATGTGTTTGACAAGTCACGTTTATTTACTTGTTTGTGGGCGCTCATCAGAACCGCATTCTATGGGTAGGTGTTTCTAACACATCTCGAAAACACACCTTTACAAAATTTACCCAGCTAAACCTAACTTTTAAATAGTAAAATTGGAAATTAAGGGGATATATATTATTATTCTTATTTCTGCACACAATATAGACTGTGGGTACACGTCAGAACCACCTCCCCGAGTCGGTTCTAACGAGTACCACAACACATGTTCTTGTGTAGAAATATTAAAACAACGGAAAATGTTCAGTTTTGGTGGTAAAAATTCAATAGATTTGTATAGGCATATTTTCGTAATGAAGTGCCAACTATCTCTGCCCAGTTTGGAACAAAGAAAAATAAATAAATAAATACAAATAAGGAACATATGGTAAAGGCTGAAATACGGCTTTTTTTAAGTTCATATAAGTTAGGGCCAAATGGCAAACACATTGTTTAAAAAAGCTTCAGATATTTTTAAAATAAATTATTTTGAAGAAAACACATCCTGAATCTCTTAAATTTTGAAACGATCTTGTGTTTTTTACAAGGTGAATGATCCCATTTGACGCCAAATGGCAAAAAGTGCAGATCCAGATCAGACCTAGCAGACGTAGGCGAAACCTTCTTGTTTTGCAAAAATATACATTTTGAAGAAAACACAACCTCATACTCCTAAATTTGAAATGGACTGGCCGTAAAAAGTCTCCCTGCCCTACATCATAGTGGAGTTTATATTTTCTTGTCCTTTGTGATCATTGATTCCATTGTGGAATTTTTAAAATCGTTGAGGGTCACTGATGAGGCCTAAATGACCGAAACTAGCTAGTCTGGCCCAGAAAACATATGGACTCTACATTTTCCAGTTCTGTGAAGTATTCCTTGCTTCCAAAGGATAACCCTTGCTACAACATATTGTTCTATACGAGGTGGAAGATTCCATTTTTCGCTAAATGGCAAAAAACATACAGCCCCAGATCAAACGCAGCAGAAGTAGGCCTCTGATCAGGGCCTACATATTATGCAAGGGGTTCAGGCATTTTCCAAATAAATTTCGTTGAAACCACAACCTGATCCTCCGTGTTAATTAAACAAAATAAATGAAAATTACAAAAATAATTAATTAAAAATTGGCCGCTTCTGTGAGTGAAAGAACTTGAATTATTTCAGACAGCTAGCATTAATGACGATAATGAGGTGTTCTTTTAAACAGCTATCTTTATATCCCCGAGTCGCACCACGGTGCCATTAAACGTTTGGTCAATAAACATCCTGCATTTTGACAGTCAACTATGCAGTACCTGTATTTTACCCTTTAGCACCAGGCAACTGTTAATGAATAATTGACTAGTCAGCCTTTCGGAAATGATCAAATATGTTATGTTCAAACTGAAAAAAGAAATCTGGAATAAGGACAATTTGAAAATAGAAAAAAAAAGAAATAAAAAAGAACGATAAGTGCAAATTAAGTTACGCAGTATTGATTGGTTGCTTTTGAAACGCGAAGCAGTCTGTGAATGTGACTCTGCGTTTTCGACGCTCAGGTTTGATTGGCTGGTCAACAATCGCAATTTACACGCATTATCGCGTTATTCCTAAAAGCACTTGATTGGGTAAAATGTCATTCGCAAGTGAAACGTGTGAATCGCGAGTTCGAATATCGCGCGATACAAATGCGAAGCTAATGCGTGTGCGCCGGAAAGTTTCTCGCAAGCGGGAGTGTAATTCAATGATCATTTGTTTCATTAGTATATCTTTTATAATTAAAAACGAGTTACTTTCCCACAAAATGTCATGTTGGCTATCTAAAAACAAAAACATACCTGCGATACACACACTCAAAGACAAACCATAACAAAAATAAATTGCGACAGAAGAACCGTGAGTGTCGGTCCGTACATGTTCATAAACCCTATTTTTTCATTGGGTGGCAGGGCTTGCGAAGTCATTTCTTCTCAATGTCGGGTAAAAGTCCCTCAAAATTGGAAGCAATGTCTCCGAAATGACCTTTACAGTGTTTACGGTGACATTAAGCCTCAAATCAAACAAAGAACCGCCTTGGAACGGGCTAATGTGATCAGCGACGACTGTTCTTGCGCATGGTTGAAAAGCAGTGTCAGAGACGGTTTCGTATTGCGGACACTGTTTGCTCCGTCAAGACCGTCACTCAAAGATTTCGGAAATCCAATATTACACATTTCGAATATTTGAAGTGGAAGTCACGGAGTTATTGCACATCCCCCAACCATGTCTTTTCATGGAGAGTTTTTCTCGTTTTGGTGTATTAGTGTTTTTTCTGAAGTAATAAAATGAAAACTCATTTTCCTTGCACAGATGTCCAATACATAAGCTCCAGCACCCGACGAAAATTTTCGACCAACGAGACTCGGATCAGCTTGTGCATTCACGAAGTCTGATCAGTATTCGCTGATCGCATGAGCCTTCTGTAGCAAAACAAATATATATCATGTTACCTCCCTTCCATTATCTACCTTGGTAGATCATATGCATAGCTTCTAGGTTCATAACCACTCTCTGACAACTGCCTCAGGGAGTCGACTCTTTGGCTCAGCGGTTAGAGCACTGGAATATCACCCGATCGGCCCGGGTTCGAATCCCACCATAGGCGGGGATTTTTTTCAGGCTGTGCATCTTTCCTTTGTTACGGCTTTTATGTCGAAAGATTGGGGCTCGTCCGAGTAATGTTACCTCCTTTCCATTATCTACCTTGGTAGATCATATAGATGGATTTGTTTCGTGCAAAATTTACGATAAACGCGATGACTTTGATTTTGAGATTGTAAATTTTCCTTTTTTGGATGGTGATGTTCCTCGGGCGCCATCCTATGGCGTTTATATTTCGCAATTAATTCGATTTGCTAGAGTGTGTAGTCATGTAACCGACTTCAACACTCGTAATAAATTATTAACGGCTAAACGGCAACTTTGCTTCCCTCTTTAATTGCACGCCGGTGGTTCAGGCTTCAGATTCTATGACGGCTCCAACGTAAAGGCTTATTGAGAATTAGAGAGATCTAATTCAAGGTAATGTTGGTTGGTGCCTGAAGCTCTGTCTCTGGTCGGGCCCATCGGAGTCTAACTGTTGGTTTTCATTTGCTCCAGCATTTCAGTGGTTTCTTGCTGTCGAGTCTGCTTCCCTCTTTAATTGCACGCCGGTGGGTCAGGCCTAAGATTCTATGATGGCTCCAACGTAAAGGCTTATTGAGAATTAGAGAGATCTAATTCAAGGTAATGTTGGTT
The DNA here is from genome assembly GCA_963580285.1 of Lucinisca nassula. NCBI lineage: Eukaryota > Metazoa > Mollusca > Bivalvia > Lucinida > Lucinidae > Lucinisca > Lucinisca nassula. The sequence goes on along the minus strand of CAUZLF010000336.1, from coordinate 537,648 downwards.
GGTGCCTGATGCTCTGTCTCTGGTCGGACCCATCGGAGTCTAACTGTTGGTTTTCTTTTGCTCCAGCATTTCAGTGGTTTCTTGCTGTCGAGTCCTCACCGTTGTCTCACCTCTGTGGTTCTTTGATTTTTTTGTGTTCACGGAGATGTTGCACTGATGAGTTAGGAGGCCTTCATGCGGACTGAACAAATTATTTGTCTAAATCGCGACGGAAGTAAGGGCGAGGATTATGGCCACGTAAAATCGATTTAAGACCCCCCACCTCCCCCCCCCCCTCCCAGTGGAAATCATTCCACTGACCGTTCCAAGGCGGCTCTTCTGTGGCGATTTATTTATGGTGTTGTTTGTTACTTACTGTGTGTATCACTTGTGTCTTTTTATTTTGGATGGCCATATGGCCATTTATTGGAAAAGTAACTGTCCTTATGGCCTTCCTTTGTTTTGGTTTCCATTATGGTATGGTCGCTTAATGTTTGTGTTTCTTTCCCTTTGGTGTCTTTGATTGGTGGAGTAAGTTTATTGTATCGATTCTTTATCTTTGTTTTACTTCTTCTTTGCAAATCAGGGCTGTTTTGTTTGTGCCGTGTGGCGGCTGTAAAAGGTCTCCCCGTACATACATTTAATGCTCTTATTTTTCCAATCCTCAGGGATTGCTTATGCAATTGTATTTCACTGTTCCATCAATTGACATCCTTTAGATACCTGTTGAAGGTCATTATTAAACAGATGTTCGTTCATCGTTATATAATAACTGCTTGTTTGACATCCCTGAACTTTAAGTAGACTTAGATGTTTTGTGGGCTTTTGTTGTACCGTCCTTCTATTCGAAGGAATTATCTTCAGTAATTTTATATGCTGTTTTACATAATGACCGGTATGAAGATCGCTTTAGTTTTGACGGTATCAAAACCTTCTAAACCCACATGAGTATCACAAATACATCTAAAATATCAATTTCATCCCTTAGGTTACACTCTGCTTCTTCTGTACGGATTCCCCATTCTGTTAAGAACTTTAATACTATGTTGCCTTCGGTATTGGTTAGACCCTTAAATTTGTCTTCTGTAACTTCAGTTAATCTCAATGGAGCAGGCAATACCAATGTTTTTGGGAGTAGTCTTCGTATAAGACTATCTCCTCTCAAATCGCCCATCCTTCGAAAATATACTTATCCGTGGAAAAGAAGTGGAATGTATTCTAGTATTTCTAAGTGCAATGCCAAGAGGTGCAGATGTTGTTCGCATTTAAGCACCGCGTCTACCGTTACTTCATCTGTAAACGGTAGACGCTTCGCTGTACTTAACATGTCTGATTTGACATGACAGTCTACAAATTTAATTTATCTAATTACATGACGTAGCGCAAACTGTTATATGCAGTACGTCGGTCAAACTAACCGCATGCTTAAAACTAGATTGAACGAGCATTATCATGGAATGAGTAAGCCTAAGAAAACTGACACTTTCTTGTACCGTCACTTTCGACGTACAGGTCATTCTGTAAATAACATTGTTATACAACCAGTGGAAAAACTTTATTACGATGCAAATTCTACATCTAGATTCAAAATAATTAAAAGACATGAAGCTGAACTGAAATGGATTAAATTTTTACAGACCCCTTTTCCACTGGGATTTAATGACAACATTTATCATGAGGATAATATTTCCAGAATGCCGGACTTTGATATTTTCTCGCTCCTGGAATGTCGAAAACGCAGAACTAGATTTCACGGCACCAAGAAAAATGGTAACTTTAAACGTAAATCACGGGCGTTTAAGCGAAACAATACTAGACTGAAGTGGCTGTCAATTATATTATTAAATCATGGACGCCACTCTATGCTTTCATTTTTAAGTTCATTACCCGTTTCTGTTTTACGTCTTCTGGACACCGAGGCGAATAAATTATACGATAGTTCTCATCAGTTATATGATACGGCTCTCTTAACCAGAGGCTATACTCAGCATACTGTCCGTCCTAACATTGATTCTGAAATTAATCATAAATGCCATTTTTTCAAAATATCCTTCATTAATAAGGGTATGGATTTTATAGATTTGCCCAGTATCTTCCGTGAGAGATCGGTGCTTTCTTCCATTCCTGCTTATTTTCAAAATACTGAAACACCTATAATTTGCTATAAATAAAACAAACCTGTTAGATCTATCATTTTTAATTTCAAGAAATTTGTTTCAGATCTTAATATTAATACTAAAACTCCTGATTCATGTGATTGTAAAAACTCAAAGTATTTTTATCCTGCTGCTGGTCATGTAATTACTGGCAATTTGAAAATTATTCCTGATTCTAGGATAAGGAATATAATTTCTAAAGGACCGAAATATCGGTTTCCATCTAAAATTGATTTCAGTAAATGTAGAGATGAAATCGCTGCTTCCTTGAATGAATTCGGTAATCGATGGTGTAAGCGAGAGAATGTTGAGCATAAAGCCCTTAAGGAGTGAAAACTTAACATTTTAAGACTAATGAATAAACGCATTTCTTTCTATTCTCAAAATACTAACTTATTACCTCCTAAGCCCAAGACGTCTTTACGTCATCTTAAACTAGGTATTCAAGAATTTCATAAGAAGTTTGTTTTGGCCCCTGCAGACAAGGCCGCTAACAACGTCGTCGTTGTGTGACGGCTCCACTATGTTAACACGCTTAAGCAGGAGCTTGGTGGTACTAAGGCCTATGAACTTCAGCCTTTAGCTGAAGAGAGAGCTATAGTAGATAAACATGTTTGTCATTCAGCCACCAAGTTTGCTGTGTGTGTTAACGAAGGCCAAGACAAGCTTCCTACGTTTAACTGGTTACCAAAACTTCATAAAAGACCTTACAAAGCACGGTTTATTGCAAATTCTAGCTCTTGCACTACCACTGAACTTTCTAAATTATTAACTTCCTGTCTTACTGCTATTAAAACGCATGTGATTAAATATTGTGATAAAGTCTTTGAAAGATCAGGAAGAAATCTGTTTTGGTCTATAAAAAATTCGAATGAGGTTTTAAATAAATTGAAATCCAGACATTTTCGTGCTTCAAAGTAGAAGTAAAACAAAGATCAGGAATTGATACAATTAACTTACTCCATCCATAAAAGACACCAAAGAGAAAGAAATACAAACATTAAGCGACCAGACCATAATGGAAACCTAAACAAAGGAAGGCCATATGGACAGTTACTTTCCCACAAAATGGCCATATGGCCATCCAAAATTAAAAGACACAAGTGATACACACAGTAAGTAACAAACAACAACATAAATAAATCGCCACAGAAGAGCCGCCTTGGAACGGTCAGTGGAAGATTTCCACTGGGGGGCTTAAATCGATTTTACGTGGCCACAATCCTCGCCCTTACTTCCGTCGCGATTTAGACAAATAATTTGTTCAGTCCGCATGAAGGCCTCCTAACTCATCAGTGCAACATCTCCGTGAACACAGAAATCAAAGAACCACAGAGGTGAGACAACGGTGAGGACTCGACAGCAAGAAACCACTGAAATGCTGGAGCAAAAGAAAACCATCAATTAGACTCCGATGAGCCCGACCAGAGACAGAGCATCAGGCACCAACCAACATTATCTCTTTAATTTTCAATAAGCCTTTACGTTGGAGCCGTCATAGAATCTGAGGCCTGACCCACCGGCGTGCAATTAAAGAGGGAAGCAAAGTTGCCAACCGTGATTGGGTTAACTACCATGCATGCAGTCTGTCGTATAATATCCATGTTGTACCCAATCTTTTTATATCGAAGAATAATTTTACGAAATTGGGTGCTGAAGTCATTGCGGTTATATATTTTTCTGAATTTATATACTAAGTCACCATAAAATTCGGGTTCCGATAGACCTTGTTGCAGAAGAGATTTAAGTCCAATATTGATTTTTGAAATTAAATCAGAATGGCGTCTATAAAATTTTGAAAAGGCTTTGCGTAGTTTATGGTACCGATAACCCTGATTAAGGAGTTTAGCCGTTAATAATTTATTACGAGTGTTGAAGTCAGTTACATGACTACACACTCTAGCAAATCGAATTAATTGCGAAATATAAACGCCATAGGATGGCGCACGAGGAACATCACCATCCAAAAAAAGGAAAATTTACAATCTCAAAATCAAAGTCATCGCGTTTATCATAAATTTTGCACGAAACAAATCCATCTACAATAGATAGATGTAAATAAAAAAACGGGGCCTCGGTATCAGAAGAATTTGCTTTATTTAACTGAAGTTCTAGGGGGTAAATCTGACTGATCAAACCATCAAAATAGGTATTATCAATATTTAATAAATCATCTAAATATCTAGAAGTAGAACTAAAAGCTTCAATAATTTCAGATTGGTTATCAATGGAAAGCGACAAAATGAAGTCTCTTTCATAACAATACAAGAACAGATCAGCCACAAGAGGTGCGCAATTAGTACCCATCGGAATACCCACAATTTGTCTAAATAACTTAGTACCGAATCTAATATAAATATTGTCAAGTAGAAAGGTGAGGGCATCACACACTTTCTGACATGACCAAAGTGTATAATTCTTATGCTCTTTAGAAGTGAAAAATGCATTTCTGACATTACATGCAAGATAGAGAGAATCTTCTCTGTGAAAAACCCATTCAATTAAATCATTAAGCTTTTCTTTTATAAGATTATGAGGAAGTGTAGTGTAAAGAGTGGAAAAATCGTAGGTAGACAGACTAGAAGCACGAAACTGTCTAGATTTCAATTTATTTAAAACCTCGTTCGAATTTTTTATAGACCAAAACAGATTTCTTCCTGATCTTTCAAAGACTTTATCACAATATTTAATTACATGCGTTTTAATAGCAGTAAGACAGGAAGTTAATAATTTAGAAAGTTCAGTGGTAGTGCAAGAACTAGAATTTGCAATAAACCGTGCTTTGTAAGGTTTTTTATGAAGTTTTGGTAACCAGTATAGCGTAGGAAGCTTGTCTTGGCCTTCGTTAACACACACAGCAAACTTGGTGGCTGAAAGACAAACATGTTTATCTACTATAGCTCTCTCTTCAGCCAAAGGCTGAAGTTCATAGGCCTTAGTACCACCAAGCTCCTGCTTAAGCGTGTTAACATAGTGGAGCCGTCACACAACGACGACGTTGTTAGCGGCCTTGTCTGCAGGGGCCAAAACAAACTTCTACCACTGAACTTTCTAAATTATTAACTTCCTGTCTTACTGCTATTAAAACGCATGTAATTAAATATTGTGATAAAGTCTTTGAAAGATCAGGAAGAAATCTGTTTTGGTCTATAAAAAATTCGAATGAGGTTTTAAATAAATTGAAATCTAGACAGTTTCGTGCTTCCAGTCTGTCTACCTACGATTTTTCCACTCTTTACACTACACTTCCTCATAATCTTATAAAAGAAAAGCTTAATGATTTAATTGAATGGGCTTTTCACAGAGAAGATTCTCTCTATCTTTCATGTAATGTCAGAAATGCATTTTTCACTTCTAAAGAGCATAAGAATTATACACTTTGGTCATGTCAGAAAGTGTGTGATGCCCTCACCTTTCTACTTGACAATATTTATATTAGATTCGGTACTAAGTTATTTAGACAAATTGTGGGTATTCCGATGGGTACTAATTGCGCACCTCTTGTGGCTGATCTGTTCTTGTATTGTTATGAAAGAGACTTCATTTTGTCGCTTTCCATTGATAACCAATCTGAAATTATTGAAGCTTTTAGCTCTACTTCTAGATATTTAGATGATTTATTAAATATTGATAATACCTATTTTGATGGTTTGATCAGTCAGATTTACCCCCTAGAACTTCAGTTAAATAAAGCAAATTCTTCTGATACCGAGGCCCCGTTTTTTGATTTACATCTATCTATTGTAGATGGATTTGTTTCGTGCAAAATTTATGATAAACGCGATGACTTTGATTTTGAGATTGTAAATTTTCCTTTTTTGGATGGTGATGTTCCTCGTGCGCCATCCTATGGCGTTTATATTTCGCAATTAATTCGATTTGCCAGAGTGTGTAGTCATGTAACTGACTTCAACACTCGTAATAAATTATTAACGGCTAAACTTCTTAATCAGGGTTATCGGTACCATAAACTACGCAAAGCCTTTTCAAAATTTTATAGACGCCATTCTGATTTAATTTCAAAATTCAATATTGGACTTAAATCTCTTCTGCAACAAGGTCTATCGGAACCCGAATTTTATGGTGACTTAGTATATAAATTCAGAAAAATATATAACCGCAATGACTTCAGCACCAAATTTCGTAAAATCATTCTTCGATATAAAAAGATTGGGTACAACATGGATATTATACGACAGACTGCATGCATGGTAGTTAACCCAATCACGGTTGGCAACTTTGCTCCCCTCTTTAATTGCACGCCGGTGGGTCAGGCCTCAGATTCTATGACGGCTCCAACGTAAAGGCTTATTGAAAATTAAAGAGATAATGTTGGTTGGTGCCTGATGCTCTGTCTCTGGTCGGGCTCATCGGAGTCTAACTGTTGGTTTTCTTTTGCTCCAGCATTTCAGTGGTTTCTTGCTGTCGAGTCCTCACCGTTGTCTCACCTCTGTGGTTCTTTGATTTCTGTGTTCACGGAGATGTTGCACTGATGAGTTAGGAGGCCTTCATGCGGACTGAACAAATTATTTGTCTAAATCGCGACGGAAGTAAGGGCGAGGATTGTGGCCACGTAAAATCGATTTAAGCCCCCCAGTGGAAATCTTCCACTGACCGTTCCAAGGCGGCTCTTCTGTGGAGATGTATTTATGTTGTTGTTTGTTACTTACTGTGTGTATCACTTGTGTCTTTTAATTTTGGATGGCCATATGGCCATTTTGTGGGAAAGTAACTGTCCATATGGCCTTCCTTTGTTTAGGTTTCCATTATGGTCTGGTCGCTTAATGTTTGTATTTCTTTCCCTTTGGTGTCTTTTATGGATGGAGTAAGTTAATTGTATCAATTCCTGATCTTTGTTTTACTTCTACTTCTGATGAAATTCTTGAATACCTAGTTTAAGATGACGTAAAGACGTCTTGGGCTTAGGAGGTAATAAGTTAGTATTTTGAGAATAGAAAGAAATGCGTTTATTCACTAGTCTTAAAATGCTAAGTTTCCAGTCCTTTAGGGCTTTACACTCAACATACTCTCGCTTACACCATCGATTACCGAATTCATTCAAGGAAGCAGCGATTTCATCTCTACATTTACTGAAATCAATTTTAGAAGGAAACCGATATTTCGGTCCTTTAGAAATTATATTCCTTATCCTAGAATCAGGAATAATTTTCAAATTGCCAGTAATTACATGACCAGCAGCAGGATAGCAATACTTTGAGTTTTTACAATCACATGAATCAGGAGTATTAGTATCAATATCAAGATCTGAAACAAGTTTATTGAAATTAAAAATGATAGATCTAACAGGTTTCTTATATTTATAGCAAATTATAGGTGTTTCAGTATTTTGAAAATAAGCAGGAATGGAAGAAAGCACCGATCTCTCACGGAAGATACTGGGCAAATCTATAAAATCCATACCCTTATTAATGAAGGATATTTTGAAGAAATGACGTTTATGATTAATTTCAGAATCAATGTAAGGACGGAGAGTATGCTGAGTATAGCCTCTAGTTAAGAGAGCCGCATCATATAACTGATGAGAACTATCGTAGAATTTATTCGCCTCGGTGTCCAGAAGACGTAAAACAGAAACGGGTAATGAACTTAAAAATGAAAGCATAGAGTGGCGTCCATGATTTAATAATATAATTGACAGTCACTTCAGTCTAGTATTGTTTCGTTTAAACGCACGTGATTTACGTTTAAAGTTACCATTTTTCCTGGTGCCGTGAGATCTAGTTCTGCGTTTTCGACATTCCAGGAGTGAGAAAATATCAAAGTCCGGCATTCTAGAAATATTACCCTCATGATAAATGTTGTCATTAAATCCCAGTGGAAAAGGGGTCTGTAAAAATTTAATCCATTTCAGTTCAGCTTCATGTCTTTTGATTATTTTGAATCTAGATGTAGAATTTGCATCGTAATAAAGTTTTTCCACTGGTTGTATAACAATGTTATTTACAGAATGACCTGTACGTCGAAAGTGACGGTACAAGAAAGTGTCAGTTTTCTTAGGCTTACTCATTCTACGATAATGCTCGTTCAATCTAGTTTTAAGCATGCGGTTAGTTTGACCGACGTACTGCATATTACAGTTTGCAGCACGTCAAGTAATTAGATAAATTAAATCTGTAGACTGTCATGTCAAATCAGACATGTTAACTACAGAGAAGCGTCTACCGTTTACAGATGAAGTAACGGTAGACGCAGTGCTTAAATGCGAACAACATCTGCACCTCTTGGCATTGCACTTAGAAAAACTAGGATACATTCCACTTCTTTTCCACGGATTAGTATATTTTCGAAGGATGGGTGATTTGAGAGGAGATAGTCTTATACGAAGACTACTCCCAAAAACATTGGTATTGCCTGCTCCTTTGAGATTAACTGAAGTTACAGAAGACAAATTTAAGGGTCTAACCAATACCGAAGGCAACATAGTATTAAAGTTCTTAATAGAATGGGGAATCCGTACAGAAGAAGCAGAGTGTAACCTAAGGGGTGATATTGATATTTTAAATGCATTTGTAATACTCATTTTGGTTAGTAAGGTTGTGATACCGTCAAAACTAAAGCGATGTTCATACCGGTTATTAAGTAAATAAAATTACTGAAGAAGATTCCTTCGAATAGAAGGTCGGTACACCAAAAGCCCACAAAACATCCTAGTCTACTTATAGTACCGGGATGTCAAACAAGCAGTTGTTATACAACGAGGAACGAACATCGGTTTAATAATGACCTTCAACAGGTATCTAAAGGATGCCAATTGATGGAACAGTGAAAAGCAATTGCATAAGCAATCCCTGAGGATTGGAAAAATAAGAGCATTAAATGCATGTACGGGGAGACCTTTTACAGCCGCCACACGGCACAAACAAAACAGCCCTGATATGCAAAGTAGAAGTAAAACAAAGATCAGGAATTGATACAATTAACTTACTCCATCCATAAAAGACACCAAAGGGAAAGAAATACAAACATTAAGCGACCAGACCATAATGGAAACCTAAACAAAGGAAGGCCATATGGACAGTTACTTTCCCACAAAATGGCCATATGGCCATCCAAAATTAAAAGACACAAGTGATACACACAGTAAGTAACAAACAACAACATAAATAAATCGCCACAGAAGAGCCGCCTTGGAACGTCTGTCTACTTACGATTTTTCCACTCTTTACACTACACTTCCTCATAATCTTGTACAAGAAAAGCTTAATGATTTAATTGAATGGGCTTTTCACAGAGAAGATTCTCTCTATCTTGCATGTAATGTCAGAAATGCATTTTTCACTTCTAAAGAGCATAAGAATTATACACTTTGGTCATGTCAGAAAGTGTGTGATGCCCTCACCTTTCTACTTGACAATATTTATATTAGATTCGGTACTAAGTTATTTAGACAAATTGTGGGTATTCCGATGGGTACGAATTGCGCACCTCTTGTGGCTGATCTGTTCTTGTATTGTTATGAAAGAGACTTCATGTTGTCGCTTTCCATTGATAACCAATCTGAAATTATTGAAGGTTTTAGCTCCACTTCTAGATATTTAGATGATTTATTAAATATTGATAATACCTATTTCGATGGTTTGATCAGTCAGATTTACCCCCCAGAGCGTCAGTTAAATAAAGCAAATTCTTCTGATACCGAGGTCCCGTTTTTGGATTTACATCTGTCTATTGTAGATGGATTTGTTTCGTGCACAATTTATGATAAACGCGATGACTTTGATTTTGAGATTGTAAATTTTCCTTTTTTGGATGGTGATGTTCCTCGTGCGCCATCCTATGGCGTTAATATTTCGCAATTAATTTGATTTGCTAGAGTGTGTAGTCATGTAACTGACTTCAACACTCGTAATAACTTATTAAAGGCTAAACTCCTTAATCAGGGTTATCTGTACCATAAACTACGCAAAGCCTTTTCAAAATTTTATAGACACAATTCTGATTTAATTTCAAAATTCAATATTCGACTTAAATCTCTTCTGCAACAAGGTCTATCGGAACCCGAATTTTATGGTGACCTAGTATATAAATTCAGAAAAATATATAACCGCAATGACTTCAGCACCCAATTTCGTAAAATCATTCTTCGATATAAAAAGATTGGGTACAACATGGATGTTATACGACAGACTGCATGCATTGTAGTTAACCCAATCACGGTTGGCAACTTTGCTTCCCTCTTTAATTGCACGCCGGTGGGTCATGCCTCAGATTCTATGACGGCTCCAACGTAAAGTCTTATTGAGAATTAGAGAGATCTAATTCAAGGTAATGTTGGTTGGTGCCTGATGCTCTGTCTCTGGTCGGGCCCATCGGAGTCTAATTGATGGTTTTCTTTTGCTCCAGCATTTCAGTGGATTCTTGCTGTCGAGTCCTCACCGTTGTCTCACCTCTGTGGTTCTTTGATTTTTTGTGTTCACGGAGGCCTTCATGCGGACTGAACAAATTATTTGTCTTAATCGCGACGGAAGTAAGGGCGAGGATTGTGGCCACGTAAAATCGATTTAAGCCCCCCCCCCCCCAAGTGGAAATCATTCCACTGACCGTTCCAAGTCGGTTCCTCTGTGGCGATTTATTTATGGCGTTGTTTACTTACTGTGTGTATCACTTGTGTCTTTTAATTTTGGATGGCCATATGGCCTTTTTATGGGAAAGTAACTGTCATTATGGCCTTCCTTTGTTTAGATTTGCCCAGTATCTTCCTTGAGAGATCGGTGCTTTCTTCCATTCCTGCTTATTTTCAAAACACTGAAACACCTATAATTTGCTATAAATAAAACAAACCTGTTAGATCTATCATTTTTAATTTCAATAAACCTGTTTCAGATCTTGATATTGATACTAATACTCCTGATTCATGTGATTGTAAAAACTCAAAGTATTGCTATACTGCTTCTGGTCATGTAATTACTGGCAATTTGAAAATTATTCCTGATTCTAGAATAAGGAATATAATTTCTAAAGGACCGAAATATCGGTTTCCTTCTAAAATTGTTTTCAGTAAATGTAGAGATGAAATCGCTGCTTCCTTGAATGAATTCGATAATCGATGGTGTAAGCGAGAGTATGTTGAGCATAAAGCCCTTAAGGAGTGGAAACTTACCATTTTAAAACTAATGAATAAACGCATTTCTTTCTATTCTCAAAATATTAACTTATTACCTCCTAAGCCCTAGACGTTTTTACGTCATCTTAAACTAGGTATTCAAGAATTTAATAAGAAGTTTGTTTTGGCCCCTGCAGACAAGGCCACTAACAACGTCGTCGTTGTGTGGCGGCTAGACTATGTTAACACGCTTAAGCAGGAGCTTGGTGGTACTAAGGCCTATGAACTTCAGCCTTTAGCTGAAGAGAGAGCTATAGTAGATAAACATGTTTGTCATTCAGCCACCAAATTTGCTGTGTGTGTAAACGAAGGCCAAGACAAGCTTTCTACGCTATACTGGTTACCAAAACTTCATAAAAAACCTTACAAAGCACGGTTTATTGCAAATTCTAGCTCTTGCACTACCACTGAACTATCTAAATTATTAACTTCCTGTCTTACTGCTATTAAAACGCGTGTGATTAAATATTGTGATAAAGTCTTTAAAAGATCAGGAAGAAATCTGTTTTGGTCTATAAAAAATTCGAATGAGGTTTTAAATAAATTGAAATCCAGACATTTTCGTGCTTCAAGTCTGTCTACTTACGATTTTTTTCACTCTTTACACTACACTTCCTCATAATCTTATAAAAGAAAAGCTTAATGATTTAATTGAATGGGCTTTTCACAGAGAAGATTCTCTCTATCTTGCATGTAATGTCAGAAATGCATTTTTCACTTCTAAAGAGCATAAGAATTATACACTTTGGTCATGTCAGAAAGTGTGTGATGCCCTCACCTTTCTACTTGACAATATTTATATTAGATTCGGTACTAAGTTATTTAGACAAATTGTGGGTATTCCGATGGGTACGAATTGTGCACCTCTTGTGGCTGATCTGTTCTTGTATTGTTATGAAAGAGACTTCATGTTGGCGCTTTCCATTGATAACCAATCTGAAATTATTGAAGCTTTTAGCTCCACTTCTAGATATTTAGATGATTTATTAGATATTGATAATACCTATTTCGATGGTTTGATCAGTCAGATTTACCACCCAGAGCTTCAGTTAAATAAAGCAAATTCTTCTGATACCGAGGTCCCGTTTTTGGATTTACATCTATCTGTTGTAGATGGATTTGTTTCGTGCAAAATGTATGATAAACGCGATGACTTTGATTGTGAAATTGTAAATTTTCCTTTTTTTGGATGGTGATGTTCCTCGTGCGCCTTCCTATGGCGTTTATATTTCGCAATTAATTCGATTTGCTAGAGTGTGTAGTCATGTAACTGACTTCAACACTCGTAATAAATTATTGACGCCTAAACTCCTTAATCAGGGTTATCGTTACCTTAAACTACGCAAAGCCTTTTCGAAATTTTATAGACGCCATTCTGATTTAATTTCAAAATTCAATATTGGACTTAAATCTCTTCTGCAACAAGGTCTATCGGAACCCGAATTTTATGGTGACTTAGTATATAAATTCAGAAAAATTTATAACCGCAATGACTTCAGCACCCAATTTCGTAAAATCATTCTTCGATATAAAAAGATTGGCTACAACATGGATGTTATACTACAGACTGCATGCATGGTGGTTGACCCAATCACGGTTGGCAACTTTGCTTCGCTCTTTAATTGCACGCCGGTGGGTCAGGCCTCAGATTCTATGACGGCTCCAACGTAAAGGCTTATTGAGAATTAGAGAGGTCTTATTCTTGGTAATGTTGGTTGGTGCCTGATGCTCTATCTCTGGTCGGGCCCATCGGAGTCTAACTGTTGGTTTGCTTTTGCTCCAGCATTTCAGTGGTTTCTTGCTGTCGAGTCCTCACCATTGTTTCACCTCTGTGATTCTTTGATTTTTTGTGTTCACGGAGATGTTGCACTGATGAGTTAGGAGGTCTTCATGCGGACTGAACAAATTATTTGGCTAAATCGCGACGGAAGTAAGGGCGAGGATTGTGGCCACGTAAAATCGATTTAAGCCCCCCAGTGGAAATCTTTCCACTGACCGTTCCAAGGGGGAACAAGACAGTTCCCCGACATGGTTTTTGGAGACAGTTCCCCGACACATTTGAAGACAGTTCCCCGACACTTTTGAAGACAGTTCCCCGACACTATTGTTCATAGTTAAATGACAAGTGACTGATAATTATAATTGGCAATTAGTTCCCAGACACTTGTAAAGACAGTTCCCCGACACTATTGTTCATAGTCTTTGTGTCCTAATTGGCAATTAGGGATAATTGGGGATAATAAAGGCTAAGTGATCATTGTGAATAGATTAAGTGTACCTGTGATTTGGAGAGGCAATGTCTTTCTGTGCCGGGGAATTGTCTTAAGATATATTAGACAGTTCGCCGACATTTGTTCTGACGATTATCTGTCTGGAAGTCTAAGCCAGAGGAGAGGTAATGTTCTTATACTTGAATAAAAATTTTTTAAAACAAAAACTTTGAACTCAGCTACATTTTTCAAATGTTTATTATATGGACAAATGACAATTAGAAATATAATATTGCGTTTCCTAGAAAACATTTTTGTTTTGTTTTGTTTAAACGTGTGCAGGTTCATTGACTGAACATTCTAGTTCGCTTAATTTTAGGTGTATTCATTACACTTACTGATAATGGTATCAAGTATAAGCTTTTATTTTATACATGTCAAAGTCTGTCAGGGGAACTGTCTTCAAAAATGTCGATGAACCCATAATTTAATATTTCTAAACGTCTGTCGATGAATTGTCTTCAAAATATTGATGAACACATAATAACTCTCAATTATGATAATCATCATGATCAGTCAAATGTCATTTGACTTTGAACAATAGTGTCGGGGAACTGTCTTCAAAAGTGTCGGGGAACTGTCTTCAAATGTGTCGGGGAACTGTCTGCAAAACCCGTGTCGGGGAACTGTCTTGTCGGGGAACTGTCTCGATTCCGTTCCAAGGCGATTCTTCTGTGGCGGTTTATTTATGTTGTTGTTTGTTACTTACTGTGTGTATCACTTGTGTCTTTTTATTTTGGATGGCCATATGGCCATTTTGTGGGAAAGTAACTGTCCTTATGGCCTTCCTTTGTTTAGGTTTCCATTATGGTCTGGTCGCTTTATGTTTGTGTTTCTTTCCCTTTGGTGTCTTTGATGGGTGGAGTAAGTTAATTGTATCGATTCCTGATCTTTGTTTTACTTCTACTTTACTACTGACCGTCTCAAGCCGGTCGTTCTTTTGCAGTGCCTTTTTAGCGCACCTGTCACGTAGTGACAAAGGTGAGCTTTTGTGATCACTTTTTGTCCGTCGTCAGTGCGTGTGTGTGTGCGTGCGTGCATGCGTAAGCTTTTTCTTCAAATGACATCTCCTGAACCAATGTTTGGATTTTGACCAAATTTCACAGGAATGATCCTTATGTGGTCCCCTTTCAAATTTGTTCAAATAGTTCCGGTTCATTGCACATCTAGGTCACAGCAGCTAAAAATAGATTTTTTAAACGAAAACTTTAAACACCTTCTTCTCTGAAACCGCAAGGCCCAGTTCTTCGATATTTGGTATGAAGCTTCATCTAGTGGACCTCTACCAAGATTGTTCAAATTATAGCCCTGGGGGCCAAATTGCCCGAGCCCCGGGGGCCTTTGGTTTTACATTGGCTAATATCGAGAAAATCATTAAAAAATCTTCTTCTCAGAAACCACAAGGCCAAGGTCTTTAATATTTGGTGTGATTTGTCTCACCTCTGTGGTTCTTTGATTTTTGTGTTCACGGAGATGTTGCACTGATGAGTTAGGAGGCCTTCATGCGGACTGAACAAATTATTTGTCTAAATCGCGACGGAAGTAAGGGCGAGGATTGTGGCCACGTTAAATCGATTTAAGCCCCCCAGTGGAAATCATCCACTGACCGTTCCAAGGCAGCTCTTCTGTGGCGATTTATTTATGTTGTTGTTTGTTACTTACTGTGTGTATCACTTGTGTCTTTTAATTTTGGATGGCCATATGGCCTTTTTATGGGAAAGTAACTGTCATTATGGCCTTCCTTTGTTTAGGTTTCCATTATGGTCTGGTCGCTTAATGTTTGAATTTGTTTCCCTTTGTTGTCTTTTATGGGTGGAGTAAGTTAATTGTATCAATTCCTGATCTTTGTTTTACTTCTACTTAACCTGGTGGACCTCTAATAAGATTGTTCAAATTATGACCTTGGGGCCAAATATGCTCCCGCCCCGGAGGCCTTTGGTTTTACATAGGCTTATACAGGGAAAATCTTTAAAAATCTTCTTCTCTGAAACCGCAAGGCCCAGATCTTTGATATGTGGTGTGAAGCTTCATCTAATGGACCTCTACCAAGATTGTTCAAATAAAAGCCCTGGGACCAAAATGCCCCTGCCTGGAGGCCTTTGTTTTACATAGGCTTATACAGGGAAAATCATTAAAAAATCTTCTCTGAAACCACAAGGCCAAGGCCTTTAATATTTGGTGTGAAGCTTTACCTGGTGGATCTCTACCAAGATTGTTCAAATTATAGCCTTGGGGCCAAAAATGCCCCCGCCCCGGGGGCCTTTGGTTTTACATAGGCTTATACAGGGAAAATCTTTAAAAAATTTCTTCTCTGAAACCGCAAGGCCCAGAACTGTGAAATTTGATGTGAAGCTTCATCTAGTGGACCTCTTTCAAGTTTGTACAAATTAAAGCCCTTGGGCCGAAAATGTCCCCACCCTGGGACCCTTTTGGTTTTTCATAGGCTTATATAGGGAAAACCTTTAAAAGTCTTTTTCTCTGAAACCACAATGCCCAGGTCTTTGATATTTGGTATGAAACTTCACCTGGTAGACCTCTTTCAAGATTAATCAAATTATAGCCCTGGGGCCCAAAATGCCCCCACCCTATGACCCTTTTGGTTTTTCATAGGCTTATATAGGGAAAACCTTTAAAAGTCTTCTTCTCTGAAACCACAAGGCCCAGGTCTTTGCTATTTGGTGTGAAGCTTCATCTTGTGGACTTCTTTCAAGATTGTTCAAATAATAGCCCTGGGGCCAAAAATGCCCCCACCCCGGGGCCCTTTGGTTTTTCATAGGCTTATAAAGGGAAAACCGTTAAAAATCTTCTTGTCTGAAACCAGAAGATCCAGGTTTTTTATATTTGGTATGAAGCTTCATCTAGTGGTCCATTACCAAGTTTGTTCAAATTATAGCCCTTGGGCCTAGATGTATTAGAGACACTAATTCTCAGGTGAGCGATTCAGGGCCCTCTCGTTTGTTATTTTGCTTTGTGTCGTTGGTTCATGTTTCGTCTGTTTTTTTTTTGTGCTACCGTGTCACTTTCTATCGATGACTTGAGAAGTCTGCGTTCTTAGATTGTGGCCTTTCCTGACTAATTTAGTAGTTAAAAAAACCTTCACGCGGACCAAACATATACTTGTTTGAACCACAGTGAAAGTGAAGGTGAGGGTTGGGGTCCCGTAAAATTAACTAAAGTCACCAGTAATTCTTAATGACCATTCCAAGTCGGTGCTTTTGCCGTGGTTCCTTCATGTTTTCTGTTGGTGGTTCTGATTCTTTCCCTGATACGTTGATGGTCCTGATTCTTCCCCATTTTTGGTTGTTCATTGTTTGCTGTCCTCCCAGTTTATGTTTGTTATGTTGGTAATTCTGATTCTTTGCCCCATTATGTCTATTGCTCCTTCTTAGTTAGGTTAGGATATTTTTTGTCACCACCTGGTTGGGAAGAGCTGCTGCTGACTCGGCTTAAATCTATTTTACGTGGCCACAATCCTCGCCATTACTTCCGTCGCGATTTAGACAAGCAATTTGTTTAGTTTGCATGAAGGCCTCCTAACTCATCAGTGCAACATCTCCGTGAACACAAATAATCAAACAACCTCAGAGATGAAACAAAGGTGAGGACTCGACAGCAAGAAGAAACCACTGAAATGCTGTAGCAAAAGAAAACCAACAGTTAGACTCCGATAGGCCCGGCTAGAGATAGAGCATCAGGCACCAACCAACATTACCTTGAATTAGATCTCTCTAATTCTCAATAAGCCTTTACGCTGGAACCGTCATAGAATCTGAGGCCTGACCCACCGGCGTGCTATTAAAGTGGGAAGCCTGATCGGAGCATTCTCTTGTTGCCCATTGAATAGCCCAGAGGCTATAGAAGGCTCGGGCGAACAGCGAAGACTGCGCGGTAGTCTTGGCTGGTCGCGACGGCCTTATTGTAGTTTTGGTCGTGCGCTGGCTCATATTTGTATCTATTTATTAAAAAAAGTAAATCTCGGTATTAAACTTCATTTTTTTTTAAATTTAGGTTGTCAGCAATACTGCTGTTCATACGCTCCAACAGACTGCGAAGACATCAAGAATCATGTTAACAACAAAACATCACAGGTGTATAAGGTGTATCCAGATGGCATGCGCACCGGATATGACGTATATTGTGACATGGATACAGACGAAGGAGGATGGCTGGTAATCGCAAAATACTTTTTAAATCCTTTAGAACCCCGTGATTAAACTTGTCTACTGGGTTTCTCGTCTACAAATATAAGCAATATCCCTATTTTGGAAGGGTTTTTCAAGGAAAAAATCCGTCGTTTAGAATAGCGATGTCCGTGCGGGCGGGCGGGCGGCCGGGCGTCCGCGTCCCGGTCTACCTTTTGGTTAACCTGAAAAACCCGTCCATAATGCCATTTGGCATTTTTTTTTTGTTACATATGGAAACTCGAGCTATTTTACCATCCAAACAATGAGCACTAAGGTGCTGATCTGACTGCTAGAATATTTGTTTGTTTGCTTTTGTTTGATTTCAGGTTGAACGCCCCCGTCAGCACTATACATGTCATTTTGGAGACTTGGCTTCTAATTTTGTGGACTTGTACCGGCATTGAGATGAAATGACACCTCAAGCCCTGTCGCTGAATTGAACCAATAGGGTTTATAAGCATGGACAGTCTGACTCGCACAGCTGTGCCTTGACAGGCTTCGATCCTCGTACTCGTATGCTGTCGGATTCAGCTCTGTGTGGAAGCATCATGCAGCCCCATTTATTTCTTCAAGCCCCGATAGGTGGGGGCCGACTGCATGATCCTAGTGCCGAGAAAACTTGTCCTCAACAGGAGAACTCGTCTAAATTATTATGACCCCCTAGAACCCCACTTTTTATGGTAAAACTGGGGTTTACTGGGATATGCCTTATTTTATTTTGTTTTAATTTTAATGTCTGCTCTAAGATATAGACTGTGGGTACTTGTTAGAACCACCTCGTCGAGGCGGTTCTAACGTGTTCCCACAATCTATATTTTGTGCAGGAATAAGAAAAAATATCACAATTTTCCATCTTTATTTTTTATTCAGCGGTAAAATTTACAATGTCTTTATATAAGCTTGTTTTCGGTATGTTATATTTGTGAGAAGGCAAGACATAAACCGGAATGATCAGCTAAACAGTCTAGCAAGAGTCGGAAATTATAGATATATTGTACCAGCCTAATTAGGAAAATGCGCTGTTTGGACTTCACAAATACCTAGGCTTATTTGTCTCCAAACCTTTTGTCCGATGAAAATTAATGGTATTTTCTTCTTATTTATAATTCAACGATAGGATGAGCGTGCTCGTTAGAACCGCCACTTATGTCCTGCTTATTTTTGTTTATTATTTTATTTATTTGTCTTTTGTCTTTCTTTGGGTTTAGGTTTTTTGGCCCTTTCAAGAACATTCCCTTAATATCGAATCGATCGTTAATCAGAGGTGGGCGAAAACCGGAGTAATCGGAGAAAAAGCACCTGGCCGTCCGTTGATTAACTTGGAGACTCAAATGTGACTTGGGCAAGGCTCAAACCGCAGCGGTGAGAGACCCAGTGATTAACGCTTTTTGTAGCAGAAACAGAAGTGAAAGCAATGAAAAGTAGAAGTAAAACAAAGATCAGGAATCGATACAATTAACTTACTCCACCCATCAAAGACACCAAAGGGAAAGAAACACAAACATTAAGCGACCAGACCATAATGGAAACCTAAACAAAGGAAGGCCATAAGGACAGTTACTTTCCCACAAAATGGCCATATAGCATCCAAAAATAAAAAGACAACAAGTGATACACATAGTAAGTAACAAACAACAACATAAATAAACCGCCCCAGAAGAACCGCCTTTGAACGGTCAGTGGAATGAATCCAAAAACGGGTTATTGGTACAGAACGCGGAGTTTGATGAGACCTACACTGTTTGCAAAAAGTAAAGCCATTTTCCAAAATAATTTTGAAGGAAAACACCACTGATAATTTTGAAATGGAGATATATAAAATGGACGATTCCATTTTAGGACAAACTGGTTCAAGTTCTTGTATTGTTACGAAAGAGACCTTCATGTTGTCGCTTTCCATTGATAACCAATCTGAAATTATTAAAGCTTTTAGCTCCACTTCTAGATATTTAGATGATTTATTAAATATTGATAATACCTATTTCGGATAGTTTGACCAGTCAGATTTACCCCCAGAACTTCAGTTAAATAAAGCAAATTCTTCTGATACCGAGGCCCCGTTTTTGGATTTACATCTATCTATTGTAGATGGGTTTGTTTCGTGCAAGATTTATGATAAACGCGATGACTTTGATTTTAAGATTGTAAATTTTCCTTTTTGGATGGTGATGTTCCTCGTGCGCCATCCTATGGCGTTTATATTTCGCAGTTAATTCGATTTGCTAGAGTCTGTAGTCATGTAACTGACTTCAACACTCGTAATAAATAGTAACAGCTAAACTTCTTAATCAGGGTTATCGGTACCATAAACTACGCAAAGCCTTTACAAAATTTTATAGACGCCATTCTGATTTAATTTCAAAATCAATATTGGACTTAAATCTCTTCTGCAACAAGGTCTATCGGAACCCTAATTTTATGGTGACTTAGTATATAAATTCAGAAAAAAATATATAACCGCAATGAATTCAGCACCCAATTTCGTAAATTCATTCTTCGATATAAAAAGATCGGGTACAATATGGATGTTGTACGACAGACTGCGTGCATGGTAGTTAACCCAATCACGGTTGGCAACTTTGCTTCACTCTTTAATTGCACGCCGGTGGGTCAGGCCTCAGATTCTATGACGGTTCGAACGTAAAGGCTTATTGAGAATTATAGAGATCTAATTCAAGGTAATGTTGGTTGCTCTGTCTCTGTCTCTGGCTGGGTCCGTCGGAGTCTAACTGTTGGTTTTCTTTAGCTCCAGCATTTCAGTGGTTTCTTGCTGTCGAGTCCTCATCGTTTTCTCACCTCTGTAGTTTTTTATTATTTGTGTTCACGGAGATGTTCCACTGATGAGTTAGGAGGCCTTCATGCGGACTGAACAAATTATTAGTCTAAATCGCGACTGATGTCAGGGCGAGGATTGTGGCCACGTAAAATCGATTTAAGCCCCCAGTGGAAATCTTTCCACTGACTGTTCCAAGGCGGTTCTTCTGTGGCGGTTTATTTATGTTGTTGTTTGTTACTTACTGTGTGTATCACTTGTGTCTTTTTTTGGCCATTTTGTGGGACAGTAACTGTCCTTATGGCCTTCCTTTGTTTAGGTTTCCATTATGGTCTGGTCGCTTAATGTTTGTGTTTCTTTCCCTTTGGTGTCTTTGGTGGGTGGAGGAAGTTAATTGTATCCATTCGTGATCTTTGTTTTACTTCTACTTAGAGTCAGCGCTCTTATCCACTAGGGCCGACATACGTCTGATACACGATACAATCAGATTTTCTCATGGCGTCCCACATATTATTTCAGACTACAATGTTTAAGAATAATGGGAGTAGATATTTCAGTCAAACCTAAATAGCTCGAACATCTTTAGCTCGAGCCAATTGGGGCTAATCATAACACAAGGTCAGAAGGAAATATTGGATATCTTTTAAACAATTTTCTAGTGCATGTTGTGTGTGTTCCTTAGAATCACCTTATCGATGTGATTCTAACAAGAACACACAGCATGCATCTTTAGAACGAACAATAATAATAATAATAATAATAATAATAATAATAATAATAATAAACTCCCTAAATTATCCTAAATAAACTAATATCTGCAGTAGCAGCAGGGAGGATGAATACACTGTTTATTTCGACCTCAGAAACCCCATTAGACCAATAAGGGCTCCCAGCTTATTTTGACCCAAAAAGCCCCCCAACCCAAACATCAATTTTTTATTGCAAAATTAAGCTTCCAACCATAAAAGAATTTCACCCCAACTGGCTGCGACATACCAATGGCACCTCGTTATAACAAAGCGGGCAAAACCCCAGAGCCCCAGGGGGCGACCCACCACTACGGCATTGAGTGTGTGGATTCGTCGTCTGCGAAACTTGTGCTAGACATGTTTAGAGATGAAAAATGAAATCAAAATACACGCGTGATATTGGTTTATACTGATTTTAATAAGAATCTATCCCCTCGCCCATAAAAGAGTGTTAAAAGTGTTTTTGATGAAGTAAACAGACGGTTTGTGGTATATTCATATTCTGTGCTTTTGCGATTTAATCGTCATGCTCGATTATACCTGACAAGAAATATCGTAATTGACAAAAAACCCGGCGCTGACAGAAAATGATGTGCAAGGATTAATTTTTTGTGTGTGACAATAAAATTTTCTTTTTACTTTGTCAAGGTCGCTATTTTCCAATAATGTTTTACTACAGTATAATTGACCGAAAGCTAGTTGTGTAAATAATTTATATACAGTAAAACCTATCTTAGTGGCGACTCTATTAAGCAAGCAACCTGTCTTAAGCAAGCAGGCTTTCAGTTCCCTAAAAAAGGAAAATGTATTAAGCGAGCACCTGTCTTAAGCAAGCACTTTTTGATTATCCCATAGATGCTTGCTTAATACAGGTTGGACTGTAGTTGTATTGGAAAAGCGACAATACAGAGCAGGAAGTAGCAAGCCATAACAAGCCTGTTCTGCCCATTCAGTCCTAACCAGTTAGTTTTACCCATCTTGTGCTAAAGACACCGATCAGCCAGCTGTGTCCCATTCGGTCTTAACCAGTTGGTTGTATCTATTTCGTCCTAAAGACACCGATCAGTTGTAAACAGCCAGCTGTGGTCTTAAATAATTCGTTGTACACATTTCGTCCTAAGACACTGATCACCAATTGTGCCCATTCCGTCCAGTCTGTTGTACCCATTTCGTCCTAAAGACACCGATCAGATGTAACCCAGACAGCTGTGGTCTTAAAAGTTGGTTGTACACATTACGTCCTAAAGACACTGATCAGCCAGTTGTGCCCATTCCGTCCAGTCTGTTGTACCCATTTCGTCCTGAAAACAGACGCGGATGGAGGTAAAATTGGTCTTTGGTGAAAAGAACTTGGGGAAAGCTTTAATGTGCCAATTCGCGAGAATAAAAAGGAAGGCGTGTGATAAATGTATTCGCCGGTCGTGACCAGCCTGCGCTCATTAAGCTCGCCAGCAAGGCATATTCAAATGCACTCGGCGTAGGTTGATCGAGTTCTTCTAACAGATTCGTACGGGCCGTCATTAACGCCTCGTCTTTCGCACGTTGAAACAACTTCTTTTTTCGTTTTCTGACAAACTCAGACTCTGTATGTTGCGTCCACGAATTTCATCTTTCATCTGATTGAACTTGTCGATTTCAGACAGAATCAGGCGAAATTCTGTTTCAGATATATTATCGTCGTCGATAGAAATGCGGTCCTTGATTGAGTTAAGTTTTGACTCACCAAGATACGAATTTCGTCGTGTTTTTTTTTTTTTAGCTTTTGTGTGGAGTTTTCGTCCAATAAATTTCCGCCAACACCCAGCAACCCACACACAATCGCTCCAGCTTGAAGGCAAAGGGCGACAGGCGCCGCGATGATAGTTGACAAAAGCCCTACGCTAGTCGTAGTAAGCGCGGTATCAATCCCATCAACAACATTAGCCCCACGTCTGTATTTCTTGTACAGCGAGGCTCTGAAGTCTCGTTCTTTTTCGAGACGGTATTTAACCTTGGCCACGTGCTGAAGGCGGTGTTTGTCTCCAGTATCAAGTGGTGGATAGAGAGTCATAGTACTAATATGAGCTAACCTTTCACTCTTAATGAATATTACTTATTAAAAAGGGTGTAAATCTCTGAAGTCGGTGATTATATCAGGTTTCAAGTCCAGGATAGAGGCCCATCGTGCACTACCCCTCGAGCTGGGTGGGTTTAAATAGACTACTGGCTAATAATGACTATAGTTTGGTCTGCTGTGAGCGCACCGAGCGTAAAATCGCAGCCTTTTGAGAGACACTGGGCCTATAAAAATATTATGTAGGTCTAAATGACGGTATTCAATTTGGTGTTGGATTCCTTCAAGAGTGAACTGCACTCGAGGCGTTTCTTGTACTTGTATATAAATCCCAACTTCTTTATTAGCATTTGCTTGACTCCACTTGAGCTTGAAGCCGGGTAACACATCAACAAAGTCGTCGTGTTTATCTCCGAGAATTAGATCAAGGATGATAGATTATGTTAGCAAGTTCATACCAATGATTCCCGTTGGGGGGAATTCGAAGACTATTTTCAGGATTCCCTGCTGATCGTTGCTTGTCTTTAGCACGTTATCTTCGGAAACGACCATGTTCTTCGTCCCGGGGATATACGAGCACAGTCGAGTGCCACTATTAACTGCAAGCCTAACTTTGTACTGCTTTCCAGTTACAACGTACGGAGACGAGATTTGTATGTCAATCAGCCACCCTGTTTGTTGGACGGGGTCCGCAAAAGCAACCCACTTGCTCCCAGTGAAGGCCAGCGTATGAACCCGCTTTGGAACGGCATGTGAGGTATCTATGTCGCTGAGATCACGGAATTTCAATGACCCGGCTTGGGTGACCTCTTTTCTTTTGTAGATCCCGTCAGAGAGCAGGAAGGCATACAAGTGGTCTTCTTTTCCATCATTACCGAACCCCTCAGTATCACCAAGATCAGTCAAAGCCACCCCAGGGCATTTTCTGATACCATCTGGGCCGCTTGCGTCAACCATTCAATATATGTAGGGTTGCGCTCATATACTCGAATTGTAACATCTCCCCGTTGGTATCTCTAAGTGAGATAGTTAACTGTGAAATAGGCCCTGACGACAACCTTTTGTACTGTAAGACAGGAAATGATTCAGTTCTACCAGATCCACACTTTTCGTTCTCGACGGGGACAGATCTAAGCAGTGTAGAGGGGCGACCGTTATGCAGATTGTCTGAAGTACTTAATTCAGCAAGATGAAAGTAGACCTCACGATGGACGGTCAGCTTGTGGTGCTTCTCTGCAGTGAACGCCTGGAGGGGTTCATTCCTTTTTGGGCCGTCAAGGACACGGATAGGATGAGCTCCTCTGAAAGTATTGTCGGAAAAGCCCAAGAGATTAGCTAATTCGCGATTCATTGTTATAACTTCTCCGGGCTTTACCGTTAATTGCAGTAGACCAGAGGGTTCATCTAGAGTGAGTTCGGCGTCCAACTACTGAAATACCTTTTCGTTCAACTCAGACGTTATAATACCCGTCAAATATTTTATTCAGTCTTTTTATTTGAGACCACCAGTGATAGTTACGTCAACTCGCAGAGAGCAATCTCTCGCTCACTCGCAGACAGGGTCCTGGCAAGATTGATTACCACATCATTTTGAACGCCAGTGATGTACATAATAATAAAATTATTAACTTTAACAGCACAACAACACCAAAATGGGTATGGATACAAAGGCGTTTACGTTTAATAGCTCGGCAAAATATCAGGCAGGCGGCCATTTCAAATATAAGGAGTCAGCGGCAGGGGCGCCCATCCTAGTCAGAATGGTCAACGATAAGAGAAATCACTTCCTTGCCAAGTACCAGGACGTCTAGGTAGATTATCAAAACCCTCCGCTTACCGGGAACGTCACTAAGGAAAACAAGGCGTGGGACAGCTGGCAGCACGCCCCCTTCAGCTGGTGGCAGTGCCAGCTGAACTTTGCGGTTTAGTACGCAACCGCCGGACGTGGTGTTTCATTCCAGGGCCATCTCCAAGCGGTGGAGTCCCTTCTTGCAAGCCTGTGTTACTTTCATGTCTATTATACGATGAGGCGTCTGTTTGAGGAGCTAAAAGTCGCCATCCCTTGGGACGAGTCCTATTCATGGTACGATAACCAAGGCCTACAAGCGGCTTTGCGAAGAGATCGCCGTTTCGCCTTCAACAGATTGGAGGCAAAAGCTGGACTACGGGTGTCAAGGCCTCGGGTCTTTTAGTTCCTTCATGACCCCTTCGGGGAAATACTGCAGTGAACACAGCTCCGATGGCCCCTTCTTTCACCCGAAGGATGTCATACGCCATAATGTGGATATTTCAAAGGCGTGGACGATGTTCATTCTAGATAAATCAGAAAGGTTCACGCAAGCGGGTGTCGAGCGTCTCAACGTCTAGATTCGGACTTACGTTGGGGCAATCTTAGGAACGCAAGCTCAAACCCGTTCAAACATTCTCAAAGTCGGGACGGGGTTCGACGCCCAAAAGCAGTTTACGGCGAATCTCGAAGACGCCATCGCCTCACCCGTCGACATCCCCAGCAGCATCGATCGCTATCAAAAGACGTTGCAATATGCATCCACACCACTGGATTACGTCTGCGGTAGAGCGCTTTACTTGATGCCGAGCGCCATGGCACTCCATCCCGGCAATGTCCAAGGTTATAATAACCAAATCCAAATAGCGGGGTCAGACGCGGACTTCGGCCACAACCCAGGAATAAACAAGGCAGCACCGATCAGCGCCAGCAGTGCTGGCAGCTCAAGGACATTCAAGGGGAAAACTGCCTCACCAGCCGGGACCGATCCGCGAGGACTCGCAGGGCCACCGCCAGAAGGTTCGCCTACGTCTACCGCGGTTCCTCCTCCAGCAGACTCGACCATGAAGAAAAAAAAAAAACAGCTCTCATTGTCGCAGGGATTGCACTCGGCCTTGTGGCTATTTGGTTTATCATGGAGTGATATGCGCGGTCTCGCTAGCCAGTCTCGAGCAGCCACGAGAAGAAGGGCCCCCACGCTGATGACCAAGGCTCATAAATTATCTACTAGCCATGAAGCGGCCTTCCCTAGCGTGCTCAAAAGCCAAGAGACGATGGACCCGATGATTCCGGGCAGGGCAGCCGCGGCTTTGCCGCCCAAATTGGCCAGGGCATGCCCAATGGACTGTATGTGCTTTTTTACCTACTCCTTTATCCCGCCCTTGCCGGGTGGCTTTGGAGCCGGAGCCGGTACACTCCCGCCGCCGTTGAGCGCAAGCACTAAGGTCGAGATTGCCATCCCAACCGCTGTAAGGATGCTCACGATCGTTATCCCCTGTTTGCGGAAGAGTGTCCGTATTCGCTCAGCCAGCGTCTTGTCTTCATGGAGCATCTTCCTGAACGTCTCACGGATTCGGGAGATCTGGGACAGGAGAGCTTCTCTGTTCGTAGAGACGGCTTCCAGCCTCGACTGTCCTTCAAGTTCGATGTCAGAGAGATCGCCCTTAAGCTTTCTGATTCGGTCTTGAATCTGCTGCTGCGTCTCGGGGTCATTCGTTTCCGTCAGTTTTTGTTACTCCCGGGCCAAGTGTTTTTCAGTTTCGGATTTTCGGGTTTCGACCTTCGAGAGCTTCGCCAGGTTGTTCACGAGCTCTCTTTTGGCCAGGGTGACCCACGCGATGGCGATAGGCTGATCATCAATGCGGTCTCGACATCTCCAATAACGTCGTGGGCTACGCCGGGGAGCTCTGTCATCTCGACGGATTCAATATTTTTTGGGAGGGTTTCCTCTGCCTTTTGGAGTGTATCCACAGCCTCTTTGTTGATACGCGGCATATTCGATTTATAGTCAGTGAGCCCCAGTGATTGCGAAATTGCATTTATGCCGCCTGTTCCATATTTCGAGGCCAGTGTGGACAGAGCCAGAAACCGGAATCCTCCCCGTGTAGCAGTGATAGGAATATTTTTGTCGCCGGAGTGTGTTACCATCGTCATCAATCCCAAACTGGTCATAGTCGATACTATCTTCGAGGCGCAACCCCTTATAGGCACGGCTCACTTCTTTATACAAAGTATCGACCAGCGCCTCTTCTTGTCAGAAAGTGCTGTCCGTCTTTACTCGCCTCGGAGGTTCTGAAGATTGTCCCCGACCGCGCGTTGTCCTTGCTCGGCGTATGGTGGTGTGTCCATAACAGCAGGTTGAACGTGTCATCGTCGGCGTTATCATAAGGGTCGGGCCAGTCTTCGAACGTGGGGTTTTTAAAGTCAGCCATAATGTTTTTGCATTTTAAGGTTGTCGCGCAGGTTTAAAGCAGACTTTATTGAGTGACAACGAAGTTGACACCATGTCATCAAGCAAGTACGGGCGAAAGCTTAACCCTACCGATGCCTCCGCGAACCCCTTGGAGTGAAAGGGGTGAGGCAATCGGTGACGATAACTAACAAACCAAGCACGATCGGCCCGAACCAGCAGCTTCTGGTTCGATTCCCCAACCTCGGCAACCATGATGTCATCGTCCCCGGGACCGCGAGATTGGCCTTCACGATCACGCTGCACAGCGAAGGTGCCAATCGGACCTTGGATCAGAACCTAGGCCGCGCCCTCGTGAAAAAGACCGTCATTAAAATTTCGGGAAACGAGGTCCTCAGCATCGACGACAGTGATGTGCACCACTTCTACTGCAATCTCTGGAGGACGGCTTTAGAGAGGAAAAATGGCCAGTACCAAGGCATTGATACGTCAAATGAACGAAATACGACGAGGGTCCGAATCAATGCTGGGGACGAAGACGAGTCCGTTCTATCGGACAAAGCCGTCGCCGATGCTTTCGGCAATCGCTTCTACATTCCAATGGACTTCGAGCTGCTCGAGAGCCACATGCCATTCTACCAGAGCGCGCTGGGCGAACGGCTCGTGTATGAGCTCACGTTCAACGACTACAACAATGTGATCCAGGCCACAGGCAGAGGTGCCTCTTTCGACATTGGAAACATCTGTCTTGAGTATAACATGGGCACCCTTCCAGAGCTGGCCAAAATGATCAACAACCAGTACAGAAGCCGCATTTCGATCCTGTATGACCGGGTACTGTGGCACCGCAAAATCGGCAAAGACAAGAGCGACACCCTCTGGAATATCAATCTCAACGTGCCCGCCCGCAGCATGTAGGGCACCATGATGCTCTTTGAGGATGAAGCCGCGCAACAGCCCTTCGCTCGCGACACCGAGGCCTTCTATAACCCGAAAATCGACAAGGTCGAGGTCACCATCGAGGGGATACCAACCAACGCTTAAGCCAAGGGATGCGCTCTTACCAGATGTTTGAAGCGAGGAAGCTCTTCCCAGCCGGCAGCAAGCGACACCCTGAAGTCGCAACGGTCGAAAAAGACCTGGCCCTAGCCGACGTCAGCCTTGCAGAATACCTCACCAGCAAGTACGCGCTGTGGCTTGACCTCAGGACAAACAACGACGGCCGGCTCCATGGCTCCGGCAGACGAATGGAGAATGCCAGCGAAGGTTTGACCATCCAGAAAACGAAAAGAGCCGAGATGGCAGGCGCATTGAACATATACTTCTACGTCATCATGGATGCACAGCTTAACATCGAAGATGGCCGGTTCGTCTCAGCGGTTTATTAATCAAAGATTAAAAAATGTTCCGGAGCAACGATTAATAGACTTCCTACCACGCACGACCCATTCGGCGACAATCAGCGGGCAGACGGGATGCTGATAAACCGTTTTTATCCTCGATCTGCTCGAAGGCCCCTACCGGGGGTTATTTCAGCACGTAGTGGTTCTGTGTCCCACCATACGGTACAACAGAACGTATCAGCAACGCCCCTGGATCTGGACGGATCCTGAGAGTTACATTCTAGACCCCGGTGAGCGGCTTCACGATTACTTGCGAGCGTTTTTCCGGGTGTTCCAGGGCGAGCCGACCCTATACAACATAGACGACTGCAGCGCTGAGAGGGCTTTGACGAAAAGAAAAGACATGCTGTCAGAGCTGGCGTTCTCGGGCCGCAACGCGGAGCAGTCTGTCTGGGTCCTCACGCAGAAGTAGAAATCCGTGTTGAAAGACTTGCGCGAGCAAACTCGCTGGGTGTGTTTGTTCCACTGCAAGGATCGTGACTCGTTCGAAGACTGCGTGAAAATGACGTGATCCCCGCACGAGGACGGGAGTTGGTGCGGCATGTCACTCCGCCCGATTAGGGTCAGACATGTCAAAGACGATTTCGAACGCGGCTCTCGGGCTGTATGCGGGACTGGACAGGAAGTTCGTCCCGATCCCGGACCAACAAGGGCTCATTCGCGATCTTGAAAGCGATCCGTTTCTAGGAAGCGCACTTCAAGGCGCTGCCAGCGAACTCTTTCACCGCTATGGCATGTGGTTAGCTCCGCTCACCGCAACGTTAATCACTTTCAAGCATGCCAGATTTGAACATTACTGCCCCATCAATTCATCATACAATGATGACGGAGAATACGATGCATCATACGATGATAGATCAACAGCCGGACGCTGCAACTCAGCGGGGTGGCGTTGCGACGCCACTGGCGGAGGCAGTGAGGCAAAGAGTGACGAAACCTTAAGACCCGAAAAAGGTAGCAGCCGGCGTGCCGGGGCCGTTGCTCGAAAGTCCAAGCAGGAACGACTGCTCAATGAGCTTCAGGAAACCAAAGAAAAACACCATGTCATGAATAACGATGGCGCCGCTAACGATTTTGTTGTTGTTGCAGAGCAATAGCAACATGTGCAAAGCAACAACAGGAACAGCACGGTAATCTGCCGGAAGGACAAAAAGCCTGGATACCATGGATCATCGGGGTTTGTCTTGCGTGTGGTATTGCTGTAGTTGCTCTGCAACATGTGAGCCTATCGCGGCGACAAGTTGCTCAGAGCAACATGTTGCAAAGCGACAAAGACAAGTCGAATAGGAAGTTATATGCGCAACAGGATAAACCCCAGGGCGTGAAACAATTAGAGACCAGGCCAGATCCATTCTATATTGAGTGAAGCCCGTTGCGTAACTATTGCGTAGCTATAACAACAACCATGACAATCCCTGCAACTGATGGTAAAATGCTTGTCAACGCGCTCTGCCATAGCGCGGTCGTCTGTGGCATCGCTGTGGGATACGCCCTGCTTGGCAAGATGGCGATTGGGGTAGCCCACCGAAGCTAGACGTCACACTCCGTGATGTGGGTATGGCCATGGTTGACGTTGCTCTCGCCATGGCAACCAAAGACATGCTAATTAAACAGGGGATTATACCTGCTGATATGATAAAGTAATCGTCATGAAGTGACGGTAAAATGGCAAGTATTGCTATGCTAGTTGGCGGTGCCCTGGTGAACGCACTGGCGCTTTCGGGATCGAACTACTTGTTCTCCAGTTTGAAGAGCTCTCGTGTCGACGAAGAGCGCAAGTGTCACGATAAAGCAGTCGAACAGTTACAGGCTGCACAGGCAGAATGGTCTCGAAAACGGACCAAGCGTATTGATTTCATCACTGAGGAACTCCGCCGCCAGGGGCACGCCGTTCGAACCTCCAAAGATGTCGATGACGCGATGCGCCTGTATGCGCAGGTCACCGGGAAAATGTCAGAGCCCCAGTTCTCCGACTTTTACCAACCGATTGACGACCAGAAAGAACGCGAGATTGCCTTCATTATCCTGGGGATGGCTGCTTAAGGCTCTGTGGCCTACGTATAAACTCGCCAAGTAATTAAGTAGTGAGGTGAGTTTTAGTTTTTCATTCTTTTTTTAGACTTATCAGACTGTTGGAAAACATTAGTAGCCAAGGCCGACAGTAAGCTCTCTGCCATATATTATAGCCCAAAGGGCTACTGGAAGGGGCTCGCTGCCATTGAGAAGCTGGCGTCTGCAGCCAAGGTAAGTGAGCAGCGGGCTAAGGACTGGCTCAAAAGACAGGTTATCTGGCAATCTACCTTCCTATCCCACGGCACATGCCACGGCCAAAATTCGACATCGCCACACCGAACGAAGTACACCAGGCGGATCTGCTCTTTCTGCCACACGACCTAGTTTGGCGGAAAACCTTTCGCTACGCTCTCACGGTTGTTGACGTCGCCAGCCGAGGCCCTGGTCAACAAGACTGCGGCAGAGGTCGCCGATAGCCTGTTTCGGATTTACAAACGGAGCCCGTTGAAGTGGCCCAAATTGCTCCTGGTTGACCCCGGCCGTGAGTTCATGGGCTCTGTCAGCCAGCTGTTGGCAAAGCACTCTGTCCAGGTTCGGCGCGGACGGGTTGACATCCATCGGGACCAGGGCATTGTTAAGCGCTTCAATCGTACCTTGACTGGGCGGGTCTTTGGACACCAGTATGCTCAGGAGATGGTGCACCCTAGTCAGCGGTCTACAGAGTGGGTGAAAAGGTTGCCTGGCGTTGTGGCAGCCTTGAATGGCGAGGTAACCCGACTGACTGGCAAAAAGCCCTCTGACGCCGTAATGGTGCGATCACAAAAGCCCTCCTCTGTAGTTCCTGGTCGTCCTGTTGTCTCGAGGAGACAAAAATCCCTCCAGTGTCGGCGTTGGATATTTGTACCAGCCTTGCGAGCTTGAAGGGGGACGTCGGCGAGCGACTGATCCCATTTGGTCCCAGGATGTGCACCGACTCGGGCGCACACTGACCAAGCCCGACGATCCCGTGTTGTATTACTTGCAGGATGGACCTCAGCGCGGTTTTGTGCGCGAAGAACTTCTTGTTGTGCCTCCCGACACTCAGCTTCCTCCGGATGGGGTTTTCAAGCGCTGAGGGCCGCGTAACCTCTTTTTTCGGTTGCACTCCAGCACGTCAGGCGAACATTGTCACGGGTGTGGCCTTGGGTATTGTCAAGCCGGTCAACACTGAACTGCTTGGTGTCCTTTGGTTGGTAATCCCATAGGAGCTCAATATCGCACGCGGCACAGTGATTGTTCTGTGCCTCCTTCAGTGTTAGGATGTGATCAACCTTCAGGCTAAACCTGAGCCCCTTGGCTTGATCCTGTCGCTTGTGGGCCACAAGCTTCTTCGCAATAGCCTTGCGTATATGCGGTGCATATTGCTGCTCGGTGAGTATGGGTGGCCCCTCAGAACCCTCCTCTGGGGGACAGAATACCCTTTCGAACTGGTGCATGTACTCCACCCTTGACACTGCCAAATATGCGTGATTGGACCACTGCAGGAAGTCATCGATAATCCAGACTTTTTGGGGGTCTGCGATCGTGAGACCTTGGCTTGAGTGGACTCTGATGACATAGCCAAGAGCCCAGTACTGACCCCATATGCCGTCGAGGACCTCGCGGGCGGTTTGCAAGGAAACCTCGACAACGTCGTTTAGAACGAGCTCCTGCTGGTCTCGCACACCATCCAGCACCAAGAGACCAGGGATGGTGACCATTATGTTTTGCCGCCGAGTATCCTTGGTGCGATATAGCAGAGGAACGGGATGTCAGGGAACTGCTTCCCAAGACTCTCGAACAGCCGCATCTGGGCCCGGTCGCGAACCTTCTACCTCAAGGTCAGGATCAAGTTCCACGGCTTCCAAGCTTCCATGAATCTGTCCCATCCAAGGCAGGCCGGTAAGGCTTGTCTCATAGCCCGATACTGTACTCGGTCTGGTTTGAGAGGGATCTCCGTTTTAAGAGCTTTCAGAGCCGGTTCTTTTGCCCTGTGGTCGGTCAGGACCTCTTCATAGTAATCGGCTCTCCGCTGCAGCCAGTTGTGCGGCATTTCTCCGGCGATTGGGGGCGGCTACCCCTGGTCGTCACAACAGATGACCTTGACGCCCCGACCATCGAGCAGTCGAGGAAGGTTTCCAGAGTGGGGCGGGGTACTGTGCAAATCTAGTCCCAGATTGTCACGCGGGGAATGAACTTCTGTCCCATCCTTTCGGGTATCCAGTCTGTCTGGCCACTCCAGCGGAAGAAACTGTGATAGGTCTGGGCCTGGACGCCCCTGGCCCGCATCTCTTTGGCCAGGCGATGGGTTGGGGTGAAGACTAGGGGGTTCTTGTCGCGGAAGAGCTCGATCGCTCGGATGGTCTTCTTATGGAGAAGACCGCAGAGGCGCCGTCGACTTCAAACTCATCTCAGGCGTCGTTGTAAATCTCGACCATCTGGTCGTCTGGAAGCCCCACCGGGTGAGGGAACTGACCATCCAGGTCGGAAAATTGTTGACCCTCTGGTGCTTGGTCTGGCATCCCTGCGGGAATTTGTTCGATCAACTCATCCATGTTGAATGGGCATATCGCTTATACCAATATCTCTCTAAATGGAAATATCGATAGTAGACATACGCATAAATTCCTTCTCTACCGCTCTGGTTGCACGTCTCCACTCACTTGCATACCCATGCGACCAACCAAGTCGGTGTTTGTTTGTAAACCCAGCCCCACAAACCTGGCATGGCCGTGTGCATGAACCCTTGCGGAGACGCATGTGGTGAATTTTACAATACTCTCCCAAACAATATAAATTTGAGCCACAGAAGTTTCATTGTATCCTGCTTTCACCAAATTTACAACCTTAGTTCTAATACATCGCAACGGTTACCGCGGCACAACGAACACGAATCAGTATAATGAACGTCACTGATTTCATGTCGTCACAACAGTATTTTCGGTAAGAAAAAAGGCTTATTTCAGCCCAAATCCGTATCTTCTTGGGTGGTTATTTTGCATAGCTGCAGAATAATGTTAGTACCATTTACAGAAGCTGCTGCAGAGAAAAAGAAAATAGAAACATTTGCTTTCAGCTTGTGTGTTTTCACCAACCCCAGTCAATATTGTTTTTCAGTAACACCTCTTTATTGCACATAATTTTGTGATTTATATGTTGTTGCGATTTCAGAGTTTCCATTGCTTGAGTCCAAGTTTGTGTCATACCAACAGATTCCGATGATTGTTCAAAGATTGATTTTTTGTTAGGGTACAACTTACCACGGATTATGATACACCACAACGCGGTTAGTCAGCACAATTTGGGTACAACAAACACGGATTATAATCTTCATGAACTGAGACATGACTGTTTAATCCGCCATTGAATCGAGATACATGATGCTGATTTTATTTCAAAACGATCTATCTGGCTGTTACATACTCTTTAATGTCTTTCTAATTCTCATTATGATCTCTGAATTTATACGTGGTTGTAAATGATTGAGTATAAATCTTGGACAAAGGGCGACAGGTGGGCACATGATACCTTTCTTTGCTACAGAACACAAGCAAGTTGTTGTTTATTGTGAATCTTCGGAGTGGGTGCCAGTTTTGTTTGCGTTCTCACAAGGGCCTATTCTTGGTTCACTGTTATACTCTCTGTACAGAAATGTTACATTGTCATTGACTCAGACTGCCCCCGCCCATTAGGGCTTGAAGAAATAGATGGGCTGCACGATGCTTCCACGGAGAGCTGAAACAGACCGCACACGAGAACTAGTAAACCGCTTAGAGGATCTAAGCCTGCCCAGACAAAGCGGTGCAATTCGGACTGTCTTTGCTTATCAACCCTATTGGTTTCATTGGGCAACAGGGCTTGAGATGTCATTTCAACTCAATGTCGGGTAAAAGTACCAAATAACTGAAGCAACGTCTCCATAATGACCTACACGGTGTTGACGGGGACGTTAAAGTACAAATCAAAGACACAAACAAAGACATTGACTCAGAAATAAGCCTGTTTGCAGACGACTTGGTTTTTACATTAGGTTTGGAAATTAGAAATACAGAGGACTTACTGAAACTCGGAACCATGTGGATATACGAGGATGTTGGAATGAAAATTGTGCGTGAGATTTCAGTCCGTTAAATGCAATATATTATGCGGATAACTAGGAAGAGAACCAATAAAACTGAGGCTTCTCACCATTGAAACTCATCATTGTTTCACCTCTGTGGTTCTTTGATTTTTTTGTGTTCACGGAGATGTTGCACTGATGAGTTAGGAGGCCTTCATGCGGACTGAACAAATTATTTGTCTAAATCGCGACGGAAGTAAGGGCGAGGATTGTGGCCACGTAAAATCGATTTAAGCCCCCTAATGGAAATCTTTCAACTGACCGTTCCAAGGCGGTTCTTCTGTGGCTGTTTATTTATGTTGTTGTTTGTTACTTACTGTGTGTATCACTTGTGTCTTTTTATTTTGGATGGCCATATGGCCTTTTTGTGGGAAAGTAACTGTCGGTATGGCCTTCCTTTGTTAAGGTTTCCATTATGGTCTGGTCGCTTAATGTTTGTGTTTCTTTCCCTTTGGTGTCTTTGATGGGTGGAGTAAGTTAAGTGTATCGATTCCTGATCTTTGTTTTACTTCTACTTTTCTTACACATTGGATGGGATGGTCTTCGAGAATGGTGTTTCCATTAAATACCTTGGTATGACAATAACGATATGAGATGGTATACACACATTAGCAACGTGTGAACTAAGGCACATAGAACGCTTGGTTTCCTGAGACAAAATCTTTATCAGTGTCCTCAGGATGTAAAACAGGCATTTCAATTTTTGGCTAGATTTGTAATAAGCAATTACTGCTGTGAAACTTGGAGTATGATTGGAATACCAATGAAATTAAGAGGGGTGTTTTTCAAAGAAGAGGAGGAGAGAAGTAGGCTCATATTATTAAACAAAAACCTAAAGGGTGCTGTCAGCATTCCAAAAGATGACCTTGTGTCACCAGCAGGCGCTGTAGAATTCGCCATGCATTGGCGTTTCAGTCCCCATACTGCAAGAACTGACGATTACATATATTATTTCTTCCCTTAGACCATTAGAGATTGGAATGCCCTTCCCGATTCGACCATTTCCACAGCTGAAGGTTCTGAGGATAGTGTAGCTTAGTTAACCTCTTTCGTGAGAGCTAGGGACAAACATTCCATATCACAATCTCCATATGTATGAATGTCATTCGACGTTTCACCAGTAACAATTTTGATACATGGCATTGTTTCTAAATTTATCGGGAACACCTCGAATTATGAGGTGCTACTTTGTAATCAGAATAATAAATCAGATTATAAGATTGCCACAAAGGCCATTCAAATCGTGTTAAAACTGTTATTACTAAAATAAAAGACCACTCACAAACTGTGTTCATCAAAGGAAGGTTCATAGGTGAAAATATAAGCCTACTTTTGGACATTATTGATAGTGTTGAAGACAATAATATTTTTAATATTTTTCTCCGATTTCGAAAACGCTTTTTACAGTGTTGATCATTCATTTATGATAAATTGCTTCAAACATTTTAACTTTGGGGAACAGTTTATAAAATGAATTGAGTTGTTCTACAAAGGTGTAAACAGCTATATTTCAAACAGATGTTTTTTATCCGACTTTTTCCCCATTAAAAGTGGCGTACGCCAAGGCTGTCATTTATCAGCATATCTCTTCATCATATTTACCAAACTTTAATCCCATGAAATAAATATTTCTTAAGATATTAACGGCATATATCATATAAATCAGGAATTCAAAAGATCATTATTTGCAGATGACGCGTCGTTCATCCTAGACGGCTCCCGAAAATCATTCGAAACACTTATTGCTGATTTATTGCTGTACTCGACGACTTCTTTTTAATATCAGGACTGAAACTTAATGCCAAAAGTGTCAAATTCTACACATTAGAGCTATGTTTAAAAATGAAACTATATCTCTGAAAATCGAGAAATGCGCACTTGGTATTACCTTTAATATCAAAAAACATTTAACTCTCAAAACTAACTTACAATAAAAAATAAGACTGTTTGAAAACAGAATTGAAGGCAATGATCAGGAAGCCGTGTTAAACAATGGCAGCATCAAAAATTAACCCTTATGGGAAAAATTACAGTAATAAAAAGCTACGCTCTCCCAAAACTGATATATGTCCAAACCTCATTACCGAACCTACCAAAACAAACGATAAAATCAATTGAAATACTTATGTACGATTTCATCTGGAAGGGTAAACCAGAAAAAATAAAAAGGGATACCTTGACTATTAGCTATGAAAAAGGTGGTTAAAATGATCGATCTGGAAAGTTTTGTAAACTCACTAAAAATAACATGGATAAAACGAATTATAGAGTCAGACACAAATGGGATTCCCAATAAACTATATTTAAAAAGATTAAACCCTTTTGGTGGAAAACTTTTATTTGAGTGTAATTTTACTGAGCGAGCCGACGATAAAATTGCCCAGAATAACACATTCTTAAAAAATAATGTTTTAGCATGGTGTTCATGCAATAAAACAGCGGCAATTCTGAGCTATAGAAACGAATCTTATGGAATAACATTCACATAAAAGCAGCCGGTTACACTCTAGTGTATATATATTGGTATCAAATAGGAATTAAACATCTAAGAGATATATATAACGATGCTACAAATAAAATATATTATTTTGACAGATTAAAGGGAATCTATAATTTGCCTGACAGCGACTTTCTAAAATATTTGACATTAACACAACGTATACCAAGCCCATGGAAAATAGCCTTAAAAAAATACACACCCCTGAAACACAAACCATTATAAGTCAAGTGATCTAAACACAACAAGTAAATAATTTTGTTTACAACCTTCTTATAGAAAATAAAACGCAAACAGAGAAAAAAGCAGAGGTAAACTGGATAAACCAATTACGTGATGATAATTTAGATTGGAAACGTATATACACTACTATGCTAAAAAACAAAAAACATTAAACTTCAAAACTTTTAATATAAATTATTGATGCGTATTATACCAACAAATACATTTTTAATGAATTGCAATTTCGCTATATCAGAATTGTGAGACTTTTGCGGTATGAAAATTGAAACGCTTCAACATCTGTTTTGGGAATGCTTATTTGTTCAGCAATTTTGAACAGAATATTCTAATTTCTTGAAAGGCAAAACATCGATATTACTTTTAGCCAAAAGATTATCACATTTGGTACTACGGCAAATAATACTGAATCGAAAACACAAGTAAAACATTTCATGATATTGCTAGGGAAGTATTTTATATTCAAAAACAAATGTCAAAAAACACCATTAGTTTTTGTGCATTGTGTGTCATATTTTAAAACAAGGATTAAATATAGAAAAACAAATCTATTTTATGAACGACAAAATTACCCAGTGCTATAGAAAATGGAGCAATTTCGCAACTTTAACGGATTAACTTCCTTAACCAATTCTTACAAAAAACTTGCGGCAGCAGAGAACCTTTTTTTTCTTTTCTTTCTTCTTATTATTTTGACGATTACTTTTTCTCCTACCTTTTATTTTTTTTATTAGTAGTTTTTTTTTTTTTTTTTTTTTTTTTTTTTTTAATAAAGATTTCCGAAACTTCATTTTCAAAAGAAAAATAAATTTGTTGTTTCGAAAGTATGTTTCATATTGTATGTTATGCAAAATCAAACTGTACACATTAACATATATGAATTAAACAAAACAGTATTTGTTAGTAGACTTAAGCAGTAAGTGTGCACATTTGCTTGTATCTTATTATCATGTTATTATGTCTTGTAAAATGTAATTTCAGAAAAAAAACTTGTAATCAGAATCAGAATTTTTACAGGTAACACTTCAAATGACATTCATTCACAAGGACATGCGATGTGGGAAATTAGTCCCTGCCACTCACCAAGAGGCAACACCTTTCTCTGCACCATCAGCTAAGGAAATATCAAATCTGGAGGGTATTCCATTCTTTTATGGTTCCAGGGAAGAGGGACCCTTTGCAATTGTCAGTGTCAGCAGCAGGAGACTGGAAGGCCAATTATTATTATTATTATTATTATTATTATTATTATTATTTCATTTATTTTACTATTATTATTTGACGTGCCTAATTGGGAGAACAAGGCCATTGGTTGCAATGCTAGCGACACATTTTAGACCTTTGTACAATTGTATAAACCTACTCTCTCTCCCCCTTCTGAAGAAAGATTTGTTTTATTTAATGAAAATCTGCGAGGATCGATACCCTTTAAATGAAATAAGGCTGAGTTTTTTTTGGTTCTTTTCCTAGTTATCTTAAAATACTGCACTTAAAGCTTTGAAATCTCATGCCCCATTTTATTGCCCAACATCTTAATATATCTTTATCATTCTGATGTTTCGATGAGATATCTGCGTTTGTCATTTCACGGTAGTAAACACAGTCATCTTATCCAATGCCCTTAGCCAATGTCAGTTAAAATGTAATTAATGTCCACGAAGAACAAAAACGGACCTTAAATGGCATCTTGTTGGACACAAGACAAAACTGGAGCCCAATCCTAGGTTTCACCATTAGGTTCAGCTATAGTTTCCACTGTGGACACCTTCAGTTTAACTACAGCACTGTAGGCCCTGCATTACTTTAATCTTAAAACGTTGATTTTGAATTTGCAGTCACTACGATTGCTAACGTCCACAGTATTGAAATCAAATTATTGTGACGTTTAGTGACGTCGCGTTACGTGCAATATCTTAAAGACAGCGTACATGACTTCCTATACAACAAGTGCACACTAGACACCCCTAAAGCCACACACGTTAAAGTTCTCGGCTTTAATACCATCCCTGGGTAGGAAAAGCTGGGTAGGATAAAAGTTTATATCCCGGCTAAAATAACTGGGATTTCCTCGTCTTCTGTGCACGAACTAGTAACAAGGGGCTAAATAAAAGTTCCTTCACTATAATATACTTGTCCTTGAAAGAGTTCCGGGACTGATTTAATGAATAATGTTTTCGTTGCTCGAAGACTTTTGATCGGTTTCATCGATCAGACAACGTGGATGCGCAACCTCTGTACTAACAGATGATTTCGATTGTACTGTGAGTCTTGTCTCAGTTAAGTTGTTTTTGCTCAGTAGAGCTCGTTGTTGGCGGTATCAACAAACGCATGTGAACGGTCGCTCTGTAGTTTTCTATTGTTTACATGTTTAAGTACAGGTTATTCTGGGGGTTTGCGGCTTAGGGAAATAAATAGGCTGTATGGTGCCTCCATGCAGAGCTGAAACCGGTCGTACAGGACTACTGGTTAACCGCTCAGAAGATAAAACTCTACCCAGGCGAAGTGCTGCAAGTCCGACCGTACCTTTCATATGATTGTGAACCTGTTTAATTTCCATGTGCTCTTACTGTTCTCCCGTCATAAAAATCAGTAGCGTTCGTTGTACCCAGTCGCGTTACGTTGTACCGCGGTAAGCGGTGTGATACATGCAATTCATTCTTCCCAAATCTGATTTAAGGATCGATTGTTTATCTATATATGCAAAACACGCCTTACTACTGATATTCACGTGACTTCCACTCACTGATAATTTAAGTTAAAGTACAAGCAAACTAAAGATAAAGTGAGTGCAATGAAAATGAAAACTCGCAAGTACTGGACGTTTGTATGCGGAACCCGGGAAGGGACATGATTTTTTTAATATGTTGTGCGAACAAGATATTAAGGGGGCGAACAAGATACTATCTTGTGCGCACAACTTATAAAATAAAAAAAAAATATTGTCCCTTCTCGGGTTCCGTATTTTTATTATTATTTATTTATTTAATTAATTTATATATGTATTTATTTATTTATTTATTTATTTTCAGTTGGTTTAATCTGATGCTCTATCACTGGTCGGGCCCATCGGAGTCTAACTGTTCGTTTTTTTTTTTGCTCCAGCATTTCAGTGGTTTCTTGCTGTCGAGTCCTCACCGTTGTTTCATCTATGTGGTTGTTGGCTTATTTGTGTTCACGTAGATGTTGCACTGATGAGTTAGGAGGCCTTCATGCGGACTGAACAAATGATTTGTCTGAATCGCGATGGAAATAAGGGCGAGGATTGTGGCCACGTTAAATTGATTTAAGCCCCCCCCCCCCCCGCCGTGGAATTCGTTTCCGCTGTCCGCTCCAAAGCGGTTCTTCTGTCGCGATTTATTTTTGTTATGGTTTGGCTTTAGGTGTTTGTGTCGCTTGTGTTATTTTATTTTGGATAGCCTATTGGCCATTTTGTGGGAAAGTATCTGTCATTTTGGCTTTCCGCTGTTGGTGTTTCCATTAGGTCTGTTGTTGCATGATTGTGTTTCTTTCCCTTTGATGTCTCTGATGGGAGCTATGGGTTGATTGTATCGATTCCTGATCATTGCCTTGACTTCTATTTTGAAGGCATACATCTTACTTTTGTTTTTGTTTACAAGGCTCTTTCAAGATTGTTCACTTATTTCGAGCCGATCGTTAATCAGAGGTAGGCGAAACCTCGAGTACCCGCAGAAAATCCACCGTTGCAGAAGTTAACATCACGAAAATACGCCTATATAATTATAACCCCCTCGAACCCTACTTTTATATAGAAAAACTGGAGTTTACAGAGGTAAATATTGTTTTTCCTTATTTCGTTCGAACCGCCTCAATGAGTACCCACAGTCTACAAATAAGGTGAAACTATACCAAATTTAGTGACACAGAGGCCATTCTGATATTTAATCTTATTCAAGTGTCTCAACCCGACAGTTTTGAAACCGAAACGGATGATTGACAAGACCTGGCAAACACAGCACATCCCCCTCCGAGCACACACCGACCGACGTAGCATATGAGACAGGTCAGCTGGAGGCATCAGGCAAGAGGGCCTACCTGCGGACTTATAGGCGTCCCCCACCGAGCCAACATCAGCAAATATGACCCACACTCCACGGAAGTCCCGGGCATCAGGAAGAAGATGTCCATAGTAGCG
This sequence comes from Lucinisca nassula, assembly GCA_963580285.1. Classification (NCBI taxonomy): domain Eukaryota; kingdom Metazoa; phylum Mollusca; class Bivalvia; order Lucinida; family Lucinidae; genus Lucinisca; species Lucinisca nassula. The sequence goes on along the minus strand of CAUZLF010000336.1, from coordinate 495,720 downwards.
AGACTTGCAAAATTTAAAATATAACAAAAAGTGTAAACCAAATCCGCTAAGATACATGTCTCACCTGACAAGTCAGTCTTAGTTTTAGAACAATTAGTATTTTATGCTGCAAAATTTAAAGATATAATATAGTTATTCAAATCAGTACTTGAGCACTGACGTCAACACCGCAGTATCAACCTCAGCACTAAGGAACTGATACTGAGCTAATGATACCCTCTGGGACGAATGAATCATCCCCCAGCAGAGATATCGACCCAGTGGTTGCAATTAAGGCGTAACTGTGCCAAATTAAGTGACACAGAGGCCTTTCTGATATTTAATCTTCATCAGTGTGTCTCAACCCCAAAGTTTTGAAACCGAAACGGATGATGGACAAGACCCGGCAAACACAGCACATCCCCCTGCGAGCACACACCGACCGACGTAGCCTATGAGACAGGTCAGCTGGAGGCATCAGGCAAGAGAGCCTACCCGCGGACTTATAGGCGTCCCCCACGGAGCCAACATCAGCAAGCATGACCCACACTCCACGGAAGTCCCGGGCATCAGGAAGGAGATGTCCAAGGTAGCGAGACTTGCAAAATTTTAAAATATAACAAAAAGTGTAAACAAAATCCGCTAAGATACATGTCTCACTTGACAAGTCAGTCTTAGTTTTAGAACAATTAGAATTTTATGCTGCAAAAATTAAAGATATAATATAGTTATTTAAATCAGTACTTGAGCACTGACGTCAACACCGCAGTAACAACCTTAGCACTAAGGAACTGATACTGAGCTGACGATACCTTCGGGAACGAACGAATCATCCACCAGCAGAGATATCGACCCAGTGGTTGCAATTATGACGTAACTATACCAAATTTAGTGACACAGAGGCCTTTCTGATATTTAATCTTCATCAGTGTGTCTCAACCCGACAGTTTTGAAACCGAAACGGATGATGGACAAGACCCGACAAACACAGCACATCCCCCCTCCGAGCACACACCGACCGACGTAGCCTATGAGACAGGTCAGCTGGAGGCATCAGGCCAGAGAGCCTACCCGCGGTCTTATAGGCGTCCCCCACTGAGCCAACATCAGCAAAAATGACCCACACTCCACGGAAGTCCCGGGCATCAGGAAAGAGATGTCCAAAGTAGCGAGACTTGAAAAATTTAAAATATAACAAAAAGTATAAACCAAATCCGCTAAGATACATGTCTCACCTGACAAGTCAGTCTTAGTTTTAGAACAATTAGAATTTAATGCTGCAAAAATTAAAGATATAATATAGTTATTTGAATCAGTACTTGAGCACTGACGTCAACACCGCAGTATCAACCTTAGCACTAAGGAACTGATACTGAGCTGATGATACCTTCGGGGACGAACGAATCATCCACCAGCAGAGATATCGACCCAGTGGTTGCAATTAAGGCGTAACTATACCAAATTTAGTGACACAGAGGCCTTTCTGATATTTAATCTTCATCAGTGTGTCTCAATCCCAAAGTTTTGAAACCGAAACGGATGATGGTGAGGTTATGCAGAAATAAGAAAAATAATGAGCTCTAAATTATAGATTGTGGGTACTCGTTAGAACCGCCTCATCGAGGCGGTTTTAACTAGTACCCACAATCTTTATTTTAGAGCAGAAATAAGTATAGCTTGTGAGTACTCGTTAGAACCGCCTCATCGCAAATCTATAGTTTAGAGCAGCAATAAGAAAAATATCACATTTTTTCATCTAAAAATTTAGTTTGTTCGGAGGTATAATTTACTATGTATTCGTATAGGCGTGTTTTCGTATTATTTCTCACAATCTTTACTACAATCATCGTTGTTCTATGATATTTTCTCAAATGCATCACGTTGTTATTTTGAAACAAACCAAAGATTTGACAGGTCAAGTTCATGGTTTTTTAAAACTAACCTTAATATCATTAATTAAAACACGGGGGTCATTTGATAGTATTAACAGAACATGTTCTATAAAAGGTTTATTCTTTGGAAGCAAGGAATGCACCACAGACGTGAAAAATATGAAGTGTACGTGTTTTCTGGGCCAGACTAGCTAGTTACGGCCAATAAGGCCTCATCAGTGACCCTCAGATATTTTCAAAATTCCACAATGTAATCAATGATCCCAAAGGACAAGAAAATATAATCTACACTATGATGTAGGGCAGGGAGACGTTTAACCGCCACCACACATTCCCACACACCAGCTGTAGTGAAGTTAAATATGTTCTATAAGAGGGTTATCCTTTGGAAGGAAGGAATACACCACAGAAGTGAAAACTATGGAGTGTACGGGTTTTCTGTATTCCGTAATACTTTCGAAGGTTTCGTACATTTTTCAAACCTGCATAAAAATCTAACCTTTAACCACTCGGCCGAATTAAAATTTGTACGATTTTTATGCATGCAGTGCGCTAAGGCCGTCACTGTAGAATACCATTCTTTGAAACTGGGCGGAAATATTGCCGAAAATAGCAGTGTTAAATTAGACGAACAGATGTTGTACTGCAAGTGCGCCAATTGCTAGTGTCGCCATTGCAGATCAAATATGTTCTTTAAAAGGGTTATCCTTGGAAGCAAGGAATACACCACAGAACTGGAAAATATGAAGTGTACATGTTTTCTGGGCCAGACTAGCTAGTTTCGGCCAATTAGGTCTCATCAGTGACCCTCAAATATTTTCGAAATTCAACAGTGGAATCGATGATCCCAAAGGACAAGAAAATATAAACTGCACTATGAAGTAGGGAAGGGAGACTTTTTACGGCCGCCACACATTCCAACACAACAGCTGTAGTGACGGAAGCAAGGAATACACCACAGAACTGGAAAATATGAGGTGTACATGTTTTCTGGGCCAGACTAGCTAGTTTTGGTTTGGATAGAATTTATGGTGGCAATGAACTATCGTATCCAACAGTTTGCAGATGGATGTGACTTTTCAGAGGTGAACGAAGTTCAGTCAAAGATGAGCCCCGGTCGGGTCGACCGCTTTCAGGAGGATTTTGGCCACGTAAAATCGCTTTAAGCCCCCAGTGGAATTCGTTTCACTGACCGTTCCAATGCGGTTCTTCTGTCGCGGTTTATTTTTGTAATGATTTGTCTTTGTTTGTATCACTTTTAGTATTTTGTTTTGGTTAGCCAGTTGGCCATTTTGTGGGAAAGGAACTGACTTTTTAGCTTTCCGCTGTTGATGTTTGCATTAGTGTCTGTTGTTTAATGTTGGTGTTTCTTTCTCTTGTGTCTCTGACAGCAGATGTGTGTTTAATTGTATCGATTCCTGATCATTGCCTTCACTTCTGTTTAGGAAAAGAAATCGGTATTTTGAAAACGTCAACTTAAAAAAATGCTCGGTGCCAGTTTTTTATATTTTATTGCCGGGCAAGCAATGGGGTTGTACCTCGTTCTCGCATAAGTTATGGCCTTTCCCCTACCGGCGTTAAACCGTGGAAGAGATTTATATGGCATGAATTCGTCAGCCGTACACATAACATCGCCTCTTTAGTAAAAAAGTGCTTGAGCTTAAGAAGGTTTGTTCTAGGTGTATCCCCCATCTTTTGACACCCGAACGAAAGGTTTTAAGGGTAGACAAAGCCTCAGAACTTCTAGCAAAATATAAGGATGCGGGTGCAAGGAGACACAGAGAAATAGCAACTGGTGATGAATCGAGGCTGTATTTCTGAACCCGATTGCAAAGAAAAAAATGAAGTTCGTGTTGGTGAAAATGACAAAGACTTCGAGGCGTGTCATGTAAACTCCATTTTTTGACTGCGATGGAATTGTGGCCCGCGTACGAGTACCCGAGAATAAGAGTGTCACATAATTGTTTTATAAAGAAAAAATCTTTCCGCTGTAGTGGATGGATTTGTTGCAAAGAAGCGCTTACATTCCGGGGACGGGTGCGTGGTCTTCATATTCTTCATGATATCGCCCCTATACACAGATCAGCCATGGTAATCGAGTTTTTTGAGGTGCTGAACATTAAAACTTTACCACATCCCCAATACAGTCTAGACGTCTCTCCCTGTGATTCCTGGTTCAACATCTATATTAAAACATACCTGCAGTCACGTCATTGCGAAAGACGTCATGCACTGGGCATTGCGCTGTTCCAGTGTATGTACAGTATACCCCGAAAGTACTTAAAATATGCATTTATGGGCGGATAAAAAAGACTGGACAAGTGCATGCAGGTCAAGGGGAAATACTTTTTTGGACTCCACTATTTTGTTGTGAACAGATAATCCTTATATTTTCAAGTCGAATTCTCTATTAATACTTCCCAAACGCCCTTGTACTATATGGGTTCCTCTGTGATAGAAAAGATTATATTTGCTACACAATTAAAAACCAACACGCTCGTTAAGATAAAAATGCTTTGAACTTCCGGGTTCAGGAATATTGTTTAAGAATTAAATAATTTTCTTAATTCATATGGGAAATGCTTTTTTCACTTCTGAAGAGCATAAAAATTGTGCTTTATGGTCATGTCAGCGGGTGTTGTTGTTGTTTCCAGTGTCCCCGTATCACGGGCCGTCAGATGGTGGTGCCCAGGGAACGAATCCATTCTGGCACTACACCGTAGCCGTTCGGTGGTATCCCCATTCCACGTTGCCGGTGAATGGGGAGGCCATCGCTCGGCTCCAGCCCTAATGTCAGCGGGTGTGTGAAGCTCTCAGCTTTCTACTTGACAATATTTACATTAGATTTGGTACTAAGTTATTTAGACAAGTTGTGGGTGTTCCGGTGGGTGCTGATCGCGCACCACTCGTGGCTGATTTGTTTTTGTTTTGTTATAAGCGAGACTTCGCGATGTCCCTTTCTGCTGGAAACCAGTCTGCGGTCATTGGAGCTTTTAGCTCCGCTTCTGGATACTTGAATAATTTATTAGGTGTTGATGGTACCTATTTCGATGGTTTGATCAGTCAAATTTTCCCCCGGGGCTTCGGTTAAGTGGGGCAGGTTCTTCTGAAATCGGGGCCCCGTTTTTAGATTTGCATCTTCCTGTTGTAGATGGGTTTGTTTCGTGCAGAAATTGTGATAGGCGCAATTGTTTTGATTTTGTGATTGTAAATTTTCCTATTTTGGATGGTGATGTTCCTCGTTGGCCATCCGATGGCGTTTATATTTCGCAATTAATTCGATTTGTAGAGTGTGTAGTCATGTAACTGACTTCAACACTCGTAATAAATTGTTAACGGCTAAACTTCTTAATCAGAGTTATCGGTACTATAAACTACGCAGGGCCTTTTCGGGGTTTTATAGACGTCATTTTGGTTTGGTTTCAGGGTTCAGGGTTCAGGGTTCAGGGTTTTGGTTGATAACCAATCTGAAATTATTGAAGCTTTTAGCTCTACTTCTAGATATTTAGATGATTTATTAAATATTGATAATACCTATTTTGATGGTTTGATCAGTCAGATTTACCCCCTAGAACTTCAGTTAAATAAAGCAAATTCTTCTGATACCGAGGCCCCGTTTTTGGATTTACATCTATCTATTGTAGATGGATTTGTTTCGTGCAAAATTTATGATAAACGCGATGACTTTGATTTTGAGATTGCAAATTTTCCTTTTTTGGATGGTGATGTTCCTCGTGCGCCATCCTATGGCGTTTATATTTCGCAATTAATTCGATTTGCTAGAGTGTGTAGTCATGTAACTGACTTCAACACTCGTAATAAATTATTAACGGCTAAACTTCTTAATCAGGGTTATCGGTACCATAAACTACGCAAAGCCTTTTCAAAATTTTATAGACGCCATTCTGATTTAATTTCAAAATTCAATATTGGACTTAAATCTCTTCTGCAACAAGGTCTATCGGAACCCGAATTTTATGGTGACTTAGTATATAAATTCAGAAAAAATATATAACCGCAATGACTTCAGCACCCAATTTCGTAAAATCATTCTTCGATATAAAAAGATTGGGTACAACATGGATATTATACGACAGACTGCATGCATGGTAGTTAACCCAATCACGGTTGGCAACTTTGCTTCCCTCTTTAATTGCACGCCGGTGGGTCAGGCCTCAGATTCTATGACGGCTCCAACGTAAAGGCTTATTGAAAATTAAAGAGATAATGTTGGTTGGTGCCTGATGCTCTGTCTCTGGTCGGGCTCATCGGAGTCTAACTGTTGGTTTTCTTTTGCTCCAGCATTTCAGTGGTTTCTTGCTGTCGAGTCCTCACCGTTGTCTCACCTCTGTGGTTCTTTGATTTCTGTGTTCACGGAGATGTTGCACTGATGAGTTAGGAGGCCTTCATGCGGACTGAACAAATCATTTGTCTAAATCGCGACGGAAGTAAGGGCGAGGATTGTGGCCACGTAAAATCGATTTAAGCCCCCCAGTGGAAATCTTCCACTGACCGTTCCAAGGCGGCTCTTCTGTGGCGATTTATTTATGTTGTTGTTTGTTACTTACTGTGTGTATCACTTGTGTCTTTTAATTTTGGATGGCCATATGGCCATTTTGTGGGAAAGTAACTGTCCATATGGCCTTCCTTTGTTTAGGTTTCCATTATGGTCTGGTCGCTTAATGTTTGTATTTCTTTCCCTTTGGTGTCTTTTATGGATGGAGTAAGTTAATTGTATCAATTCCTGATTTTTGTTTTACTTCTACTTTTCAATATTGGACTTAAATCTCTTCTGCAACAAGGTCTATCGGAACCCGAATTTTGTGGTGCCTTAGAATATAAATTAAGAAAAATATATAACCGCAAAGGCTTCAGCACCCAATTTTGTAAGGTAATTCTTCGATATAAAAAGATTTGGTACAATATTATTGTTATACGACAGACTGCATGCATGGTAGTTAACCCTGTCATGGTTGACAGCTTTGCTTCCCTCTTTAATTGCACGTCGGTGGGTCAGGCCTCAGATTATATGACGGTTTCACTGTAAAGGCTAATTGAGACTTAGAGAGATCTAATTCAAGGTAATGTTTGCTGGTGCCTGATGCTCTATCTCTGGTCGGGCCCATCGGAGTCTAACTGTTCGTTTTCTTTTGCTCCAGCATTTTAGTGGTTTCTTGCTGTCGAGTCCTCACCGTTGATTCATCTTCGTGGTTGTTTGATTATTGGTCATTTTGTGGGAAAATAACTGTCCTTTTGGCTTTCCGCTGTTGGTGTTTCCATTAGGTCCGTTGTTGCATGTTTGTGTTTCTTTCCCTTTGGTGTCTCTGATGGGAGCTATGGGTTGATTGTATCGATTCCTGATCATTGCCTTTACTTCTATTTTGAAAACATAAATCTGTCCCTTTGGGGTCTCTGATGGGAGCTATGGGTTGATTGTATCGATTCCTGATCATTGCCTTCACTTCTATGATTCATGTAAATTTGGTCCTCTGAAAACCAAACAAACAAAATGTTTTGTAAATGAAGACTTTAGTCCAGTCGAACGTCAATAAGTCTACATGTGAATTATTTGAGAGACGGACAGTGAATCAGTACCAGGTAATGAGACATAAAGGGGTCGCTAAAGGATATTTGTATGATACATATATGTCGTTTGTACTCATTAGAATCTCCTCACTGACGTAATTCTTATGAAAGCACAAAGTTACGCTGTGAGTACTCATTGAGGCGATTCAAATGAAAACACAAAAGAAAACATTTAAAGATAAAATCAGGACCCCCCCCCCCCCTTAAATACCCAAATACAAGGGCGAGTCAATAAAAAACAGCCTAACCTATTTCTGGATGACATCGATATTTTCTTTATCCATGTACATGTAATTGTCCTCCAGAATGATTCACTTGGACCAACACTTTTTCAGTGCCATCAGCCCACAATTGTAAAAGCCCAGGTCATTATCTCCGACCCACTCTTCAACTGCCGCCATGACTTCTTCGTTGAATTGGAAAGTTTTCACGTTTGGGAATGCAAAAGACCGCGTGTTTGGTTGTCGACCCTTTCACAGTGGACAGCTTTGCTTCGCTCTTCCGTTGCACGGCGGTGGGAAGACACCGGTCTCTTTGATGTCGATACCATCCTAAATCCTTTGAATTCGGGAAGGATGGAGCCGAATATTTCCTGGATTCCACCCTCCGTGATATAACAGGGCTTTTTCTTCTGCTATTACGTCGGATTTTTGTTGAGTCCTCAACCCTGATTCATAGTAATATTATTTTATACATAACTATTTTACCATATATTTTGTCACGACTCATTGTTGAGCTAGAAAGCCTCCATGAGGATAAATTTTGTTATTGTTATTTTGTTTGATACTGTACTGGAACTGAGGGCGAGGGGTGAAATTTTATTAAATCGGTTGAAGTCCCCAATCAGTTATACAAGTGACCGTCATAAGGCGGTCGCTCTTTTGCAGTGTCTTATTTGTTATTGGGCTTTAATTGCTTTATTTGTTCCATCGGAGTCTAACTGTTGGTTTTCTTTTGCTCAAGGATTTCAGTGGTTTGTTGCTGTCGAGTCCCCACGTTGTTTCATCTCTGTTTTTTTTTGTGCTCACGGAGATGTTGCACTGATAAGTTAGTAAGGGCGAGGATTGTGGTCACGTAAAATCGATTTAAGCACCCCCTCCCCCAACCTCCAGTGGAATTCGTTTCACTTTCCATTCCAAGGCGGTTCTTCTGTCGCGGTTTATTTTTGTAATGGTTTGTCTTTGAGTGTTTGCATTGTTTATATTATTTTGATTTGTGGGAAAGGAAGTCCTTTTGGCTTTCCGCTGTTGGTGTCTCCTTTAGGGTCTGTTGTTTCATGTTGGGGTTTCTTTCCCTTTGGTGTCTCTGATGGGAGCTATGGGTTAATTCTATTATGCCGTTGGTTCATGTTTCTACTATTTTTGTGTGTCTCCGTGTCACTTTCTATAGGTGACTTTAGACGGCTGCGTTCTTAGATTGTGGCCTTTCCTGAGTGATCTTTTCTTACTTGTTTAGACAGGAAATGGTCACTAGGAGCTAAGTCCGGAGAATAGGCAGGGTGCGATATCAGCTCGAACCTATTCCGCGCAACAACATCCATTGTAACTTTGCAAGTGTGGACTCCTGCATTGTCCTGTTGGAGTTTACCTCTGAGTTTTTCACGGATCGCAGTTTTCAGTTGGTCAACCAAATTTGCATAATACACACCTGTTATTGTATTGAACTTTTTTACTGGAATGTCCAACAAAATAACGCCCTGTGCGTCCTAAAATACAGTTGCCAGTGCGTTTTGAAGTTCTTGGCTCGGAGACCCCGGCCCAACCCACTGGCGAATTTGAGTTTTATTCTCAGGCTTGTATTAATGGGCCCAGGTCTCATCACGTGGTAGAAAATTCTTCATTTGACCTCAACCGCTCCAAGAATGCACGGCATATTGATACTCGGGTTGTTATTTCCTCACCGCTTAAGAAATTTGGGACTCTAGCAATCATGTTAAATTGTTGACACGCTACCAGGTGAAATGTGTAAGGCATTCGGTATTTCTTCTACTTTAATTCGCCTATTAGAGTACACGTGGTCCAGCACTTTCTTACACATTTCTTCATCGGGAGCATCTGATGGGACGTCCATTTTGTCTTCTAAAGACGGTCTACTGCGTTTGAATTCCCCAGCAAGTATTTAATTTGTGCATAAGATGGAAGTGAAGGCAATGATCAGGAATAGATACAATCAACCCACAGCTCCCATCAGAGACACCAAAGGGAAATTAATACAAACATGAAATAACAGACCCTAATAGCGGAAAGCCAATAGGACAGTTACTTTCCCACCAAATTGGCCAATTGGCTATCCAAAACAAAATAATAAAAACGAAACAAACGCAAGACAAAGCATAACAAAAATAAACCGCGGCAGAAGAACTGCCTTGGAACGGTCAGTAAAACGAATTCCACGGGGTTAAGGCCACAATCCTCGCCCTTAATCCGTCGCGAAGTATTTCCTGTCCTGTTTGCACTTTCAAGTTACGACTCAACTTTTGACGAAAAACTTGCTTTTGCGTCGCTATCCATGTTTCGCGTTTAATAGCTTAGGAGTGAATGACACGATAAGGATGCCATTTTGCCCCCATGCTTAAGAGATGTATTGAAACAAGGCATAAAAATCTTGTTTATCTCGGTTAGTTAGAACTGGGACAGGCTGGATATTTATCGACTTTCCCTCGTAACTTCCGTGACCTTCAGATGCGCTTTTATATCTCTAAAACCAGTATTTGTTTAAAAGAAAATGACGTGTGTTTTTACCTCTTAGTCCAAACATTACTCGTTGGTGCTATTAAGATCAGTCTGAATGAGGCGGTTCTAACGACCACCTATAATTTATATATTAGTCATATCATAGATCGTTGGTTCTCGCTTGAACCATCTTTATGACGCCGTCCTAACGTTAGAACCTCCTTAACGAGGCGGTTCTTACGGGTACCACTTATCTATGTATTTGAGCAAACATAAGGAAAGCAATGAATGCCCTCGTAAATTCAACATTTCTCTGCATAAAGTGGGGATTAGAGAGGTCGTCATTTCACGAACTTGTTAAGTAGAAGTAAAACGAAGATCAGGAATCGATACAAGTAACTTACTCCACCAATCAAAGACAACAAAGGGAAAGAAACACAAACATTAAGCGACCAGACCATAATGGAAACCTAAACAAAGGAAGGCCATAAGGACAGTTAATTTCCCACAAAATGGCCATATGACCATCCAAAACAAAAAGACACAAGTGATACACACAGCAAGTAACGAACAACAACATAAATAAATAGCCACAGAAGAACCGTCCCGGAACGGCCAGTGGAAAGATTTCCACGGGGGGGGGGGGGGGGGGGGAGGGCTTAAATCGATTTTACGTGGCCACAATCCTCGCCCTTACTTCCGTCGCGATTTAGACAAATAATTTGTTCAGTCCGCATGAAGACCTCCTAACTCATCAGTGCAACATCTCCGTGAACACAAATAATCAAAGAACCACAGAGGTGAAACAACGGTGAGGACTCGACAGCAAGAAACCACTGAAATGCTGGAGCAAAAGGAAACCAACAGTAAGACTCCAATGGGCCAGACCAGAGACAGAACATCAGGCACCAACCAACATTACCTTGAATTAGATCTCTCTAATTATCAATAAGCCTTTACGTTGGAACCGTCGTAGAATCTTGGGCCTGACCCACCGGCCTGCAATTAAAGAGGGAAGCAAAGTTGCCAACAGTGATTGGGTTAACTACCATGCATGCAGTCTGTCGTATAATATCCATGTTGTACCCAATCTTTTTATATCGAAGAATGAATTTACGAAATTGGGTGCTAAAGTCATTGTGGTTATATATTTTTCTTAATTTATATACTAAGTCACCATAAAATTCGGGTTACGATAGACCTTGTTGCAGAAGAGATTTAAGTCCAATATTGAATTTTGAAATTAAATCAGAATGGCGTCTATAAAATTTTGAAAAGGCTTTGCGTAGTTTATGGTACCGATAACCCTGATTAAGAAGTGTGGCCGTTAATAATCTATTACGAGTGTTGAAGTCAGTTACATGACTAAACACTCTAGCAAATCGAATTAATTGCGAAATATAAACGCCATAGGATGGCGAACGAGGAACAGCACCATCCAAAAAAAAGGAACATTTTCAATGTCAATATCAAAGTCATCGCGTTTATCATAAATTTTGCACGAAACAAACTCATCTACAATAGATAGATGTAAATCCAAAAACGGGGCCTCGGTATCAGAAGAATTTGCTTTATGTAACTGAAGTTCTGGGGGGTAAATCTGACTGATCAAACCATCGAAATAGGTATTATCAATATTTAATAAATCATCTAAATATCTAGAAGTGGAGCTAAAAGCTTTAATAATTTCAGATTGGTTATCAATGGAAAGCCACAACATGAAGTCTCTTTCACAACAATACAAGAATAGATCAGCCACAAGAGGTGCGCAATTCGTTCCCATCGGAATGCCCACAATTTGTCTTAATAACTTAGCACCGAATCTAATATTAATATTGTCAAGTAGAAAGGTGAGGGCATCACACACTTTCTGACATGACCAAAGTGTATAATTCTTATGCTCTTTAGAAGTGAAAAATGCATTTCTGACATTACATGCAAGATAGAGAGAATCTTCTCTGTGAAAGCCCATTCAATTAAATCATTAAGCTTTTCTTTTATAAGATTATGGGGAAGTGTAGTGTAGTGTAAACCTTATGATTTGATGAAATCTCGGAATACGCAAAAGCTGGATCAATCTAGCCAAGGCGAATTATTCATCCGCGTTCAAGCTTTCCCATTACGGAAACAAGCATATACAAATACATTGTAAATTTTACCGCCGAAAAAAAGTGAAAAATTTAGTTGCAAAATAGTGATTATTTTCTTATTTCTGCTCAAAATATTGCTTGTGGGTACTTGTTAGAACCGCCTCGATGAGGCGGTTCCAACGTCTTACGAACACCCACAATCTATATTTTAGAGCAGATATAAAAAAATAAGGTTTCCCCCCTCTAAACCCCAGTTTTATTATACAATAGTTGGGTTCAATGGGGTCAAATTATATAGGCATGTTTTCGTTATGAGTGTCACCGTAACATGTAACTGATTTTTACCCTTTAAGGAGGGTCGCGCATAACTGTCTCTGCCGTAATCAAGTTCGAATTTTTACCTCAAAATAATTTTAGTTTGTATTTTTTTTTAAGTGTTTTCTGAGGTTTTTGTAACATTTGATAACCATTACAGTGTGTGTTTTTTTTTGTTGTAAAATATTTTGCGACATCAAAGACTACTTTCCGGTCTAGGTCGCAGGCTGTAGGCACATGAAAATTAAGTGATAAACAAACTAACCCTGTCTTTTTTTCAGCTACTGATTTGTTTCCTCAGATTGCAGCCCATCAGCTTTCCACGGCAAATCTGAACTCTCTTTAACGCAAGACGTTTACTTTATGTTTCCATTGGTGTCAAAAATAAGCCTTGAAGAGTCTGTCACTGCACATATATCATGGCCATACTTTGTCAATACAAACAAAACAATGACTCAATAGTGACGTTTACTTTAGTTTGCGTGACGTCATATAATTGGAATAAAACAATAAGGAGCGTGATAGCTCAGTGGTTAGTGCACTTGCCTCTGATGCTACAGGTCCCGGGTTCGATCCCTGGCAGCGGCGATAAAATTTCTGTGTCCGAACACGCTCTGGGACAGTGGCATCATTTGCAGGGATGAATGTCATAAAGTGCACCGTCCTTCGGATCGATACGTTAACTGGGGGCCCCCTGTGCCGGGAGAACAATCCCCTGTGCAGGTTAAAGATCCTTACATGATTACTGTGTTGGTATTCATCCTGAAAAAAACCTGGATTGTATGCCATGTTCACATGCGGTAATGGTCAAATGTGACCTACGTAGTATCAGTTTTGTTTGATTTGAAGTTTAACGTCCCCGTCAACACTGTAAAGGTGATTTTGGAGACGTTGCTTCCAAATCTGTGGGACTTTTACCCGACATTTAGCAGTGATTCTCGAAAAAATGACCCAACTATGAAACCAAAAAGTTATAAAAATGAACCTTATGGAATTACGACTGATGTGTTTTCTTTTGGTTTATTTCCACATTTTAACATTTGACCCAAACTTTTACCCACACCATTTCAATAGTTTTTGAGTATTTGACAGTAAAACCTGCTCGTTACGGAGGAGAGTTTATATTTGTAAGCTCATTTGTCAGTTTCACCCAACAACGTCTATGCTAACCCAATGAGTATATTTATGATGTTAAACCCATAGCTTTTGCAAACAAACAACACTTCGTTGGGCTACTGATTATCTGAATAAGTAACGCTCACTTCTAAAATTGCTCGCCTCCGTAACATTTTAACTCACCTACGTAACATCTCTTCCGTTACGATAGATTTCTTCCCACAGTCTGTAGCTAGACCAAAATCCAATGTTTAGCTTTAGTGATTTGACATTACTAGCACAAATAACACTCGATGCACACAAAGATGTTCCGATACCTTTATCGGCTTAGGTTTTTACGTTACGAAGGAGAGAAGTTACGGAGGTGCAGGACAGTTTGTTTTTAGCTTACCGTCACGTAGTGACGAGGTGAGCTTTTGGGATCACTTTTCGTCCGTTGTCCGTCGTGCGTCAGTGCGTCTGTGCGTCCGTAAACAATTTCTTTAAACGACATCTCCTCCTAAACCACTGATCGGATTTTGACCAAGCTTCACAGGAATGATCCTTAGGTGGTCCCCTTTCAAAGTTGTTCAAATGGTTTCGATCTGTTGCACATCTAGGTCACAGGAGCCAAAAATAGATTTTTTTCACCAAAAACTTAAAAAATTTTCTTCTCTGAAACCACAAGACCCAGGGCTTTGATATTTGGTATGAAGCTTCATCTAGTAGACCCCTACCAAGATTGTTCAAATTATAGTGCTGGGGCCAAAAATGCCCCCGCTCCGGGGCCCTTTGGTTTTACATGGGCTTATATAGGGAAAATCTTGAAAAATCTTCTTCTCTGAAACCACAAGGACCAGGTCTTTGATATTTGGTATGAAGCTTCATCTATTGGACCCCTACAAAGATTGTTCAAATTATAGCCCTGGGGCTAAAAATGCCCCCGCCCCGGGGCCCTTTGGTTTTACATGGGCTTATATAGGGAAGATCGTTAAAAATCTTCTTCTCTGAAACCGCAAGGCCCAGGTCTTTGATATTTGGTATGAAGCTTCATCTGGTGGACCCCTACCAAGATTGTTCAAATTATAATACTGGGGTCAAACATGCCCCCGCTCCGGGGCCCTTTGGATTTACATCGGCTTATATAGGGAAGATCTTTAAAAATCTTCTTCTCTGAAACCACAAGGCCCAGGTCTTTGATATCTGGTATGAAGCTTTATCTAGTAGACCCCTACCAAGATTGTTCAAATTATAGTGCTGGGGCCAAAAATGTCCCGCTCCGGGGCCCTTTGGTTTTACATGGGCTTGTATAGGGAAACTCTTTAAAAAAATTCTTCTCTGAAACCGCAAGGCCCAGGTCTTTGATATTTGGTATGAAGCTTCACCTAGTGGACCCCTACCAAGATTGTTCAAAATATAGCCCTGGGGCCAAAAATGCCCCCGCTCCGGAACCCTTTGGTTTTACATAGACTTATATATGGAAAATCTTGAAAAATCTTCTTCTCTGAAACCGCAAGGCCCAGGTCTTTGATATTTGGTATGATGCTTCATCTAGTGGATCTCTACCAAGATTGTTCAAATTATAGTGCTGGGGCCAAAAATGCCTTCGCCCGGGGCCCTTTGGTTTTACATGGGCTTACACAATATGGACCACCTACAGTCCACCCCCGAAAATTTTTTTTTGCTTCTTCAGACCACCCTAAAAAAATTTTTTTTAGCTTCTCCAGACCACCCCTAAAAAAATTTTTGCTTCTCCAGACCACCCCTAAAAAAATTTTTTACCTCCTCCCCAAAAACATCCACTACAGGGGACCTCTCGAAAAATACTTAAAACTCAGTAATCTGTAATTCTTGTTCATAGAAACTACCTTTAATTTCTTCGCCTTTCAAATCATTTATTTTATAAGTAACAGGATTTGTATTTAAAACTTCTTCAATTACAAATATTTCTCTAGTCCAACGAGTAGTATAACCCTTTTCAAATTTACCTTTCTTTTTTGCTATTCTTACTCTATCCCCAACTTTGAATTTAGCCTTTTGAGTTTTTTCACTTTTTTCTGGATATAAATTTTTATACACTGTTAATTCATTTTCTACTTTACTTGCTTCAATAGGTGTCATTTTAATAGAAGAATGTACCGTATTATTATAATTTTCAACTAATTTATCTAATATATCATAATATTTAGTAGTTTCATTTGCAGTAAAATGTTTATACATATGTTGTTTCATATAACATAAATGTTCAGTACCTTTCATATATTTTTCATAACATATAGAACAAGTGATTTCATCACATATATGTTTTTCAGGTTTTTGATATTTTATAGAAAAAGTTTTATTACAAAAATCTTCTTCTCTGAAACCGCTAGGCCCAGGTCTTTGATATTTGGTATGAAGCTTCACCTAGTGATCCCCTACCAAGATTGTTCAAATTATAGCCCTGGGGCCAAAAATGCTCCCGCTCCGGGGCCCTTTGGTTTTACGTAAACAGGGAAAATCTTGAAAAATCTTCTTCTCTGAAACCACAAGGCCTAGGTCTTTGATATTTGGTATGAAGCTTCATCTAATGGACCTATACCAAAATTGTTCAATTATAGCCCTGAGACCAAAAATGCCCCCACCTCGGTCGGGGCCCTTTGTTTTACATAGACTTATATAGGGAAAATCTTTAAAAATATTCCTCTCTGAAACCACAAGGCCTAGGTCGTTGATATATTTGGTATGAAGTTTCATCTTGTAGACTTCTACCAAGATTGTTCAAATTAAAGCCCTGGGGCCAAAAATGCCCCCGCTCCGGGGCCCTTTGGTTTTACATTGGCTTAAATAGGGAAAATCTTGAAAAATCTTCTTCTCTGAAACCATAAGGCCCAGGTCTTTGATATTTGGTATGAAGCTTCATGTAGTGGACCCCTACCAAGATTGTTCAAATTATAGTGATGGGGCCAAAAATGCCCCCGCCCCGGGGCCCTTTGGTTTTACATGGGCTTATATAGGGAAAATCTTTAAAAATCTTCTTCTCTGAAACCGCAAGGCCCATGTCTTTGATATTTGGTATGGAGCTTCATCTAGTGGACCTCTACCTAGATTGTTCAAATTATAGCCCCCGCCCTGGGGCCCTTTGGTTTTACATAGACTTATATATAGAGATAATCTTTGAAAATCTTCTTCTCTGAAACAGCAAGGCCCAGGTCTTTGATATTTGGTGTGAAGCTTTATCTAGTGGACGTCTATCAAGATTGTTTAAATTATGGCCCTGAGGCCAAAAATGCCCCCGCCCCGGGGCCATTTGGTCTTATATAGGCTAATGTAGGGAATATCTTTAAAAAATCTTCTTTTCTGAAACCGCCCAGGTCTTTGATATTTGGTGTGTAGCTTCATCTAGTGGACCTTTGCCAAGATTGTCCAAATTATAGCCTTTGATGATATTTGGTATGAAGCCTCACCATTTTAGACCTCCCTCAACATTGTGCACATTGTAGCCCTGGGGTCAATAATGGCCCTCCCCGAGGCCCACTTGTTACACTATCATTGATCAGGTGAGCGATCCAGGGCCATCATGGCCCTCTTGTTTATCAACCAAACCGTTGTTGTTGGAACAATGGTCAATATTATGTTTCATATCAGTACAATCTTATGTAAAATAGATGGCAATTAGCTTAAAGTGTTCCTTTCCATCCATTGACTTTTTGAAAGCACCGTTACGGAGGGGAGGCTCTGAAAAGTGACAAATTAATTATCCACTTTCAGATTTCATATTACGTTTATTTCGAAAGAAGATCAAACACTTAATGGTTTATTTATCAGAACATTCCTTTGGTGGAATATATGCCATAGTTATAAGCAGAGAATTATTCCTGTCTGCACACTGTGACCAGATATATATCCGTTGCGGTAGGTGAGTGTTGTTTTAGCGACACCCTATTTTTACGGCATTGTGTCCAGACACTGAATGCAATAAGTCTTTAAATTCTGCTAATTGTTTCCTAAGCATCGTATCGTTGAACCTCAATTGCAATCCCATTCCATCTAAACAATAAAAGGTTAGATATTTGCACTTCAGTATGTAACCATGCCTTGTGACATGGCAAAAACGCATACTCCACTGGTATATTAATGGTGCTAACTCAGTAATCGTACTAGAAGACATTGGTTTTAGAATTGGAAGTAAGTTCCTGAATATGCCTCTTGGCTTAAATGGCTTATTTACACCCATAGACTGCGTTGTTTAGCCACCATGAAGGGACAAACATTAGCGACAGAGTATTTTCAAAATTGGGTCATTTTTTCAAGAATCACTGTGAGATGAAATGACATCTCAAGCCCCCATGCCCAATAAGCATGGACGGTCCGACGTGCATTGATGGTTTAGATCCTCTAAGCCGTTTACCAGTACTCGTGTGCGGGTCGGTTTCAGCTCTGCATGGAAGCATCATGCAACCCATCTATCTCTTCAAGCCCCGATGGGCGGGGGCTAACGCAGTATCAGTAGATAGATAGATATATAAAAAATACTGCCATATTAATCCACCTAGTTATTGGTATGATCTAAAAGAGCAGACACAACTGTAATGCGTGGCAGCGCACATTACCCTGTTAATTATCAGTCGCAGTCTCATTGTCAACTTCTGTTAACCCACCTCAGTGAACAAATAGCCACCCACATTTAGGATCTTACACTCAACAGGTCCGTACGCATGGGGGTTAGAGAGAGAGAGAGAGAGAGAGAGAGAGAGAGAGAGAGAGAGAGAGAGAGAGAGAGAGAGAGTGAAGAACAAGATTGTGCTGCATGATGTTTCCATGTAGAGCTGAAACGAATCGAACAAAATTAAGAGCATCCATATTCTTTCTTTGAGTGATTCAACTATGATTACAAAGGCCTCCAGAGCGGAACTAGCATAACAAGACGTAAAGTACAATAATGGAATGTATTTGACTGAGAAAAGCGTCTTGAGGAACACCGACATTCATTTCGAATTCTTCAATGTAACCGACACAAATAAGGACACGTCTCCGCGCATTAGCAGACATTCAATGGACCAGTCGAACATTCCACTCCTCCACTTCAAATTTTCTCTGTGCCTCCTAAATGACTTTCCGAGACACTCAACCAAATGCCTTATCAAGGTCCACCAAAGCCACTATGTGGGAATGTAACTGCCATTTTGGCTTTTAGCTAGGGATGTTTCCATTACGGTCTAGTTATTTCATGTTCGTGCTTCTTTCCCTTTGGTGTGTCTGATCGGAGGTGTTGGGTAATTGTACCGATTCCTGATCATTGCCTTCATCGGAAAGTAAATGGATAACTTATCGCACCTCATTTTCACAATTTGCATAAACAGGCAATAGATAATTGAATAGCGTTTCCGGTAAATATGGCATGAAAAAACAACTTGTAGAAATTATAGAGAAAAATTAACTAGTAGTTTTTCTTCTTTCCTTGTTGGCAGGAACTGAAACGTAAAAAAGGAAATTTGTATATTATTTTGAATCAGCATATTGTATTTTTTTATCCATTTCAACCCATTTCATTAGGGGGTGGGGTAATAATTTGGCAAAAAAGAAAGATAACAATGTACAATAATATTTCCATGCTATATTAATAACATATATCTGACATTAGTTGAACGTCTGCGACAATGTTATTGGCTTCATATCTTTTAAACATGAACAAACCGACAATATGGCAATATCATAACAAACATTTTGTGCCAGAAAAATCAATTTTTTCACACCATAAAACTTATAAATGAAGCTGTATTTCAATTGAAATAAATTTTTTGATACATATCACATTGCGGAATCAAAAGTAGGTGCAATAATACAGGTATACCCATGTTCTTGTCATTTAAACAACATCTTAATGCTTTTTAGCGTTTTTTATTGGGGGGGGATGGGTAATTTTCTGCATTACTTCTTCCAGATGCCTGGTGACATGGTCAAATTTCACGCCTATTTCGTGTATCGAATGTTATTACACAATATATGTGAAAATAAGAAAAATCTAATTACGAAAAATTCCTTTTTTATCGAATATAGCGAAAATTGCATCTCAAAACAGCAAAAAAAAATGCAAAAAAGTTTATTTGTAAATAGGTGTTTCGACAAAAACCTGTGAACAAGTTTGTCTTTCACAGCTAGGTACGCAAACATGACATTATCCCGTTTTTTTTTTATATATATATTCAAACTGGGAAATATTGTTTAAAACAATTGTTATCGGCACTTTGTCAATGACTGGGGTAATTATTACAACATTCGATAATTTCGAAAACGGTCCCCCTCTATAAGTCTAAAAAGCTCGAAAAAAGCTTGGTATGCCTATATTTTTATACCGGCTTAAGAATGCAGAGATTTCAAGCTGCAAAATATCAGCAAATAAAACAATAAATATCTTTAAAAAAGATTAACGGCGTAAGAGATACTGGAATATTAATATTGAAACTACGAGGGTTGTTTGATATGTTGTGAGCCTCAAATGGGAGGATTTGAATTTTGTCGGACATATTATATTAATTTTCAACATAATCCCCTTCAGTTTTCTATACACTTTTGCCAGCGGTGTTTAAAGGCCTCAGTGCCATTTTTATAGAACTCCTTTTCTTGGCTGTTTAGAAAGTCATCCACTGCATATATGAACTCATCATCGGACTGAAAGGGGGTGCCGTTTTCAGGTTTGGAAATAATGAAAGTCTGATGGATCCAGATCAGGTGGATAAAGCGGATGCTCAACCAATTGCAAGCCACCATCGTGAATGGCAGCCATAGCAATGACAAACTTGTGAACTGGAGCATAGTCCTATTTCTATTACAGCACACCTTTAGTGAGCTTTCCGCGGCGCTTATGTCTAATATTTTCCCGTCACTGTGTCAGAAGTGAAGCATAGTATGTGCCATTGATTGTTTGTCCCTTTTAGAGATAATCTATTAGCAGAATACCATCTGCATCTCAGAAAACCGAGACCATAACCTTCCCAGCTGATGAAACAGATTTTGCCTTTTTAGCGGCGGTGAGCCAGGGTGCTTCCATTGTATCGATTGATGTTTATCCTCTGGGGTAAAATGATGGACCCATGTTTCATCCATAGTGACAAATCTTTGAAGAAAGCTGGCAGGATCTTCCTCAAAAAGGTTAAGATAAGCACGTGATAGTGTGCGCCTGGTGTGCTTCTGATCTACTGTCAGAAGTCTTGGTACCCATCGGACCCAAAGCTGTCTCATTGCATACAAGATCCTCTGTCAGAATGGAATGTACTCTTTACTGTGAAATGCCAACTCTACTGGCTGTGACTCGTCTGTCAGTCATAACAATATCATGGACTCGTTTGTCAGTCATAACAATATCATGGACTTTATTGACCATTTCTGGGGTTGCAATATTGACAGGCCTTCCAGGACGGCGGTATCCTCAAGGCTCTGTCTGTCGCGCTTCAATTCCGTCACCCACCTTTTCACTGTGGCATATGAAGGGGCATCTTTCCCTAGTGTTGCTATCATATCGTTATATTTACATTTCCAGAGTAACGTCTATGTAAACCTATAGAAATAAATGTAGTTCATACTTCCATGAACGCATCGAGTCACATGATTCTCAGTGACGTCAGTCTAAACCATGGTTCTCTACGGGCGTTGATGACGTCAATGCTGTTCAGCTCTTTATAGAAAAACAGCATGTACATGTTTTTCAGCTTTGAAGTTTGCCCTATAAGCATTGTATCACACAGTAATGAGGGACAAAGAATGTAAATATAAAAATAAACTTAGTTTTTCTGCTTTTCGTGAAAGTATCAACAACAGCGGGTCGCTAGCAACCTACGGGGTCCATTTACCTTGCACGCGACCCACTGCGTTCATACTTTCATGAACAGCAGAAAAATAAAATTAATTTCTTAAATGGATATCCTTAGGTGTTATACATGTACCGTTTTATGCAAATATTGAATCACTTCTATTTCACAGATTTTTCCATTTTGCAAAAGCTGCTTGTCTTGTCTACTTTTAAGTGCTACCTCGTCGATATAAACTGACCAAATGAGACCAATCCTTGGGTACACGGCCCTATATAGTCAGAGAATAGTAGGACTAAGAATAACATCCCTACGTATCTTCTTCAATACGAGGCTCACAACATATCAATCAGCCCTTGTATTTTGTGGTTCAATATGAAAAGAAGAACTGTTTTGAAACATACACTTTACTACGAATTCAAAAACAGCATCAAAAAATCGAAAAACGGGGCGTCGGTAACTGGGCCGAAGAATTTGCTCTATTTAACTGAAGTTGTGGGGTGGAGGTGGTAAATTTTACTGATCAAACCATCGAAATAGGTATTTAAATATTTAATAAATCATCCAGATATCTAGAAGTCGAGCTGTATCAGATTGGATTTCGTCGGAACTAGACGTCATGAAGACTCTATCATAACAAAACAAAGACAGACCAGCCACTAGGAGTGCGCGATTCGTACCCATCGGAATACTCACAATTTGTCTAAATAACTAAGTACCACATTTTCTGTAAATATTTTCAGTAAGAAAGGTGGGAGCTTCATACTTTTTCTGACATGACCATAATTGTATAAAACAATCAATCAATCTATTTCAAAGTTAAGAATATGTTGCAAATATTTCTACCATAGGCAATGTTCCTGTTTATTTAATATATAAAATTAAAAGACGAGACTTTACATTCCTCTTTGCACATCATAAAATGCATATGATAATTCCGTATATTATCAACTCATTTGAGAGAAGAGAAGTGAACCCACTCGTTGAACAGAAACGCATATTGTATTTAGAAAGCAGTAACTTTTGATTTATGTAAGATTTATTTCCCTTGTAAGAAGAGTCACAATGCGCTCACATAGAATAGTCTCATGTGTCAACCCTTTGTTAATCGTACATTTTTTATGTATGAAACATACATGGTTGATAAATTAATTGTCAAAAGGACTGCAATGAAATGTTAAATTCAGTATTTAGTTATCTGACATAATAGCTTACATGAATAGGTAAAATTGACCAGTTTGGTTTGAAATTAGTTAAAATTTAAATTAGTGTCTGAGCGGGAAACGCTATACTTAGCGCTACTTTTTGCTGAAATATACACATCTTTAACCAATCGCAAATTACAATTTATTCAATCGAGACTAATTTCAATAAGTAGGTCAACAGCCAGCTTATACAGCTACGCCGAAAAAATCTAATTACAAATGAATTACGCCCCACCACCCTTAACAGGAAACAGGTATTGACTAGCTTGAAGAATTATTTTATCTTTGTATCTGCTTGAATAAAATGCGGCTACAGCTGCACATTGTAACGCCATGTAGATTGTTGATATCTGAAACTTGACGCTCTGACATATCATTCATGCATTTATGTCAGGTATTTCAACGAAGACAAGATGGTTCAGAGAGCTTCTACAGAACAATGATTCGTTACGAGGATGGTTTTGGAAATCTCACAGGTGAACACTGGTTAGGTGAGCATCAGTTTTTTGAATTGTGCACTTACTCTTTGTGGAACAATGTGGGTGTGATGTGGAGAATTTGGTTCCACAATGTGGAGATTCCACATGACCACATCTACACATTTGACAATTTGGCTTAGAAAACCAACTTTCCTGACCGGCGGCGGATACGACTAATCAAGTATTAAGGCTATCTAGCAGAAATTTCTATTACAAATAAAATTTTGTATATCAAGATTTTATTTCTTCATAAACAAAGACATGACTGTCAAGCATCAAGTGTTTGGCAAATATATTGAGATAGTATAGTAGCATCTTCGTAGTGGAAACAAGCTAGATATTGTATATATTTTTTTTTGTTTGTTTGATTTCGTGAGTACTAGGAATTTTGACCATGAAGCGTACGTTTAGTGGATGTTATTTCTAGACATCTCAAGCTTAGATATTACTACCTCTTCATAATGAAGAGGAGTGAAAGATAACAAAGATTGTTGATTAATTTTTAACACATTCATTCGCCCCGCTAACTAACTTGATTCCGATGAACAGATGATTAGGGTCGCCACTCTGTCATCGTTTTTATACGCCCGTTTTGAAAAAAACGGTCGTATTATGTTATGGGGTCGGCGTCCGTCCGTAAACTTTTTTGTTTCCGGATAACTCCTCCTACAGTTTTCATCCGATTAACCTGAAATTTTGTAGATAGTAAGAATATGAGGTGGATATGTGCGTAAAGTTTCAAGGTTAACCATACACCAAATATTAATAGAGTTGTGTCCATTTTTTTACTTATGCATTGTGGCTATAGGGAAACCTTGTGAACAAATTAATATCTGGAAAACCGCTTGATCTGGGCTCACGGTATGTGGCATACATTTTGGGTCTAATGTGTAGATGACCTGATTAACTTTCGACACAATTCCGGAAATATTTAACGGAGTTATGCCCCTTTTTGGACTGATTCATTGTGGCTATAGGGAAACCTTGTGGAAAAAATGTCTGGAGAACCGCTTGAGCTAGCCTCATGATATTTTGCATACAGTTTGGGTCTGATTCTGTAGATGACCTGATTAATTGTTGACCAAATTCCAAAAAAAAATAAACGGAGTTATGCACCTTTTTCGACTAAAGCATTGAGGCTATGGGAAAACCTTGTGAACAAAATATCCGTAGAACCGCTTGAGCTAGGCTTATGATATTTGGCATACAGTTTGGGTTTAATGATCTGGGCGTGCACTATTTGCAAAACTTTCAGCCAGGTTCCAAATAAATTTTGAAGAATACACTTAATTTTGAAATGGACTCCTGCTATATATACGGAGGATGATTCCATTTGGTACTAAAAGGATTAATCAAGTTTATGGTCCACCAAATAATAATAGAGATATGCCCCTTCGAAAAATTATGTAAACATTTGTTTTTGGATAACTCCTCCGACATTGTAGATCCGATTATGTTGAAACTTTACAAACAGTAAGACCATGATTTGGAACAGTGCACATTATTTTGAGGTTACAGTCTGCCAAATATTACCAGAGTTATAGACGCTACGAGGTCCTCGTATTCTGATTTAATTTAAAAATTCAATATTGGACTTAAATCTCTTCTGCAACAAGGTCTATCGGAACCCGAATTTTATGTTGACTTAGTATATAAATTCAGAAAAATATATAACCGCAATTACTTCAGCACCCAATTTCGTAAAATCATTCTTCGATATAAAAATACTGGGTACAACATGGATGTTATACGACAGACTGCATGCATGGTAGTTAACCCAATCACGGCTGGCAACTTTGCTTTCCTCTTTAATTGCACGCCGGTGGGTCAGGCCTAAGATTCTATGACTGTTCCAACGTAAAGGCTTATTGAGAATTAGAGAGATCTAATTCACGGTAATGTTGGCTGGTGCCTGATGCTCTGTCTCTGGTCGGGCCCATCGGAGACTAACTGTTGGGTTTCTTTTGTTCCAACATTTCAGTGGTTTCTTGCAGTCGAGTCCTCACCGTTGTCTCACCTCTGTGGTTCTTAAATTATTTGTTTTCACGGAGATGTACTGATGAGTAAGGAGGCCTTCATGCGGACTGAACAAATTATTTGTCTAAATCGCGACAGAAGTAAGGGCGAGGATCGTGGCCACGTAAAATCGATTTAACCCCCCCCCCACCTCCCGCACCCCACCCCCGGTGGAAATCTTTCCACTGACCGTTCCAAGGCGGTTCTTCTGTGGCGGTTTATTTATGTTGTTGTTTGTTACTTACTTTGTGTATCACTTGTGTATTTTTATTTTGGATGGCCATATGGCCATTTTGTGGGAAAGAAACTGTCCTTATGGCCTTCCTTTGTTTAGGTTTCCATTATGGTTTGGTCGCTTCATGTTTGTGTTTCTTTCCCTTTGGTGTCTTTGGTGGGTGGAGTAAGTTAATTGTATCGATTCCTGATCTTTGTTTTACTTCTACTTTTTATACCCCTTTAAAAGATATTTCTAAACATTCTAAACACGAAGTTTTTTATCCATAGTCCCATTCGTCTTGCCATTCCGACAAGATGTATCTTTGATAAATGGGTTAAAATTATTAAAAGGAATTTAAACAAGAAGGCCCAGAGGGCCCTGGTTCGCTCACCCGTGTGTCATTGTCTCGAGTACATTCTATTTTAAGCTCTGGTGGCCATCTTGTTTATAAGCAGAGAGATTTTAGCTTATTTATAGGGAGTTACCTAGCCAACATTCATCTGAACTTTGAATCCAATTGGCCTTAGGGTTTAGGTGGAGCTTCCGTTTGAATCAAATTTACAATATTTTTCTATTTTTAGCTCCGTTGGCCATTTTGTTCATCGGAGTGGGATCGTTTTAGCCTTTTTGGTAGAGGGTCATCATAGCAACATTGTCGGTAAGGAACCTACATGCTAAATATGAAGGTTGTATCTGCTTCAAAAGTTATGACAAAGTAGGTCAAAGGTCAAGGTCATGGGTCAAAAGTTTTAAATGGTTGAGAAAACCTTGTCACAAGAACATACATGCCAAATATGAAGGGTCAATCTCATATGGTACAAAAGGTATGATAAAGTAGGCCACAGGTCAAATCTTTATAGGAATGGGAAGTCCTTGTCACAAGGAACCTACATGCCAAATATGAAGGCTCTATCTCAAACGGTTCAAAAGTTATGACAAAATAGCCTACTGATCTACCGTATTCGAACTTAACTGAGATATTGTCGAGATGATCATTCTGAGCAAGTTTTATGATGATTTGACTAAAACTGTGGCTGCTTAGAGTGTTCAAAACGTTTTTCCATGATTTATCCTGCTGACCCACTTTTTGACCCGACATGACCCATATTCAAAATTTACCCAGATATTGTGAAGATGATCATTCTGAGCAAGTTTGATGGTGATCGCACCAAAACTCGCGACTCTAGTGTGTTCACAATTTTTTTTAACAATCTGACCTACTGACCTACATATTGACAAGACATAACCATTATTCGAAACTAACCAGAGGTATTGTCAAATGATAATTTTGAGCAAGTTTGATGATGATCGGGCCAAAACTGTAGCCTCTAGTGTGTAAAGAGGGTTTTTCTATGATTTGACCTGCTGACCTCCTTTTTAATCTAACATGACCCATATTTGAACTTGACTGAGATATTGTCAAGATGGTCATTCTGAGCAAGTTTGAAGACGGTCGTACCAAAACTTTGGCCTCTAGAATGTTCAGAAGGTTTTTCCATGATTTTACCTTCTGACCTACTTTTTGACCTGACATGACCCACATTCAAACATGGCCAAGCTTTAATCAAGGCAATCATTCTGAGTAAGTTTCATGATGATTGGACTTAAAATGTGGCCTCTGGAGTGTCCATAAGGGTTTCTTTATGATTTGACCTACTGACCTCATTTATGACCGGACATGACCCATTTTCAAACTTTAACACAGGAACCAAGATCTTATGGTGGTTTAAGTTGGGTGCAAGTTTGGTTAAAATCAAATCATAATGAAACGGCTATTGTGCAGATAAGACTAAAGTAGGCAATTTGTGCCCTTTCAGGGGCCATATCTCTTGAACAGATGATGGGGTATGGGTGGTTCAACAAAGGAACCAAGATCCTATGGTGCTTCAGGTTGTGTGTAAATTTGGTTAAAAGTATATCATAAACAAAACAGCTATCATGCAGACAAGACCAAAGCAGCCATTTTTTGCCCTTTCAGGGGCAATAACTTTAGTAGCCTTGATGTGATATGCCTGGTTCAAGATCGGCACCAAGATCTTGTGGTGGTACAAATTGTGTGTAAGGTTGGTTAAAATCAAATGATAAATGAAACGGCTATTGTGCAGATAATACCATAATAGGAAATTTTTGCCTTTTCAGGAGCCATAACTCTGGTACCCATGATGGGAAATGGCTGGTTCAAGAAAGGAACCAGATTGTGTGGTGGTACAAATTGTGTGCAAGTTTAGTTAAAATCAAATCGTAAATGAAACAGCCATCATGCAGACAAGATCAAAATAGGCAGTTTTTGCCCTTTCAGGGGCCGTAACTCCGTAACACATGATGGGATATGGCTGGTTCAAGAATGGAACTCAGATCTCATTGTGGTTCAAGTTGTGTGCAAAGTAGAAGTAAAACAAAGATCAGGAATTGATACAATTAACTTACTCCACCCATAAAAGACACCAAAGGGAAAGAAATACAAACATTAAGCGACCAGACCATAATGGAAACCTAAACAAAGGAAGGCCATAAGGACAGTTACTTTGCAAGTCTGGTTAAAATAAAATCATAAATGAAGATGCTATCGTGCGGACAAGAAATTGTTTACGCACGCATGCGCGCACGGACGACGGACGAAATGTGATCACGAAAGCTCACCTTGTCACTACGTGACAGGTGAGCTAAAAACAGACGGATCATGATTAAACGACTCCTTTCATTACTTGTCAGCATACTTATTTCTGACAATGCCATGATGTTTTCGAGTTTAATGACGCTCCAAACTTCTTTGAGGGTCATAAGTGTCAATCGGTTAATGATCAAAAACTATTTACAATTATGAGGATATTGAAAGTTAAAAGAGTCATAATGATTGTGTATAAAAATCTGAAAGAAAATTAAATCTTATGAAAAAAAAACCAAATTCTTTCAAGAATAAAATAATATTATCTTGAAACAATTGTTGCAAAATGTCAGCTTTGAAGTATAAGTTGCGGGACAGTGAAAAATCTACGCATTCAATTAAGATATGTTTAACAGTGAATGGCTGATCACATCCTTCACAAGAAGGCTGATCACCACCAATAAAATATAAGGATGAGTAACTCTAGTTTGTCCAATGCGCAGTCGCGTTAATATTAAATCCTCTTTACTGGAATCTGTGTAGGAGAGCATTTTGTTCCAACGACAGGTTTAATGGCATGGATTTTGTTATTTATTGCACGGTCCAATTCGCCTTGCCAGTCCGACACGATATATATGTTAATAAATTGTTTAAAATTATGAAAAGGATTTTAAAAAAAAAAAATAGATGGATCACGATTGGACGATTCCTTTGCTTTCTTGTCATCATATTCATTGCTGTCAATGCCAATATGGTTCGGAAGCCGACAAAACGAGGTATGTTTAAGAAAGTTCATGATGTTTTCGATCAATTTTTGCATTTGCTGATTTTTAGATGATGAAAAGTCTAAAGCCTTAAGCATAGATATTGAATCAGAAATATAATTGCTTTTTGAATTGTGGAAGAACTGATAAAATCTAAAGCTAGGTCTGTTGCTTTGGCTTCAGCTGTAAAAACAGATGAACCATCTGGAAGGCGCAAGGTTTTGTTTGTATCTTTAGAAACATACGCACAACCAACTATTTCTCCTTCTTTGGACTAATAAGTATAGACGTGCTGGTAATCATCATAACGTGACTGCAGTACTTGAAACTTTTGTTTGAATAGTATTGGATTTGATTCGGATTTTTGCCATCATATAAGTCAAACAGAAAAGAAGGTTTATAGCACCTATTGGAAACAAATACGTTATTTCAAGGAATCATCATCATCATAAGGAGGCCTTCATGCGGACTGAACAAATTATTTGTCTTAATCGCGACGAAGTTAGGGCGAGGATTGTGGCCACGTAATATCGATTAAAGCTCCCCAGTGGAATTCGTTTCCGCTGACCGTTCCAAGGCGGTTCTTCTGTCGCGGTTTATTTTTGTTATGGATTGTCTTTGGGTATTATGCAATGTTATTTATTTTGATATCATATAGTGCATTTGAGAGAGTACTACCTTGTGGGACCCCTGCTCTTGTTCATATAGGTCTGACAGGGAAGATCCCACACGCACCCCGAAATACGCGCTCACCTAAAAACTATGTATAAATTGGGAAGTAGAAGTAAAACAAAGATCAGAAATCGATACAATTAACTTGCAACACCCATCAAAGACACCAAAGGGAAAGAAACACAAACATGAAGCGACCAGACCATAATAGAAACCTAAACAAAGGATGGCCATAAGGACAGTTACTTTCCCACAAAATGGCCAAATTGGCCATCCAAAATAAAAAGACACAAGTGATACACACAGTAAGTAGTAACAAACAACAACATAAGTAAACCGCCACAGAAGAACCGCCTGGGAACGGTCAGTGGAAAGAATCCACTGTGGGGCTTAAATCGATTTTACGTGGCCACAATCCTCGCCCTTACTTCCGTCGCGCTTTAGACAAATAATTTGTTCAGTCCGCATGAAGGCCTCCTAACTCATCAGTGCAACATCTCCGTGGACACACATAATCAAAGAACCACAGAGGTGAGACAACGGTGAGGACTCGACAGCAAGAAACCACTGAAATGCTGGAGCAAAAGAAAACCAACAGTTAGACTCCGATGGGCCCAACCAGAGACAGAGCATCAGGCACCAACCAACAATACCTTGAATTAGATCTCTCTAATTCTCAATAAGCCTTTACGTTGGAACCGTCATATAGTCTGAGGCCTGACCCACCAGCGTGCAATTAAAGAGGGAAGCAAAGTTGCCAACCGTGATTGGGTTAACTGCCATGCATGCAGTCTGTCATATAATATCCATGTTGTACCCAATCTTTTTATATCGAAGAATGATTTTACGAAATTGGTTGCTAAAGTCATTGCGGTTATATATTTTTCTGAATTTATATACTAAGTCACCATAAAATTCGGGTTCCGATAGAACTTGTTGCAGAAGAGATTTAAGTCCAATATTGAATTTTGAAATTGAATCAGAATGGCGTCTATAAAATTTTGAAAAGGCTTTGCGTAGTTTATGGTACCGATAACCCTGATTAAGAAGTTTAGCCGTTAATAATTATAACGAGTGTTGAAGTCAGTTATATGACTACACACTCTAGCAAATCGAATAAATTGCGAAATATAAACACCATAGGATGGCGAACGAGGAACATCACCATCCAAAAAAAGGAAAATTTACAATCTCAAAATCAAAGTCATCGCGTTTATCATAAATTTTGCACGAAACAAACCCATCTACAATAGACAGATGTAAATCCAAAAACGGGGCTTCGGTATCAGAAGAATTTGCTAATTTAACTGCCGTTCTGACAGTTACTTTCCAACACAGACTGGAAACTTAGCATTCTGAAACTAGTGACCAAACGGATTTCTTTCTACTCTTAAAATTCAAACTTATCCATTATAGATGAATTTGTTTCTTGCAAAATGTATGCTAAACACTTTGACTGCGATGCGGCATCCTATGACGTTTATATTTCGCAAGAAGTTCGATTTGCCAGAGTGTCGAGTCATGTAACTGACTTCAAAACTCGTAATAAATTGTTAACTGTTAAACTTCTTAATCAGGGTTATAGGTATGTAGAAGTAAAACAAAGATCAGGAATCGATACAATTAACTTACTCCACCCATCAAAGACACCACAGGGAAAGAAACACAAACATGAAGCGACCAGACCATAATGGAAACCTAAACAAAGGAAGGCCATAAGGACAGTTACTTTCCCACAAAATGACCGAATCCCCATCCAAAATAAAAAGACACAAGTGATAAATACAGTAAGTAACAAACAAAAATAAACCGCCACGGAAGAATCGCCTTGGAACGGTCAGTGGAAAGAATTCCACTGGGGGGGGGGGGGGGGCTTAAATCGATTTTACATGGCCACAATCTTCGCCCTTACCTCTGTCGCGGTATAAACTTATTTCGTTTAGTCCGCATGAAGGCTTCCTAACTCATCAGTGTTACATCTCTGAGAACATACAAATAAAAAACTACAGAGATCAAACAAGGATGAGGACTTGACAGCATACAACAACAGAATTACTGGAGCAACAGAAAACCAACAGTAAGACTCCGAGGGGCCCGACCAAAGACGGAGCATCAGGCACAAACCAACATAAAGAATACTAAAATGAAATAAAATTCTATTTATGCTTTTACGCTGGAACCGTCATATTATCTTAAGCCCGACCCACCGGTGTGTAATCAAAGAGGGGAGCAAAGTTGCCAACCGTGATTGGGTTAACCACCATGCATGCAGTCTGTTTTATAACATTTATGTTGTACCCAACTTTATATATCGACGAGCGATTTTACGAAAGTGGGTACTAAAGTAGAAGTAAAACAAATATCAGGAATTGATACAATTAACTTACTCCACCCATAAAAGACACCAAAGGGAAAGAAATACAAACATTAAGCGACAAGACCATAATGGAAACCTAAACAAAGGAATGCCATATGGACAGTTACTTTCCCACAAAATGGCCATATGGCCATCCAAAATAAAAAGACAAAAGTGATACACACAGTAAGTAACAAACAACAACATAAATAAATCGCCACAGAAGAGCCGCCTTGGAACGGTCAGTGGAAGATTTCCACTGGGGGGCTTAAATCGATTTTACGTGGCCACAATCCTCGCCCTTACTTCCGTCGCGATTTAGACAAATAATTTGTTCAGTCCGCATGAAGGCCTCCTAACTCATCAGTGAAACATCTCCGTGAACACAAAAATCAAAGAAACACAGAGGTGAGACAACGGTGAGGACTCGACAGCAAGAAACCACTGAAATGCTGGAGCAAAAGAAAACCAACAGTTAGACTCCGATGGGCCCGACCAGAGACAGAGCATCAGGCACCAACCAACATTACCTTGAATTAGATCTCTCTAATTCTCTATAAGCCTTTACGTTGGAGCCATCATAGAATCTGAGGCCTGACCCACCGGCGTGCAATTAAAAAGGGAAGCAAAGTTGCCAACCGTGATTGGGTTAAAGTCATTACAGGCATGTATTTTTCTAAGTTTATATACTAAGTCACCACAGAATTCGGGTTCCGATAGGCCATGTTGCAGAAGTGTTTTTAGTCCAACATTGAATTTTGAAACCAACTCATAATGACGTCTATAAAACTTAGAAAAGGCTATACGTAGTTGATGATACCGATGTCGCACGAGGAACATCACCGTCCAAAAAAGGAAAATTAACAATCTCGAAATCAAAATCATCACGTTTATCATAAATTTTGAAAGAAACAAATCCATCTGCAATGGATAAATGTAAATCCAAAATGGGGGGGGGGGGGGGGGGGGCTCGGTATCAGAGGAATTTGCCTTGTTTAAATGGCATTCTAGGGGATAAATCTGACTGATCAACCCATCAAAGTAAGTATTGTCAATATTTAATAAATCATCTAAATATCTAGAAGTAGAACTAAAAGCTTCAATAATTTCAGATTGGTTATCAATGGAAAGTGACAACATGAAGTCTCTTTCATAACAATACAAGAACAGATTAGCCACAAGAGGTGCATAATTCGTACCCATCGGAATACCCACAATTTGTCTAAATAACTTAGTACCGAATCTAATATAAATATTGTCAAGTAGAAAGGTGAGGGCATCACACACTTTCTTACATGACCAAAGTGTATAATTCTTATGTTCTGTAGAAGGGAAAAAATGCATTTCTGACATTACATGCAAGATAGAGAGAATCTTCTCTGTGAAAAGCCCATTCAATATAACCATTAAGCTTTTCTTTTATAAGATTATGAGAAAGTGTAGTGTAAAGAGCGGAAAAATCGTATGTAGACAGACTTGAAGCACGAAAACCTCTGGATTTTAATTTATTTAAAACCTCATTCGAATTTTTTAATAGACCAAAACAGATTTCTTCCTGTTCTTTCAAAGACTTTATCACGATATTTAATCACATGCGTTTTAATAGCAGTAAAACAGGAAGTTAATAATTTAGAAAGTTCATTGGTAGTGCAAGAGCTAGAATTTGCAATACACTCATTCTCAAATGAATTGGGATTTAAGCGGTTTAAAAAGTCAAATTATAAAATTACTTAGATTCATTCACCGATATGTTCACAATAAAGTATCAACATGAACCTATACTCAGTTAAAAATCCTTGATCAAGAAACGAAAAGTTATTTCACACCAAAAGCTAGAAATATGTCGGTATTTTGATAAAGTTTGATTGTGAAAAATGTACGCTACAATCTACTTGTTCGTTACACCCTTCTATAACATCACAAAAATCAAGAGACCACAGCTCGCAATGATAGAAACTTACGAGCGCGTTATTAAGCGGGGACAAAAATTAACATATGGTCATATATATTGTAAAGAAATGAATAGCCATTTTGAATAAAAGTCAGGGTTGGTTAGATGACAGAAAAAGAAATAGTTTTCTGAAAACATACAACTTTCATTTTGTTTTAACAGAAGCACATACTAGCTAGATCACTTACGACTGTAGCATTTGAACAGGTATTGGGTGGTAAATAAGGAACACAAGTAATATTACTTTAGAGAAACGATCAACATAAGCAATACGTTTATTTGAATTATATGTGAAAAGTCGCGGACATTACATTGATTTTGTTGCTATAAGTCAAGTAGATTGCTAACGTGATTAACTGACAATATAGCTGTTAGTGTCATTTTCATTCATTATTTGGATCTAACTCATGTAACAGTGCATGTTCGTCATATGCTTTTAAAACATGATGTCGCTATTACGCAAAAAAGCCTCGGTATATACTTTTACGCATAAAAATGCCCCCCTGACAGATGAACTGCGTTCTAAAGGCAGCCGAAACATTATGAGACATATATATCACATATAAACACACAACAACCGCATGGCCTTATGTTCTCAACAATCAAGTATCTAAAATTAATGATGCAACTGCGACAATACAGTATCCAACATTACAGTGCATTCAGAGTAATATTTTTCTATACAAAAGTCTTCCAAATGTAACCAATTTTGTCTACCAGCTGGAAGAAAGAAACACGTTTTGTGAAGTTTGTAAATGAGTTCTAACACATGTAAACAAATGCATGTCTGTAAATGGCAGCTAGGATGGTCTCGGACATTACCATACACGTTAAAGGGACATGCTATTCCACTTTACCATTTCTACCTGTAAAATTGAAAAGGAATTTGATATTTTATTTGTTGTATCGAGTTAACATAATCAAGAATAAACCAGCATACCCTAAAATATACATAACTATTTTAGGTGGGGATGTTCGATACAATTTGTAATGTTCGATACCATAATTTTAGTAACATAAACTGCACTTACAATGTTTTTTAACATTCATAATTTGCATTTGGAAATACAAATTGGAGAGTTGAAGTGACTCCTAAACATGGCACATTTTATTTTGAAAATATTCAATCTAGCAAATAATATTTGGGAAAAGATTATAAGCTATGGGACTCAAATCAAAAATCGAAAATAAGTAATAAATTTTGAAGCAACATTGTTACCGTTTGCAGCTTTTGGTTGAAATGTAGCAAACATGTCTATCACTAAAAGCGTTTATCTTATACAACTAAGGTTGCATAATTCAAAATAGTTCATTTATTTGCAGTCATTATCCTTTAACGGTCAACATAGCAAACCTGTCATGTTCGATACCAAATGTAGCGGACATTTCATCGCATTCATCCACAGCTTATTGCAATAGAATAATGATCTTGCAAGCGTTCAAATGTTGTTCATTATTATTGATTTTTGGTGGCATATTCTTAATTGAACAATATTAATTGTGGCAAATAATATTGGAAAAAGGTACAAAGTTTCTATGCAGATATTTAAAAACAAAATATGACTTCTGATTTCCCTTAACTGTGGTATTGTCTGCCGACTCACCCACCCATCAAACACCGGAAAAGGCAACCATGTCGTCTGCAGACACTTTCTATTACGTAATCTTGTAACGGAAAACTGTGCCACGTGAGAGAAATGTGATCAAGCTGTTAGACTAACAATTTTCGGTATTGAACATTACCGGTCTCGAACAGCACAAAACACTGGAAATGAGGGAATTTCAACATCAAAATATTATGTTCGTTCCAGGTAAAGTGTTTGTGTTAGTCACACATTGCGGAAGTTTATTTCAATCTAGCATTTTTGTCGATATATACGTAATAAGCCTGGTATAATGATCGCGAACATCACATGCATTTTTGCAACAAATTCATGCACATTTTTGTATGACATGTATTTTTAATTTCCTATTGTACAGGTAACATCAAACGACCTTATATGCTTATTATAATATAGAATCTCCGTTTGGTCACGTTTCCGTGTATAAAAACCTCAAAGTTGTTTTGAAATATCAAGAAGAAAACGTCGTCTCGTGCATTACAATGCTTAATTAAATTTCGGCGACAGCCATATTCTAGGAAAAATACTTAGTAAGACTCAATGTGGTCCTGCTAATGGTAGTGATTTCCCTACCCAGAATATGTAAATTTTAAGGAAACCACCTAAACCTTTCCTTTCTAGTGGAATTGCAAATTTGTAAGTGCGGAAACAAGGAGAATTCGAAAAGCGACAGTCTCGAACATTACAAAACCAGGTTTTCCCATGGATCATATTCCCTGAAAAGGTACTTTTCGACAAGAGGTTTTTCGCGATATCTTTGGGACCTGTTGTTCTGTCATATAAACGTATGCATTGGTTAAGAATGACTGCTTGATTTCAGAAAATATACGGCGACTCCAATATCCCAATTCATTTGAGAATGAGTGAATAAACCGTGCTTTGTATGGTATTTTATGAAGTTTTGGTAACAAGTATAGCGTAGGAAGCTTGTCTTGGCCTTCTGTAACACACACAGCAAACTTGGCAAAGCCTTTTCAAAATTTTATAGACGCCATTCTGATTTAATTTCAAAATCAATATTGGACTTAAATCTCTTCTGCAACAAGGTCTATCGGAACCCGAATTTTATGGTGACTTAGTATATAAATTCAGAATGACTTCAGCACCCAATTTCGTAAAATCATTCTTCGATATTAAAAGATTGGGTACAACATGGATATTATACGACAGACTGCATGATGGTAGTTAACCCAATCACGGTTGGCAACTTTGCTTCCCTCTTTAATTGAACGCCGGTGGGTCAGGCCTCAGATTCTATGACGGCTCCAACGTAAAGGCTTATTGAAAATTAGAGAGATAATGTTGGTTGGTGCCTGATGCTCTGTCTCTGGTCGGGCTCATCGGAGTCTAACTGTTGGTTTTCTTTTGCTCCAGCATTTCAGTGGTTTCTTGCTGTCGAGTCCTCACCGTTGTCTCACCTCTGTGGTTCTTTGATTTTTGTGTTCACGGAGATGTTGCACTGATGAGTTAGGAGGCCTTCATGCGGATTGAACAAATTATTTGTCTAAATCGCGACGGAAGTAAGGGCGAGGATTGTGGCCACGTAAAATCGATTTAAGCCCCCCCCCCCCCCAGTGGAAATCTTCCATTGACCGTTCCAATGCGGCTCTTCTGTGGCGATTTATTTATGTTGTTGTTTGTTACTTACTGTGTGTATCACTTGTGTCTTTTGGTTTTGGATAGCCATATGGCCATTTTATGGGAAAGTAACTGTCCTTATGGCCTTCCTTTGTTTAGGTTTCCATTATGGTCTGGTCGCTTAATGTTTGTATTTCTTTCCCTTTGGTGTCTATTATGGGTGGAGTAAGTTAATTGTATCAATTCCTGATCTTTGTTTTACTTCTACGTTGGTGGCTGAATGACAAATATGTTCATCTACTATAGCTCTCTCTTCAGCTAAAGGCTGAAGTTCATAGGCCTTAGTACCACCAAGCTCCTGCTTAAGCGTGTTAACATAGTGGAGCCGTCACACAACGACGACGTTGAATACCTAGTTTAAGATGACGTAATGACGTCTTAGGCTTAGTAGTTAA
Source organism: Lucinisca nassula (assembly GCA_963580285.1). Classification (NCBI taxonomy): domain Eukaryota; kingdom Metazoa; phylum Mollusca; class Bivalvia; order Lucinida; family Lucinidae; genus Lucinisca; species Lucinisca nassula. Next base: position 458,384 of record CAUZLF010000336.1, on the reverse strand, counting down.
TAAGTTTGTATTTTGAGAATAGAAAGAAATGCGTTTATTCACTAGTTTTAAAATACTAAGTTTTCAGTCCTTAAGGGCATTATGCTCAACATACTCTCGCTTACACCATCGATTACCGAATTCATTCAAGGCAGCAGCGATTTCATCTCTACATTTACTGACTCAATTTTAGAAGGAAGCCGATATTTCGGTCCTTTAGAAATTATATTCCTTATCCTAGAATCAGGAATAATTTTCAAATTGCCAGTAATTACATGACCAGCAGCAGGATAGCAATACACTGAGTTTTTACAATCACATGAATCAGGAGTATTAGTATCAATATCAAGAATTGAAACAAGTTTATAGAAATTAAAAATGATAGATCTAAGAGGTTTGTTATATTTATAGCAAATTATAGGTGTTTCAGTATTTTAAAAATCTGATTAGAACTATCGTAGAATTTATTCGCCTCGGTGTCCAGAAGACGTAAAACAGAAACGGTAAATGATTTGTTTGTTTGTTTGATTTGAGGTTTAACGTCCCCGTCAACACTGTAAAGGTCATTTTGGAGACGTTGCTTTCAATTTTGTGGGACTTTTACCCGACATTGAGATGAAATGACGTCTCAAGCCCTGCCACCCAATGAAACCAATAGGGTTTATTAGCATTGACAGTCCGCCTCGCACCGCGGTTCCTGGACAGGCTCAGATCCTCTAAGCGGTTTACCAGTACTAGTGTGCGGGCCGGATTCAGCTCTGCGTGGAAGCATCATGCAGCCCATATATTTCTTCAAGCCCCTATGGGCGGGGGCTTGAAACGGGTAATGAACTTAGAAGTGAAAGCATAGAGTGGCGCCCATGATTTAATAATATACTTGACAGTCACTTCAGTCTAGTATTGTTACGTTTAAATGCAGCAAAATATGACGTTACGGACTGGCAGTCAAATATTACTTTATAAGTTGACAGGCTATATTTTGCAGATTCATCATTTTACCAAATCTCAGACTATAACATGTTACCATCTAGTTTCTATTACGTCACACCTAACTGCAAGCCACAACGTATATTTTAACTTTAAAATAACCGTAAAGAAAATTGTTAACGTCGTCAATATGTCAGAACCATCTGCTGATAAGATCAATTGGTAACTCAGTGAGTAAAATTAATTGGTATGTCAAGTTAAACTTAGTAGAAAGCCAGGTAACTCAAGTAAAAGGGTCTAATAAAGGGGTCGTTACCAAGAAAAGGTGGATTTTGCCGAAGCTTCCTGCACAGATGCTTTCAACTTGTGAGTTTCCAATTAATTGAATACAAGGATTTCGAACATTTCCAAATGTAGCCATTTATGCCAGGTCAAGCAAAAGTATTAAGGATGGATGAAGAAAAATCACCAAAAATGTCTAGAAAATTTGATGTTTATAACATCTATGTGCTGTCTTACAGCCGGTAGCACCTCTCATAGATCAACCATTCCCAATTCTAATGCACTTACGTATGTAACGCGACGTCTGATAGGATAGCGTCAAAAATTTGCGACAGTATATTCCACGATATACTGTCGGAAATCCGACGTCACCACGTAACGTCGTTTTTCATTGGCTGACATTTGGTTTTACGCAGCTCACAACGCCTGCCGCTTTGTGCAAAATAGTACAATTTTTAACAAAACAACCGAATAAGTGCATTAGAATGGGGATAACTGTATTGAAAATTGTCATTTGGGGAGGTAAATCGGTAAAAAGACATTTCCGCCCGTAAAACCACCGATTTACCTCCCCAAATGACAATTTTTAATACAGTTATCCCCTAATTCTTCGACATCAAAATGTAACATGTAGGGTTACGGCGTCCCTCAAACCCACATTCTGACAAGACGACAAGAGCGATTACCGACAGGTGCCGGCCAACCTTAGTGCAATTCACAAGGAAGATATAAAATGCGAGACATTATTATTAACATCAATTATATACAACACTACTAAACGAAGAACACTACACTAACAGAACACTACACTAACAACATATATGTTTCTATATCATTTCACATGCTATTGCAAAGGTAGTAAAAATCCCATAAAATAAAAAAAAACACAAACTACCACCCCAAACACACACACACACACACACACACACACACACATACACCAACCACAAAAAGGAGGGCCGGCCCCAGCACTTCCACTTCAGATAGATTAATAAAATAATTCACGTGAATAACTAATGAGTCTCTCAGATCGCGTATGAAGACTTGACGTCGTTACCACCATCTGAGGTCAGGTTTAAATCTCGGTTTAAGACTCACTCACAAGTCTGAAGAAGCCCGTAATCGAACCTACGACACCTGAATTGTGAGGCACGTGATTGCTTCTCTTATTCAGTAGACTGGTCTGAACGATGACAATCCCAAATTCGGCTTTACCACCTCTGCTAGTAACTAATTCGCAATGGGTTGCCAACATTACTGCCTGCTCATATGCAATGAGCAGCAGATAGCAACATCTAAACTGCCAGGAAGCAATAACGAACATCTGCAACACGGTTCACCAAACGCAAACACTACATTATAATCCCTGCCCCAGAGAAATCTGAACAAACTATGACGTCATTATCGTCGCTTATACCGTTACAACGTTTGCGAAAACAACACCCAAACTAGTCAATCTACATATCAGTCCACCCCTAATGCGATGCAAGTAATAAAAAGACACATTAAGTTAAATAAAAAGCTAACATATTGCCTTTAGAAAGAAAGAAATTAGAAGAGAAGGCACTGATCAGAAATCGATCCAATTAACCCACAGCTCCCATCAGGGACACCAAAGGGTACAAATAAGCGTCTACCGTTTACAGATGAAGAAACGGTAGACGCAGTACATAAATGCGAACAGCACCTGTACTCCTTAGCATTTCACTTATATATACTAGGATGCATTTCATTGCACCTCTTAGGATTGCACTTAGAAAATAATAACGAAAATCGGAGACTCGTTTTATTGTGTCTCTTCATATACAGCAATATAGTTTGCAAGGCCGCAGACGAACCCAGACCCCCCTCCCCCAACCCCCAACCCAGGCTTCAGCGGTATTCGATTTTCAATTTTAACAATACATGAATAAGCTGATTTGTACACATAATTGACATCGTTACAGAAAATGATCTTTTAACTCTTCTCGAACAAAATTATTCTTACGGACACTATTAAATATGCTTTTAATATCATTTCATCATAAAAAATAACTTGTCAAGCCCTTGCCTTAGATTTCGCCCTGAAGATGACTTTTTGTTTTAACCTATCTGTTAAAATTAACGTCCCCTCAACACCTAAGGTCATACAGAGACGGGACCTCGGTTTTACAACAACCGGGAGTCTAAAAACTATGGATCGAACACGCAAATCGACGAAACTAAGCACGTTAACCGATGAATATCGAACAGACTACAGAAAGTTGGGGTATACTACAGAGAAAGCCCCATAAACAAATGTTAAATCATACAAGCATATTCATAAAAATAAAATGTAACGTAGATTTCACATAACGTCATAGCTTCTGCTTATGAACTCAACACGTTCTTGGGGTGATACGGTTCTAAATGAACCTGCTAAATACAGCAGAACTTCAATGGCTCGAACCCCGATGGCTCGTTTACCATGGATGAGTCGAACCTTTTTTTGAGTCCAAAGGAATACCTCCAAATACCATATAGGGATGATGTAGGGAAATTTTCTTCTTTTATCTTGCAAATGTATGTTGCGTGTAATCATTAGAATCGCCTCGATGAGGCGATTCTAATGAGTACACACAACACATATTTAAAATGTAGAACACCAAAAAAAAATCCACAATTATCTCCATTATGGCTACTGGTATTGCACTAATAGTAACCCTCCATGGCTCGAACTACCGCTGTCTCGAACCAATATTCATGGTCCCAAAGGTGTTCGAGCCATCGAAGTTCCACTGTATATCGACCCACTGCTGACATTGCGATAAAATTTATGGTATTTATATACATCGGACACACAGGAAAATCATGCATGCCCGTGCTGGCTCAATAAATTTGAACGAAATTAAGATATGATGTGGTTTAATTATAGCCATGCAGCAAATTTAAGCAGAATTGGGATCTCTGGAAAAGTCGAATTTCCCTTAAAGGATACTGCTTAAAATTCCATAGGAATCCATAACATTTTTGTACAATATCACCACAAATAACGTTCACGGCTAGAAAATAGATTTGGCATTATTTGGCGACTGGCGATTTCTTTATGGCAAAATACATATATAGCCGCCTACTATAGGGCTCACAGCACTGCGCATGAATAACTAATATCTTAACTGCACGTAAAGTGCATGGTAAGAAACATTTTGCCTACCATATTTCATCTGAAAGACGCGCTGGCTTTGCCATATACCTGCCAAAATAATTTAAACGTGCCGCAGCACCAGATAGGCTTCTGCGTTCTGTATTTATCTCGTGACACCGATGCGTCCCATCAAGATTCAGGTGAATCTGACCTTTGATTCGGGAGGAGATGTTTTTGAAGAATTTCAAGATGGCCTACATAATGGCCGCCTTGAATATCGGAAGGAATGATTTTAGCAAATATGAATCTCCATGTCGCACCAATGCTTCCCATCAAGTTTCAGCGAGTTCCCATCTTTGGTTTGGGAGGAGATGTTTTGAAGAATTTCAAGATGACAGTTATTCCGTCCATCTTGGATATCAAAACGGGACGATCGAAGCAATCTGAATTTCCATTTCACCTCTATGCTTCTCATTATGCTTCAATCCTATCCGACCTTATGTTCGGGAGGAAGTGATGTTGAAGATTCTAAGATGGCCTGCGGTAGCCATCTTGGATATAAGAACGGAACCATTTTAGCAAATCTGAATTTTCATGTCACCCCGATGCCTCCCGTTTAATTCAGCTCTACCAGACATTTGGTTGCGGGGGAGAAATAAAATTTGAAAGGTTGCCCTTGGAACAAAGAACATAAAAGAACAAACTCGGCGATTGGGTTTTATTGTGACTTTTCATACACAACACTATAGTTTGCAAAGAAGAAGTAAAACAAAGATCAGGAATTGATACAATTAACTTACTCCACCCATAAAAGACACCAAAGGGAAAGAAATACAAACATTAAGCGACCAGACAATAATGGAAACCTAAGTAAGTAAGTAAGTAAGTAAGTAAGTAATTACTTTATTTACCGAGGGTTACTCAGTTGGCCGGAACCAATCTTCCCTGAGGCCTTCCAACATGAATACATAATACATACGGACATACAAAATGATATAATACAATGAAAAACATTATTAATGAAGCAATAGTGATCTATAGAAAATGAAAACTCAGGAGAAATGCTAATTTGAGAATAACTTGAAAATGTTATTGTGCAAATTAATTCAACATACTATACGTATAATGTGAAATGTCGATGGAGGTCATCACAATAAAAGTCTTATGAATCATGATCACCTTTCATCCATGTTATGCATCTTCTTGTAAATGATTCTATCGTATTTGAATTTTTGATATCCAGAGGAATACTGTTCCAAACAAGAGCACCGGAATACGAAATACTACTCTTGAAAAGGTTATTTTTCGGTTTAGGTATCAGCATGTTCTTGTAAGCTACCGATCGTAAATTCAGTTGAGAATTTTCCGAGCTTGTTTCGTTCATGCGCATTTGAAATAAATCTACCAAATAAATTGGTGCAGTGTTAGTTGCTATTTTGTACATTAACTTTGCTTTGTTCATAAAAACCATTTGTTCAAAAGATAGCATATTTAATTGATTTCTGGCATTATCCAAAGTTGAATAGTCTTTTCCAAGAATGGTTTTACAGGCTCTCCTTTGGAGTTTTTCCATTAGTTGAATATTATAATTGGAAGAATTACCCCATACCACACAACAATACTCTAAATGAGGTTTGATGTATGCATTATAAAATAGCAGCCTGTGCTCTACACTTAGAAATGACCGAATTTGATATAAAAGCCATAAATATGATGCTATCTTACTAGAAACATGCTTAAAATGGTTGTTCCAAATCAGATTTTCGTCAAAATGAACACCTAAGATTTTTTCATTACTAGTCATTTGTAAATTTAACCCATTTAGTGCCAGTGACAATGAATTATCTGTTAATATGTTTCGTTTTTGTCTACTCATGATAAACATTAAATGAGTTTTCTCAAGATTGATAATCATGCCATTTTCTAGACACCACATTTTAAGAGCATCTAATGCTTGTTGAAGTTTCATTTCAAGTAATGCCTTGTCTTTCTCGTTACAGTGAATCGTCGTGTCGTCTGCATATAAATCTACAGATACATTTGCATGTTTTAAAGTCAAAGGCAAATCATTAATAAACATTAAGAATAAAAGGGGTCCAAAATAGACCCCTGGGGTACACCATTAAGTACGTCATCACTTTTAGAGCTATTTCCATTTATAACTACCTGTTGACTACGATTTGTTAAATACGATTTAAACCAAGATAAACATAAATTGCCTAACTTATAAAGGCGAAGTTTTTCAAGAAGGAGTTTATGATCAACTAAATCGAACGCTTTGCGAAAGTCGACCAAAACGCATCCAACTAATTCACCTTCGTTGAGTGCACGTAGCCAAGAATCTGCAAGTGCTATCAAAGCCGTTTCAGTTGAATGACAGGACCTGAAACCGCTCTGTCTTTGATGCAGCAAATCATGCTGGTTTAGATACTTCATAAGATTTTTGTTTACCCATTTTTCAATAATTTTGGATAAAGTGGGCAATATGGATATTGGTCTGTAGTTGTTTACATCCTGTTTCGAACCTGTCTTAAATATGGGATTCACTTTGCCTTGTTTCCATAAAGAAGGAAATTTACCCGTCGTTAAACTTTTGTTTATAATATATGTTAGGCCTGGTGCTAGAATTTGTGGTGCTATTTTAAGCAACCTTGGTCCTATACAGTCCAGTCCTGTTGCTTTTGTTACATCTAGCGTTGACAAATATTTACAAACAAATGAACAACTTGTTAGTGGGATATCAAAACGTACATCTCTGCTTAGCTTAGAGTCAATATGATGTTTTAATTCTTCGAAGTCAGAATGTTTTAATGGCTCCCTTAAATTTGCTGCGATATTCACGAAAAATTCGTTAAAAATGTTTGCTATATCTTGATCATTTGAAATTATCTTATCATCAGCTTTAATTTTGATATCATCTTTTACGTTTTCTTTTTTGCTTGTTCCAAATTGTCTAAATATTTTCCATATTGAACGAGGGTCATCCTTGCCTTCTTCTATCTTTTTTTTGTACACTTCATTTTTTGCTTCATCTATCATACTGGAGACTTTGTTTCTTATATATTTATATTCATCCATTTTTCCATTAATCTTGTATTTATTTCTTTGTTTCATGCAATCTAAAATCTCAGGTGTTAACCATTCTGGTTGATACTTTCTTTTTATTCTGTGGGATTTCATTGGTGCATGCTTATTGACTATTTCTAAAAACATTGAATTCCAGACATCAACGACTTCATCTATATTATCAAATCTTTCAACCGTTTCCCATGGGACTTCTTGTAAATCTGACTTAAACGCATTTTCATCAAAATGTTTGAAAGAGCGGTAGGTTATTGTCTGGTGTGTATTAGTTTTTATGCAATTATTCAGTTTTCTACTTCCAAAAATAGCATAATGGTCGCTTATTGTAGTTTGACAAACATGTGCTTTTGAAATGTTTTCGACAGCATTTGTGTATATGTGATCTATTAAGGTGTTTGATGTTTCTGTTACTCTAGTCGGATCACAGATTAACTGACTTAGCCCCAAAGAAGTTGTAAAGTTTTCCCATTCTATATCAACATGATCTGGAAGTAAATTCTTATTAAAATCTCCTAATAAAATAAATTCTTTGCCTTCCTGTGATACTATATCGATAAAATTTTCAAAACGATCATTGAACTCAATTTTTTAATTTGGTGGGCGATACATATTGCCTGTTAAAAACGATTTACCTTTTTCTGGTAAAATTTCCAACCAAATGCATGAAATATCATTAGTTTCTAGATTAATTCTCCTTTTAACATTCAAACCATTTCTCACATATACAATGATACCTCCACTGCCATTTGACATATTATCTTTGCGAAATGGTTTCTGAAAACCGTCTACATAAAAACATTGTGACATTTTATGATCTTTTAGTTTGCTTTCACTAATTCCAAAGACTTGCAATGACCTGTTTTCTGGTGCAGTCAATATAGCTTTCAGTTCTAAAATTTTTGTCATCTGCTTTCCACAAATGCCTTGAATATTTATATGTCCAAAATTGAATCCTTTTGAGGTCAAGTTAAAGGATAAAGCATTATTACTGACATAACTCTGAGTATTTCGTAATCGATTACTATCATTCTTGTCATTAGATTCTGTCTTATCAGCACTATTAGATAAAGAATGGCTTCTTACATAAATGTCATTGTTGACTGGTAAATATGGTTGTGTATTTTCTGGATTATCACTTATAGAGCTTACTCGACTAATATTATCATCGATAGTCATGTCACTAATATCCCTGCAGGCGCATGAACATGTAAATGAGTTACAAACATCACAAATGTTTTCTAAAATTTGAAAATTATATTTAGTAGAAATTGATGCGCCTCCTGTTAGATTGGCAATAATGCCGAGTTCCTATTTATTGTTCCAACAGTCCTTAGCAAGGTGTCCAATCATACGGCATGCAAAACATTCCCTCCTCGATCTACGGTATTGTCTCTTATTTCTCTCTTCGTTGTAATATCCCCTTCCGGCATTTCCGTGCTGTCTATTCCTCGCAGCACGGGGTTCTAATTCACTGCTTCCGGAATTCCGATGTATCCCTTGGTCCGATTGTCTTCCTCCGTAACGAAACGCATTCCGTTTGTAAACGCAGTTCTCGAAGTCTGCCACTACATTTATCTTAGAGTTTATGGCATGGAGTAGTCGTTTTACACCTGCATTTGCGAGATGAATTCCGTCATTTGAATAGTAGCGTATCGTCGGACAGCCATATTGTCCATAAAAATAATCCTCTGTCGCTTGTATGAGGTAAACACCGTGATTTTGCCAGTACGTTGCAAGTCTCGATATGATGGAGTTGTATTCTTGAATGTCTGTGTCACCTCTTGGAACTATTTTGGAGATATAAAGATCGCAATCTTGGTTTCCTATTTTAATGAGACTGATCAATTGATCATACTTCTCCTCGAAAAGCTCTGTATCCGTGCGATTTGATGCGTCGTTCCCTCCTACCATCACAACAACAGAACTGAAGGACATCATATCATACATACTGATGTCTTCTATAATGTTACAAACTTGAGCTCCACTTTTAGAATGTTTTTGTATTCCTCTGACTAGACCTTTGGGATTTACCGAATTCAACAGTGAATCACCAATGAGTAATGTTTTTCTGTTTGTATTTCTAATCGGTTGTATTCGATTTCTGAAGTCAGCGCTGTTTAAAGATACTTCATCGCTTTCTGTGTGCCGCTGTATCCCGTTCCTGTTCAGTTGATGTTCATTCCTGCTAGTAGGTTGTTCATTTTGAATCGGACCGCTTCTGTTTGTATGTCTGTCAGTCTCGTTTGCTATTCCTTTGCTCCTGTTTGTATTCCCGTTTGAACGCCATACAATTCCGTTTGTATTTCTAGTATCCCTGTTTGTAGGTCGTTCATTCTTGTTTGCGGGACGTTCATACTGTTTTGTGGGATGTTCTTCTGTGTGACGAGATAGTTCACTCCTATTTGTAAGCTGTGTTTTCCTGCTAGATTGTTGATTGTCATTATTTTCCGGTCTACTCTTCACTCGCACTGGTATATGGTTCCCCACTGGCATATTGTCTTCTGTATTATTGTTGTTATGATATAAGGTCTTTACGTGGGTCTGCGATGAATCGCCGTCCACATTGTGTGTTGTGCTGTTGTCGTATCCTTCGTCAATACTGATTGAATTGACTTGAGGAGAAATGATTACAGGTTGCGGTGTTACAACATCAGCATATGTCCGTATTGGTGTTTTTTCTGTAATACTTACTAGAGTTGTCTTCATTTCTTGCAATTGTGATCCAACGCTGTTCATTATCGAGTTTTTAACATTGTGAAACAATGATTCCAAGTCTCGTATTTTGCGCAGTATTAACTTAAGCGTTTCTCCATCGGTCTCATCGTGGTTTGCTTCTTTTACTGTTCCTGTCTCCACTGGAATGGCATTTGATACTGACACGGGAATATTCTGGCTTTCTGTGCGAGACTCTGTCCTATTTGCTATATATGGTATGCATGTAAAAGACGGTGATTTGGCTTGTTGATACCTGGGCTCTTTGACGATTTCTTGTTCTGAACTTGGCTTCACATTCTCCGAACTTGGCATAGCTTGCTGAGCAATCAGCCCGTTCCCGATATTTTGTTGCGGTTCCGTCGGTATATTCTGGAAAAGTGGCTGTTGCTTTGTTGGTCCCCGGTCGTTCTCATGAGTGAATGGTATCGGATCAATCTGACTGAAGGTCAAATGCGAAACAAAGGAAGGCCATAAGGACAGTTGTTTTCCCACAAAATGGCCATATGACCATCCAAAATAAAAGACACAAGTGATACACACAGTAAGTAACAAACAACAACATAAATAAATCGCCACAGAAGAGCCAAGGCTGCTTACCTTTTGAATAAGAACAGAAGTGAAGGCAATGATCAGGAATCGATACAATTAACCCACAGCGCCCGCCAGAGAAACCAAAGGGAAAGAAACACAAACATGAAACAACAGACCCCAATGGGAACGTCAACAGCGGAAAGCCAAAAGGACAGTTATTTTCCCACAAAATGGCCAACTCGCTATCCAAAATAAAATACTATAAGCGATACAAACACTCAAAGACAAACCATAACAAAAAAAAAACCGCGACAGAAGAACTCCGTGGTGTAGTGGTTACGCTACTCGCCTTGTGTACCAGGTGTCGCAGGATCGATCCCGGGCTTCTCCAGAATTTCAGATGAATCTTTAAACCGAGGTTCCGTCTCAGTTTGACCTTAGCTGTTGCTGTTGGGGGACGTAAAACTTAAACACTCACTCACTCTTTACCTTTTGAATCGATTCAAAATGTCTGCCATGACGGCCATCTAGGCTATTGGAAGGAACGATTGTGGCAAATCTGAAACTCCATATCACCTCTTTGCCTCCTATCAAGTTTCTGCTCGATCCAACCTTTGCATTGAGTTGACCCGCACTTTATTTTAAGAAATAGAAGGCCTGCATGATGCTTCTACGCAGAGCTGAAAACCTAATCTAAGCCTGCCCAGACAAAGCGGTGTGAGTCGGATCGTCCATGCTTATAAACCCTATTGGTTTCATTTGGCGGCAGGGATTGAGATGTCATTTCATCTCAATATCGGGTAAAAGTCCCACGAAAAAGGTAGCAACGTCTCCAAAATGACCTTGACAGTTTTGACGGGGACGTTTAACCTCAAATCAATCAAACAAAACCTTTGTAGTAGGAGAGGTCCTTTGTAGAATTTAAAGATGGCCGACATGTTTGACATCAGGACGGCAAGATTTTAGCAAAATAGAAGTAGAGGCCATGATCAGGAATCGATACAATTAACCCACAGGTCCCATCAGAGACAACAAAGGGAAAGAAACACAAACATGAATCAGCAGACCCCAATAGAAACATCAACAGCGGAAAGCCAAAAGTACAGTTACTTTCCCACAAAATGGCCAATAGACTATCCAAAATAAAATAATATAAGCGACACAAACACCCAAAGACAAACCATAAAAAAATAAACCGCGACAGAAGAACCGCCTTGGGACGGTGAGCGGAAACGAATTCCACTGGGGGGCTTAGACCGATTTTACCAAATCTGGATTGGCATGTCACCCCGATGCCTCCCATCAAGTTTCAGATTAATCCTTTGGTTTGTTCTGGAGGAGACGTCGTTCGATAAATTTCGAGGTAGCAGCTCTCATGGCGCCCATCTTGGATATCGGAACGGAACGAATTAAGGAGTTCTGAATTCCAATGTACCTCCAATGCCCCCAATGCCTCAAACCAACTGCCAGATCAATCCAGTGGGGTTCTGGAGTAGATATCGACATTGTGAAAAGTTTACGACGGACGACGGCCGGACGGACGACGAACAACAGGCTACGGCATCCTAATAAAATATACACCCATATGATGTTATGTGAATCAGCGCTTTCAGTTATGGATAGCATTTTGGTCAATACACTATTTTGACTGTCACTGCAGTAACTAAATATTTATCCCTCTTTCTGTAGCTGCAGAGAAATACATGTACTACTATCTTAACAATAAATTGTGTGTGCTCACTAGTCTTATCTCAGCAAAGCGGTTTAATACATGAAATGAAATCTTCATTTCAAGGTGCACTGAAAAAATATACCTAAATTGTTTTCTCATGTTAACCCTCAGTTTGGGCCCGGCCTATCGGGGCTTGGAGAAATAGGTTGGGCTGCACGATGTTTCCACTCATAGCTGAAACTGACCGCACATGAGTGCTGGAAAACCGCTCACCCCTCAAACGGACTAAACCTGCCCAGGCAAAGTGGTGCGAGTCAGACCATCCAGTGAATATAAGCTCTTTTGGTTTCATTGGGCGAGGGATGTCATTTCATCTCACTGTCGGGTCAAATCCCACAAAACTGGAAGCAACGTCTCCAAAATGACCTCAACAGTGTTTACTGGGATGTTAAACCACAATCAATCAAACAAACAATAACCATCAGTGGCTCAAAGTTCCTCTATCTCGAACAAATTCAATGGTTTCTAAGGTGCTCGACATTGAAATTCATGTCGAGACTGGAATTTCTTTATCTCTGGCATCGAGACCCTCAAGTATTTCTAATATATGAGTTTACATATTGAGTAAGTGTACTGTAAACCCATGTTATCCCCAAAGTTCATATTTCTGACGTATTCATTTTACTGGCTTGTCAGCTTGTTATCTTTATGTACATACTGATACACATCTTGCTTCAGAAACGCAATGCATATCTGTTACAAAAGGTACCTCTTTACTTCGATAGAGTACATTTCGTGCCAGCTTGGTTATTTAGTGACTGAAAAAACATTATAATAGTTCTTTTTTTTTACAAAAAAAATGTATTAGCTAGTAAGAGTTTGCCTGGCATATATTGCTTTTCAACACTTTGCGCTTTCATGGCAACGTTGCGTAAGAAAAATATCCTTTCATTTGTTGCGCTCTTCCAGGGGCAGCTGTTACACCTTCCTGTTTGTCGAAACAAAATGAACTTTTAATTGATGTGAACAATAAATCTTTTTTTGTTTTAGGTTTTATTCCTCTGAGAAGAATACTTGCGCAAGGTTATTATGAGCTACGAGTTGACCTTGAGGACTGGAATGGCAAAAAAAGATATGCTAAATATAGCGTTTTCAACATCGGAAATTCGTTGTCAGGGTATAAACTTGAAGTCGCGGGCTACTCTGGAGATGCAGGTATAAGATTTCAAATTAATTTGTTCTGATTGTCGATATTCTATATTGAGTCAAATCGTATAAGATTCTGAAAAAAAAAATATTTTATGACTTGGCCTTGTTCTGAACAGGTTGTTTCAGTTTTAGATAAAAATTGCTACAGAGGATTGCTGATCTTACTTACTTTATATAAGAACTGATTATATGTGTACAGTATTGAGAATAAGCTTGCAACATAATATACACCATATAGATGAACGTAAAAACACTTCACTTTTTAACAATTTGAATGTTTGAATATGATATTGAAGTCAATAAGGTAGATCCCGAAGAAATGGTAGAAATGTAGCTCGGTTTATTTTTCTCCGCAGCGGAATACATGATGACGGGAAGCAGAGGGTAATTACTAGAAATAGTATTAAACTGCGACGTGATGGTCAATGCGGAATTCCGAGAACTATAAGATGTGCGCTCTACAACAATTACGAAATTTGGGTTTATACTTTTATGTAGCTATCACAGTCTTCGGAGTCCAACTGTTGGTTTTCTTTTTCTCCAGCATTTCAGTGGTTTCTTGCTGTCGATCCTCACCGTTTTTCATCTCTGTGGTTGTTTGATTTTGTTGTTCACGGAGATGTTGCACTGTGAGTAAGGAGGCCTTCATGCTGACTGAACAAATTATGTGTCTTAATCGCGACGGAAGTAAGGGCTAGGATTGTGGCCACGTATAATCGATTTAAGCACCCCCCCCCCCCCATGGAATTCGTTTCCGCTGACCGTTCCAAGGCGGTTCTTCTATCGCGGTTTATTTTTATTATGGTTTATCTTTGGGTGTTTGTGTCGCTTATGTTATTTTATTTTGGATAATCTATTGGCCATTTTGTGGGAAAGCAACTGTCCTTTTGGCTTTCCACTATTGGTGTTACCATTAGGGTCTTTTGTTTCGCGTTTGTGTTTCTTTCCCTTTGGTGTCTCTGATGGGAGCCGTGGGTTAATCGTATCGATTCCTGATCATTGCCTACACTCTATTCTTTGAAAATGTCTGCTGAAAACAAGCTACAGTTGGATATAGTACGATATTCTGTGTGATATAATGGCAGTTTTCACTTGTCCAGGGCATAAATTTATCCGGTGAAACTTGTCATTGTTACCCCCTTACGAAAACATGCCAATTAAAAACAAAGCAAATTCTATGATACCGAGGCCCCGTTTTTTGGATTTACATCTATCTATTGTTGATGGGTTCTTGCTGTCGAGTCCTCACCGTTGTTTCATATCTGTGGTTGTTTGATTATTTGTGTTCACGGAGATGTTGCACTTATGAGTTAGGAGGCCTTCATGCGGACTGAACAAATTATTTGTCTAAATCGCGACGAAAGTAAGGGCGAGGATTGTGGCCACGTCAAATCGATTTAAGCCCCCCCCTCACTTCCAAGTGGAATTCGCTTCCGCTGACCGTCCCAAGGCGGTTCTTCTGTCGCGGTTTATTTTTGTTACGGTTTGTCTTTGGGTGTTTGTGTCGCTTGTGTTTTTTTTATTTTGGATAGCCTATTGGCCATTATGTGGGAACGTATCTGTCCGTTTGGCTTTCCGCTGTTGGTGTTTCCAGTAGTGTCTGTTGTTTCATGTTTGTGCGTCTTTCCTTTTGGTGTCTCTGATGGGAGCTGTGGGTGGATTGTATCGATTCCTGATCGTTACCTCTACTTCTATTTTGTTTCGTGCAAAATTTATGATAAACGCAATGATTTTGATTTTGAGATTGTAAATGTCCCTTTTTAGAATTGATGTTCCTCGTGCGCTATCCTATGGCGTTTATATTCCGCAATTAATTCGATTTGCCAGAGTGTGTAGTCATGTAACTGACTTTAACACTCGTAATAAATTGTTAACGGCTAAACTTCTTAATCAGGGTTATCGGTACAATAAACTACGCAAAGCCTTTTCAAAATTTTATAAAGTTTTAACGTCATTATGATTTAATTTCAAAATTCAATATTGGACTTAAATCTCTTCTGCAACAAGGTCTATCGGAACCCGAATTTTATGGTGACTTAGTATATAAATTCAGAAAAATATATAACCGCAATGACTTCAGCACCCAATTTCGTTAAATCATTCTTCGATATAAAAAGATTGGGTACAACATAAATGTTATACGACAGACTGCATGCATGGTAGTTAACCCAATCACGGTTGGCAGCTTTGCTTCCCTCTTTAATTGCACGCCGGTGGGCCAGGCCTACGATTCTATGACGGTTCCAGCGTAAATGCTTATTGAGAACTAAAGCAATCTAATTCAATGTAACGTTGGTTGGTGCCTGATACTCTGTCTCTGGTTGGGCCCATCGGAGTCTGCTCGGAGTCTTATTTGGTTTTCGTTTGCTCGATCAATTCTGGTGTTATATGTCGAATCCTCAATCTTGTTTCATCTCTGTAGTTTTTTATTTGTATTATCCCGGAGATGTTACACTGATGAGTTAGGAAGCCTTCATGCGGACTAAACAAAATTAGTGTAAACCGCGACAGAGGTAAGGGCGAGGAATATGGCCATGTAAAATCGATTTAAGCCCCCCCCCTCCCCAGTGGAATTCTTTCCACTGACCGTTCCAAGGCGGTTCTTCTGTGGCGGTTTATTTATGTTGTTGTTTGTTACTTACTGTGTGTATCACTTGTGTCTTTTTATTTTGGATGGCCATTTTGCCATTTTGTGGGAAAATAACTGTCCTTATGCCCTTCCTTTGTTTAGGTTTCTATTATGGTCTGGTCGCTTCATGTTTGTGTTTCTTTCCCTTTGGTGTCTTTGATGGGTGGAGTAAGTTAATTGTATCGATTCCTGATCTTTGTTTTACTTCTACTCTAACTGCTGGTTTTCTTTTGCTCCGGCATTTCAGTGGTTTCTTGCTGTCGGGTCCTCACCGTTGTTTCATCTCTGTGGTTGTTTGATTTTTAGTGTTCACGGAGATGTTGCACTGATGAGTTAGTAGGCCTTCATGCGGACAAAACAAATTATTTATCTAATTCGCGACGGAAGTAAGGGCGTGGATTACGGCCACGTAAAATCAATTTAAGCCCGACCCCCCCCCCCCCCCCCCCCTCTCCAGTGGAATTGGTTTCCGCTGACCGTTCCAAGGCGGTTCTTCTGTCGCGGTTTATGTGTTTGTGTAGCTTATATTATTTTGTTTTGGATAGCCTATTGGCTATTTTGTGGGAAAGTGACTGTCCTTTTGTCTTTCCGCTATTGGTGTTTCCATTAGTGTCTGTTGTTTCATGTTTGTGTTTCTTTCTCTTCGGTGTCTCTGACGGGAGCTGTGGGTTAATAGTATCGATTCCTGATCATTGCCTCCACCTCTATTTTTAACCCCTAAAAACGAATATTTCAGATGAAAATTTGTGATTTATTTCTTATTTCTGCTCACAATATTGATCGAGGGAACCCGTTAATATCGCCCCATCGAGGCGGTTCTCACGAGGACCGACAACCTACATTTAAGAGCAGAAATACGGAAAATAATGTTTACCCCTGTAAACCCAAGTCTTCCTTGTATATAAAAGTTGATTTAAAGGGGGTCAAAATTATATAGGCGTGTTTTCAGGATGCACTTTCTGCATCAAACATGATGGTAGGTACTCGTATTGACCGCCTCACTACACTAAACATAGTTTATTGGAAATGAGGCTCCCAATAATCAGTATGTGTACCCCTGTAAACCACACTTTTCTCTATATGAAGATGGGTTAAAAGAGGGTCTTAATTCCATGGACCAATAAACATGACCGCAAATGCACAAAGTTAACCGTTTTTAGATTCGCTTAGAAACCTTTTCATTTTTTGGATATTGTTGGAATTATAGAATAAAAAAGCTAGATGCTGGACTGCCCTGCTGATATATTATCTGAAGCCATTCAAAAAGCATCATTTTGTCTGTTGATGAAGCTTTAGAATCCAAATTTAATATTCTGGATACTATACCCTTTGTCTGTACATACAACCCATCTCTTTCTAACACAGGCAAAGTATTAATTAGTATTGAGGTTTACTAAAGATATCAGCAAATGGAAGTGTTCGTCATTTGTATGAATCGAAAGCCTAATGGTGCTTACTAAATGCCGGCCTATCTTCATGACGGACTGGTTCACCAAAATGGAGTAAATGTGACAGACGCCGTTGTTCTCATTGTTCAACTCGTACTACTACATCATGTGTGCATAAAAAAGTAGTATTGGTACCTGATGCTTTGTCTCTGGTCGGGCCCATCGTAGTCTGTTGCTTTTCGTTTGCTCATGTAATTCAGGTATTTCAAACTGTCGAGATCTCAACGTTGTTTCATCTCTGTTACTTTTTTATTTTCTCAGAAACGCTGCACTGATGAGTTGGGAAGCTTTCATGCGGACTGAACATATTATTAGTTTAAACTACGACAAAAGTAAGGGTGAGAGTTGCGGCCGCGTAAAATCGATTTAAGCATCATCCCCCGCCCGTCAAACACACCCCAGTGAAATACCGTTCACTGACCGTTCAAAGGCAGTTCTTCTGTCGCTGTCTAGGTTCGTTTTTGTTCGTCTTTTAATGTGTGTATCGCTGAAAAGCTTTTGTTTTGGATAGTCAGTTGTCCATTTTGTTGGAAAGTAATTGTAGTTTTGGTTTTCCGCAATTGATGTTTCCAGTAGGGTCTTGTTGTTTCATGTTTGTATTTCTTTCCCTTTGGGGTCTCTGATAGGTGTCTTTGATGGGTGGAGTAAGTTAATTGTATCGATTCCTGATCTTTGTTTTACTTCTACTTATTGTATCGATTCCTGATCATTGCCTTTCACTGACCGTTTTAAGGCGGTTCTTCTGTCGAGGTTAATTTTTGTTATGGTTTGTCTTTGGGTGTGTGTGTATCGCTTATAATTTTTTGTTTTGGATAGCCAATAAGCCATTTTGTGGGACAGTAACCATCCTTTTGGCTTTCCGTTGTTGGTGTTTCCATTAGAGTCTAGCTATTTCATATTTCTGTGTTTTTTTTTTCCTTTGGGGTCCCTGATAGGAGTTGTGGGTTGATTGTATCGATTCCTGATCATTGCGATTACTTTTGTCGCCATATTTCATCACATTTGTGATGTTGATGGCAGTAAGACATGAAGTTAAGGATTTAGAAAGATCACTGGTGGAACAAGAGCTTAAATTTGCAATAAACCGTGCTTTTTATGGTCTTTTATGAAGTTTAGGCAACCGATATAACGTTGGAATTTTGCCTTGGCCTTCTGTAACACATACAGCCAACTTTGATATCAATATTAAAATAGGTAGCAATGAGAATGGAATGGCTATTTCAAAATGTTGTATCTTCAGAATTTACAATGGTATAGAAACTTTTCTTTATATATATACTGTAACACACCCTTATGAGGATTACGTGCAGGTGTACATTACATACACTCCAGGTTTGCAGAATGAAAGCATGATCAGCAATCATGTAATTGCGGTTGGGATCTTTTGCCTGCACAGGAGATGGTTCTCCCTGCACAGGGGCCTTCAGTGAACTGTCAGATCCTAGGGACGGTGCACTTTGTGGCATTCATACATGCAAAGATACCAGTGTAGCGTGTTCGGACACCACGATTTTATTACCGCTGCCAGGAATCGAACCTGGGCCGTTAGCATGATAGGCAAGTGCACTTACCACTGAGCTACCACGATAAAATGGCTAACAAAAGTTTGCGAGGACTGTTCAAATGAAAAATTTTCATAAGCAGAAGCTAACCAAGCAAATGCAAACGAAAACAGAATAGAGTTTGCGGTACATCAAAGAAATACTGCATAGGTCGTATAGTACCTACATAATTTTGTTATTGAATAAAATATTTGCCCTCGTCTGCCAAAACGAATAATTTTACCTGTACAAAGAGAAGCTTCTCGTGATGAAATTGAATATTACTGTTAAATATCTCGACAGATTCCGTATAGACAAGATTTGCTGAAGTATTAAATGAACATATCAACGTGAGGCAGATATTTTGACAAAACTTTTATAGAAATGTTTCTAGAGTAAACTACTCTCAGCCATATACTTGTATGCCAACTTGAGGGTCCCGGGGTTGTGCTGGGGTCCTGCCCTACCCCCTCCACTTCATGAACAGCCACCTCCAGGTATTAGACTTCCTGCCTTGCCGTGGCCCTGGGGGCTCAATTCCCACTGGGCACATTGCCGCTGTGGTCTCTGTGCCCACTGGGAAGAGCTAAAGGAAGTACCACCCGTTTGCCGCGGGTGGCGTCCTGTAAGCCGGAAGAAGGGATCCTTGAGGTAGAGGGTTACCTGAGGTGGGTTGCTTCAGGTACCCAACACGCCTCTTTGGCCTGGCTTTTCGCTGTAGACAGGTGGCCGTGCGGTCCGGCACGGTCAATCGGCTGGTCGCGCCGAGCCCTAGAGATACCGCTTTGCTTTCTCTTCAACTCTTTTTGTATCTTTCCTGATACCAACCGTATGCCCATTTACCTTGCCCTTTTCTGTCTTTTTATCTCTAGAAGGCGGTGGCTAAACGGCTCAATCGTGTAGGCATTTTGTTTATACGAGTATATCTCACGTGTATCTCTAACACCTGCGAGTTGGATAACCACTCCATTATGGTGTTTCCTTGCAGGGCTCCACGGAGGGCGGAGAGCACTTGGGACGAAACTAGGATTTTTCCTTATGCCAAATGGAAAAAAAAACATAACCGCAACGCATCCAAACGTAATAAAGGCGAGGAATCATCCGAAACGGATGAACCCAGTCAGCAATCTAGTCAACAGTCAAGGCAGCAGTCTGCAGCACCAATGCAACTTAATTTTCCACGCTTCTTGGTAATGTCCTCGTGTGAAGATACACGCACTGTGTCAAGTATATCCCCATTCGTGATAGAAAAGAGCAAAATGTCCATTGCCGGACGTCCCAAAAGCATAAAAAAGCTTAAGTCAGGTGACCTTTTATTAGAAGTAGAAGTAAAACAAAGATCAGGAATTGATACAATTAACTTACTCCACCCATAAAAGACACCAAAGGGAAAGAAATACAAACATTAAGTCGAGAGAGAGCAGCAGGTGAAAAGCCTTTTTGGTACCACAAAGCTCTTCGATCTCAAGGTCAAAGTATCTCTGCATAATACACTTAATTCGTGTAAAGGTGTTATCCGCAGCCCAGAGCTCCGTCCTTGCAGCGATGCAGAGATAGTTGAGAACTTGAGATCGGAAGGCGTCATTTGTGTACGTAACATCCAAGTTCATAGAGGTGGTGTATTGAAGTCAACGGGTACTTACGTGTTGACTTTTAATACACCAGTTCTGCCGAAGAAAATCAAAGTAGCATATCTTTCAGTTAACGTGGATGTATATATACCAAACCCTCTCAGATGTTACTCTTGTCAGGTTTTTGGCCACCACGAAAGCAGATGTCAGAAAAAAAAAACTCTGTCCAAATTGTGGTGAAGAAAAACATGTCAATATTCATCAAAACTGTAAGAATGAGGCCAAATGCGTAAATTGTGGTGGCAAGCATGCTGTTTTCTCTCGAGATTATCCGGCATGGAAAAAAAGAAAAAGAAATACTTACTGTCAAATACCATAGGGGGATAACATTCCCAGAAGCGCGGAAAATTGTTGACGAGCGATACACAACACCAACCACCAGTTACGCCAGCATCACAAAGGGTGCTGGTGTACAAGTTCCCAGCTCCGCAACGCAGACTGTTGAATCATGTATAGCTGAACTTAAGAAATCTGGTGCATGGAGCAAATCCACTCCAGCACCAAATGTTCAACCAATTTATCAAATGGCGCAATCTAGGTTGCTTCGGATCGGTCGACAGCGACCGTACCGAAGCCAGAGCCGCATGTAAAAGAGAAACTCGACTCCGGTCGAACTAATAAGGGATCGGGAGATCCGAAAAAGCAAATATCTCTGAAACAAACAGACAGACAACGTAGAATGGAAAGAGACAATACAAAATTTCAGAACAGATTCGGATCTTTGAGTGACAGTGATATGGAGTTCGCTGAAACTCCATCATCACCAAGTGGCAATAACAGATCGAGGTCAGCAAAACCTAGAGCTGGTGGTAGCAGATCTATATCACCATTTGCAGCTCCAATATAGTTTCTAGTCTTAATCTCTTCATAAAATGGATTTAAAACACAAAATAATACAGTGGAATTGTCGAGGTCTTAAATCAAATTATAATGAACTCTTATTACTTATTTCGTTATTAAACCCGTCGGTTTTTTGTTTGCAAGAAACTTTTTTAAAAACGGATGACAACATTGATGTCAGGGGTTTCAATACAAACAACTATATCTATTCTGATGGTAGCAAACCACCTGGTGGCAGTTCAATTCTTGTTAAAGCATGTTTACCACAAAGAGAGATCAAATTAAAAACAGACCTACAAGCTGTAGCAGTATCGGTTTCTCTGGATAAAGAAACTACAATTTGCTCTTTATATATCCCAGCCTCATTTTCTTTAAAGCCCGAACATCTTGACTCATTGCTGAGTCAACTTCCATCGCCATATCTTTAAGTTGGCGACTTCAATGGTCACAGAATTCTATGGAGCTTAAAGATATCAATAACAGAGGAGCACTTGTTGAAGATTTTATTGCAAAGAGCGATCTTTGCTTGATAAATGATAAATCCTATACTTACCTTTACCCTGCGACATGTCATTTGTCTCCTTTAGATCTCTCTTTGTGCCACCCATCTCTCTTCTTAGATTATGACTGGTCAGTTCATGATGATCAGTGCGGAAGTGATCACTTCCCTGTTATAATTGAGAGCGTAAACGAACCAGATGAAGGCTGTTACCAGAAATGGAAAATGAATAAAGCCGATTGGGAATTATTCCAGAATTTGTGTTAAGAAGAGTTATCAGTTGATCACTTAAATGAATCATCTGATATTGTTTCTGATTTCACAGATACACTTATTAATATATCAGAACAATGCATTCCAAAGACCTCCACAAATACTAAGAAAAGCAAACCTTGGTGTAATAATGACTGTAAAGAAGCTATTCAAGCGACGGAAGTAAGGGCGAGGATTGTGGCCACGTAAAATCGATTTAAGCCCCCCAGTGGAAATCTTCCACTGGCCGTTCCAAGGCGGCTCTTCTGTGGCGATTTATTTATGTTGTTGTTTGTTGCTTGCTGTGTGTATGACTTGTGTCTTTTAATTTTGGATGGCCATATGGCCATTTTGTGGGAAAGTAACTGTCCATATGGCCTTCCTTTGTTTAGGTTTCCATTATGGTCTGGTCGCTTAATGTTTGTATTTCTTTCCCTTTGGTGTCTTTTATGGATGGAGTAAGTTAATTGTATCAATTCCTGATCTTTGTTTTACTTCTACTCTAAATAGTTCTGCAAAAGTCCCACTTCAGAAAAGCTAAACGACGTAAAAGTATTTAGAGCTAAAGCTCGGCGAACAATCCGAGCTTCAAAACGAAAGTCATGGAGAGAATATGTTTCAAAGTTGAACTACAAAATCCCCATTAAAAAGGTTGGGATATAGTACGAAAATTTTCAGGAAAAACAAAGTCCTCTAGTTTTACACATTTAAATACTGAATTTGACACAATAGCTTCAACAAAAAAAAAGATATTTCAGATACTCTTGGGAGCACATTCTTGAGAAATTCATCATCGCGTAATTATTCTGACACTTTTAGAAATTTCAAAAAGGACCAAGAGAAAAGAAATCTAAACTTCAAATCCCTTAATCACGAAGAATACAACACACCTTTTAACTTATCCGAACTCGTTGAAGCCATTGAAAAATCACATGATACGGCAACCGGCCCCGATGAAATTCATTATCAGATGCTTAAGCATCTGCCAAAAAGTTCTCTTACAACACTTTTAGATATCTTTAATAATATTTGGGAAACAGGTGTCTGTCCTGAGAGCTGGCGTGTAGCTACAGTTGTACCAATTCCGAAACCAGGGAAAGATCATACAGAACCTACAAATTATCGTCCGATAGCTTTGACAAGTTGTTTGTGTAAAACATTGGAGAGAATGATTAACAAGAGATTAGTCTGGTACTTAGAGTCCAACAACCTCATTTCAGAAAATCAATCGGGTTTTCGTTCGGAACGTAGTACCAATGACAATTTAATAAGACTAGAAACATTTATACGAGATGCTTTTATTAACAAAGAACACGTAGTAGCTGTCTTTTTCGACTTGGAGAAAGCATATAATACGACATGGCGTTATGGAATATTGAAAGATCTACATACCATTGGCTTAAGAGGAAAACTTCCCAGTTTTATTGAAAGCTTTTTAGGGGAGCGCATGTTTCAGGTGCGTGTGGGGTCTACCGTGTCAGATTTCTATGATCAAGAACAGGGTGTCCCACAGGGTAGTATTCTTTCAACTACGCTATTTAACATCAAAATAAACAATATTGTACAATGTTTGGACGACAAAACTGATTGTTCCTTGTATGTTGACGATTTCTGTATATGTTACCGTTCAAAAAATATGAAAACAATTGAACGAAAGTTACAACAAAATTTAAAAAGAATAGAAGAATGGACTGATAAAAATGGTTTCAAGTTCTCCAAGTCGAAAACGCAGTGTGTTCATTTTTGTAAGCTACGGAAGAAACACGAACATCCTTCCTTGTTTTTATACGGATCACAAAATCCTGTTGTTGAAGAAGCCAAATCTCTTGGGGTCATATTTGATCAAAAGTTATCTTTTATTCCCCATATTAAATATCTTAAAGCGAAATGCTTAAAAGCTTTGAATCTTTTGAAAGTTTTAGCTCATGCAAGTTGTGGAGCAGATCGGTATACTTTATTACATCTTTACCGGTCTTTAATAAGATCTAAATAAGATTATGGGTCTATTGTTTATGGTTCTGCCAGAAAGTCCTATTTAAAATCATTGGATACTATCCATCACCAAGGCCTTCGTCTGGCTATGGGAGCCTTCCGTACTTCTCCCGTATTAAGCCTTTATGTAGAAGCAGGTGAACCATCTTTAACTTCGCGCAGAGAGAAACTTTCTCTTCAGTATGCTATTAGACTTGCTGCTAATCCATCTAACCCGGCATCCAAAATTTCATTTCCACCTCAATTTGTGGATAAGTATGAAACTAAATCCACAGCAATCAAACCTTTTGGATTACGTATTTTACCACTGCTAGAAAATTCAGGTATCGACCTTAAAATATTCAAAAACATGAAACGGCGGAAGTTCCATCTTGGTGTATTAAAAAACCTTCTATTCTGTTTGACTTACATGATGGTAAAAAATCCGACTCAAATCCAATGCTACTCAAACAAAACTTTCAGGTACTGCAGTCACGTTATGATGATTACCAGCAAGTCTCTACTGATGGTTCCAAAGAAGGAGAAATAGTTGGTTGTGCGTATGTTTTTCAAGATACGCACCAAACCTTGCGCCTTCCAGATGGTTCATCTATTTTTA
This sequence comes from Lucinisca nassula, assembly GCA_963580285.1. NCBI lineage: Eukaryota > Metazoa > Mollusca > Bivalvia > Lucinida > Lucinidae > Lucinisca > Lucinisca nassula. Next base: position 433,452 of record CAUZLF010000336.1, on the reverse strand, counting down.
CAGCTGAAGCCAAAGCAATAGACCTAGCTTTAGATTTTATCAGTTCTTCAACATTTCTTCAAGCAATTATATTTTCTGATTCACTTTCTGTGCTTAAGGCTTTAGACCATTCATCATCTAAAAATCCTCAAATACAAAAACTGATCGAAAAACATCATGAAATTTCTAAAACGCACCAAATCTTGTTTTGTTGGCTTCCGAGCCATATTGGCATTGTCGGCAATGAGTTTGCTGACAAGAAAGCAAAAGAATCGCTCAATTTTGATCCGTCTGTTTTTTAAATTCCTTTTATAATTTTAAACCATTTATTAACAGATACAGCTTGTCGGAATGGCAAGGCGAATGGGACCGTGCAATAAATAACAAACTCCATACCATTAATCCTGTCGTTGGAACTAATGCTCTCCTCCACAGTTTTCCAGGAAAGAGGATGTAGTATTAACACGACTGCGCATTGGCCATACTAGAGTTACTCATTCTTTTATTTTAAATGGTGATGAACAGCCTTCCTGTGTAGGCTGTGATCAGCCATTCACTGTGAAACATATTTTAATTGAATGTGTAGACTTTTCACAGTCCCGTAACTTATACTTCAAAGCTGACACTTTGCAACAATTGTTTCAAGCTGTACCTTTTGAAAATATTATTTTATTCTTAAAAGAAATTGGACTTCTTCATAAGATTTAACTGTTAAAGATTTTATACATATCAAACTAACTTTTTTACTTTTAATATTCTCATAATTCTCAATGCCGTTAACCATTAACCGTTTGACGCTTATGACCCACGGAGAGGGTTGACGCGTCGTTAAACACGAAATCATCATCATCATCATCATGAAAGGCCATATACCTGAGAAACAGTTCAGATTCCCACCCTTGAAACATATTTATTCTTGTTCCTTACAATAAGACACATTCAGTGACACCACTCGCAGGGTCTGCTTTGGTGCGCCGGGGCCATGTCCCAACCCTCAACTTCACAAAAGGTCATTTATCTGAGAAACTGTTCAGAGCACAACCCCTAAACCATATATATTCATGTACCTTATGATAAGGGACATTCATTGACACCAACCGGGGTCCCCTTGGGTGCCCCGTGCCATGCCCCACCCTTCCACTTCATAAAAACCCCAATCTCTCGGAAACTTAAAGATCCCCACCCCATAACCATATATATTCTTGTTCCTTATGATAAGACACGGTCATTGATTCCAGGCTGGGGCGCCTGAGATGCGCTGTGGCCCTGCCCCACCCCCTCCACTTCATAAAAGACTATATATCTAAGAAATCATTCAGATCCCAAACCCTAAACCATATATGTTCCTTATGATAAGACTCATTCAGTGACACTAACCCGGGGGCCCCGGGATGCGTCGGGCCATTGCCCCACACCCTCCACTTCATAAAAGGCCCGATATCTCGGAAACCTTACAGATCCCCAACCCTAAACCATATATATTCTTGTTTCTAATGATAAGACGCATTCAGTGACACCAACCTGGAGGCCCCTGGTATGCGCCGGGGCATCGCCCCACCCCTTCCACTTCATAAAAAGGCCTAATATCTCGGAAGCCTTACGGATCCCCACCCCTAAACCATAAATACTCTTATTCCTTATGATAAGACACATTCAGTGATACCAACCTCGGGGTTTGAAGGGACGTGACAGAGCCATTTCCCACTCCTCCACTTCACAAAAGGCCATATATCTGAGAAATTGTTTATAGGCACACCCCTAAACCATATATATGTATACTCATGTTCTGTATGATTTCGGTCATTAAGTGACACAATTATAGGTGTCCCCTGGGGTGCTCTGGGCCATGATCCACCCCCTTCAATTCATAAAAAGGCCCACTATCTAGGAAACCTTACAGATCCCCGTTCCAAAAAACTGGGATTAGGATTTGCCAGCATTAAAAAGCCTTTTAGACACCCCACTACCGGTAGATTCAGCTGCCGACCGACTTTTATCACATGGACCTTTTTTGTTTTCTGTCTGCTGATGATACTGATGACTGTGCTTAGTCAGCAATTTGTTCACAACAGCAAAGCAAGACGATAATGTTTTTCCAGACGACCGGAATGCAACAAAACAAATTCTATGAATGAATCGTATTGGGTGTAAAGTTTTCTGGGCCAGACTATATTGTTTCGGTCAATAGGCCTACTCCGGTTATAGCTGATAAGCCAGGTGCGGTACATTATCTGCAAGTTCAGAGCCAATACACTATATCTGACATGGGTTTTTATTGAGATTAACTGCATTTATAACATATTAAAATCCATTCCTGGAGTGAAAATGTGAGAAAAGTTCAAGCACATTAACATTCGTTGATTTTTCTTTACATACTCGTATGTACCATGAAATTGTGTAGATTTTGGTGTGTAAAATACTTTAACAATGGTTACAAAAAGATAGGCCTGGGGTAAATGTAACAGTGAGAATAATGCAAGCCACATATGCAGGGAGTTACCTTCATTACTTTCCCAAAGCCAAGTGTAGACTATGAAAAAATGTAGGTTTCAAAAGATGAAATAATGGACTAGTCAATAGATTGTTTGGACTGATAAATTAGAATGATAACATTTCTTGTAAAATCAACTTTTTTCATCACTATGCAACCAATCTTGGATCCTGTGTATATTAATGCCTGACAGAGTTTAATGAGTAGACACAGAACGTCGAACTAACATCGATTCGATGTTGACTAGACCTTGGTTCGACGTTGATGTAACAGCGTAATGCGGCAGGGTATGGTTATATAAATCAAACAGCCATCATGTGTAGTTGTCAGTTTTAACCCTTAAAAATTTCATCTGTAAATGTCGTCTGCTTATGTTGTCTGCTGAATCGTCTTGCAAACTTTGCATACATGCAAAATTTGCAAACATTGTGGATCCAGATCAGACTGTTCCCCTACTCCTGCTAGGGGAGCAGTCTGATCTAGGTTCACACTGTTTGCAAAAATGACTTATGCTGTCTGCTAAATCTTCTTCTTACATACTGTGCATACATGCAAACTTTGCCAACAGTGTGGACCAAGATCACACTGATACTCTACTGCTGCTAGGGAAGCAGTCTGATCTGGGTCCACACTATTTGCAAAAATGACTTTTAATGTTAGAAACGAAAGTCGACAAAGCAGACGACAATTTCGTGATTGGGAAATGGCATTTTATAGGTAACCCATTGATCATTATCATTGCATCATAGGAGTTTAACACTTTTTAAGCCCAGTCCCGCAAACAACTTGACAAACATAGTTATATAAAATTACCCTCCTTAACATGAGCATAGGGCAGAACAAACAGTTCCTTTATTATCTGCTTCCTCTGTTTTACTGAAGACCACCCATAACTTATAGGATTGGGTCTTTTTATTGGTTCTTGGACGAACCCGGGTTCTCAGAGCTGTATAGGAAAAGGAGAAGTAAAACAAAGATCAGGAATCGATACAATTAACTTACTCCACCCATCAAAGACACCAAAGGGAAAGAAACACAAACATTAAGAGACCAGACCATAATTGAAACCCAAACAAAGGAAGGCCTTAAGGACAGTGACTTTCCCACAAAATGGCCATATGGCCATCCAAAATAAAAAGACACAAGTGATACTCACAGTAAGTAACAAACAACAACATAAATAAACCGCCACAGAAGAACCGCCTTGGAACGGTCAGCGGAAAGATTTCCACTGGGGGGGGGGGGGGGCGCTTAAATCGATTTTACGTTGCCACAATCCTCGCCCTTCCGTCGCGATTTAGACAAATAATTTGTCCAGTCCGCATGAAGGCCTTCTAACTCATCAGTGCAACATCTCCGTTAACACAAAAAATCAAAGAACCACAGAGGTGAGACAACGGTGAGGACTCAACAGCAAGAAACCACTGAAATGCTGGAGCAAAAAAAAACCAACAGTTAGACTCCGATGGAGCCATTGAGAGTCACAGATTCAAGATGAAGCACATAGCCACCCTCAAACAGTCCATGTCATATGATAGTTTCGTAAAATTACAAGATCATATTCAGCAAATGCTAGTCAAAAACCAGTGCTTCAGCTGAAGTGCACGACCCGCCAGATGCTTTTAGCTTTATGAGTGTTACCATATATTGGTATGGCGTCCATTTTGGTCATGTGACCTGGACCTAAAACGGTTCCCCAAATAAATGCGCCTTATCGTAAATATATCTTATACTTTAGTACTGTATTCTGAATCGTTTGCAGGATAAAATGCATTCTCACTTTTCCAATACAAAAGCATATGTGTCAAAGTTTGACCTAGGCACAAAGAAGGTCAAGGTCAACCCAGAATCACCATTTTAGCAATTTATGATGGGCCTACGTCCCAGTTGCTGTTTATCAAGTTTCGTGGAAATCTGCCAAGTGGTTCTGGAGAAGACTATTTTTGAAGGGTTTTTACCATATATGGCTTGGCGGCCATTTTGGTCATGTGACCTGGACCCCATGAGCAAATTTTGGTTTCCCCCACCCAATAGAGGCTCCATATGAAATTAGACTTCAATCGGCCCAACGGTTTCCGAGGAGAAGCAGTTCAAAAATTTTCATATTTTTTGCCTCGGCGAGGCTATACTAAATGGAATGTAATATTTCGCAAGTTCATTGGTTAGATCTCATTGATATCTAACAGTATGCCAAAAATTGTTTAAATATTCCAAGCAGTTAAGTCACTATCACCAATTTTCACAAACGGGTTACGGACGGACCCAAAGAAGGTCAAGGTCAAGCCAGGGTCACCATTTTAGCAATTTATGATGGGCCTACGTCCCAGATGCTATTTATCAAGTTTCGTGGAAATCTGCCCAGTGGTTCTGGAGAAGACTATTTTTGAAGGGTTTTTACCATATATGGCTTGGCGGCCATTTTGGTCATGTGACCTGGACCCCATGAACAAATTTTGGATTCCCTATCCCATAGAGGCTCCATATGAAATTTGACTTAAATCGGCCCAACGGTTTCCGAGGCGAAGCAGTTCAACAATTTTCACATTTTTTGCCTCGGCGAGGCTATACTAAATGGAATGTAATATTTCGCAAGCTCATTGGTTAGATCTCATTGATATCTATCAGTATGCCAAAAGTTGTTTAAATATTCCAAGCGGTTAAGTCACTATCACCAATTTTCACAAACGGGTTACGGACGGACGGACGGACAGACTGACAGAATGACAGACTGACAGACTGACAGAATGACAGAATGACACGGTGATTTTAGGGCACTCTTAGAAATCAACCGACTTCAGTCGGTTTCTTTTTCTGCGGGTCGTGCAATACCCACGTGACAGAATAGAAATGTCATGGCGCCCAGTAAGTATGTCAGGATTAGGAAGATTTATTCAATCTGGTTGCAATAAATTATAGTTCAAAATTTGAGCCCTTTCTTCAACCAGGCCAGCAGGGTGTACTTCTATGTTCAGTTCCAAACAGGTCTCATACAATTGTACTAAATCTTCATTCTTTTGATCACCCAATATTACAGCTCTGTCTTTTAAATATTGCTGTATATCTTTTATAGACTTGCTTTTGAAATTTACACAATCTACTTTTACTAATTGACCTTAAAATTAACCATTAATTAAGCTCTTCACTCTATAGAAATACTCCAGGATTTACCTAGCAGACTGAATGATGTACCGCACTCAGCTGATTTTGTAATCTGATACACCTGCTAGCAGCACTACCGGATACGCCATATTAAGCCTCATTAGTTACCCTCAACTATTTTCAAAATTCAACAATGGAAACAATGGGCAAAAAATATAAACTACACTAGGATGAAGGGCGGCGGCACTTTTATGGCTGCCACGCATTCTTTTAACACCAGCTGTAACGACGTTACATATGTTCTATGAATGAAACGTATAGAGTGTAAAATTTTCTTGGTAAGACTAGGTAGTTTCGCCAAATTATGCCTCATCAGAGACTATCAAATATTTAAAAAATTCCACAATGGAATCAATATTCCAAAAGGCTAAAAAAATATAAACAACTCTATGATGAAGGGCATGGAGACTTTTTGCGGCCACCACACGTTCCTTTAACACCAGTTGTAGTGGCGTTGAATATATTGCATGAATGAAACTTTTTGGAATGTAAAATAGAAGTGATGGCAATGATCCGGAATCTATACAATTAACCCACAACTCCAATCAGAGACACCAAAGGGAACGAAACACAAGGGTATGAAATAACAAGACATAAATGGAAACACCAATAGCGGAAAGTCAAAAGGACAATTTCTTTCCAATAGAATGGCCAATCGGCTAACAAAAAGAAACCGCGACCGAAGAACCGCGCTGAAACGGTCAGTGAAATTAATTCAACTCGATTTTTCATGACCACAATCCTCGACCGTACTTCCGTCAATATTCTGTTCTGTCCGCATAAAGGCCTCCTAACTCATCAGTGCAACATCTCCGAGTACAGAAATATCAAACAACCACAGGCATGAAACAACGGTGAGGCCCCAAACAGCAAGAAACCACGGAAATGCTGGAGCAAAAGAAAACCAAGTTAGATTCCGATGGGCCCGACCAGAGACAGAGCATCACACTTGATAAACTAAAGTAGTTAGTAATATTCAAAGCTCGCAGTCAGGTATATTATATTGAATTTGAGTATCATATCGTCTTCAAATGTGCGTCATATAGCGAGACACTATATCTGTCGCGGTTTATTTTGTCATGGTTTGTCTTTGAATGTGTGTATCGCTTACAGTTTTATTTTGGATAGCCGCCAATTGGCCATTTTGAAGGAAAGTTACTGTCATTTTGGCTTTCCGCTATTGATGTTTCCATTAAGGTCTAGTTATTTCCTGTTTGTGTTTATTTCCCTTTGGTGTCTCTGATGGGAGCTTTGGGGTAATTGTATCGATTTCGGATCGTTGCCGTCACTTCTATTAGAAAGCTATCTAGCACAAAATATGTATACATATAACATTGTTTTCAGATATGTACACTATTCCATCGCAAACCGACTATGAAAATATAAATATGATATTGAATTTTATATCACAGAAAATGAAACTAGGGTAAAAGAAATATGAGTTCGACACGTAATATTGTGAAACACAGACATTGTAAGACATTAATAAATCTGCTGTATTTCTATGTTTAGTGCCAAAGGCCTGTATCATTCAATTAAATATATATCATTTTCATTTGATGTACCTTTGTTTTTATAGCCCCCACCTATTGGGGCTTGAAGAAATAAATGGGCCGCATGAAGCTTCCATGCAGAGCTGAATCTGACTGCACACGAGCACTGGTAAACCGCTTAGAAGATCTAATCCTGCCCAGGCAAAGAGGTGCGAGTCGGACCGTCCATGCTTATAAACCCTACTGGTTTCATTGGGCGACAGGGCTTGAGATTTTATTTCATCTCCATGTCAAGTAAAAGTCCCACAAAATTGGAAGCAACGTCTCCAAAATGACCTTTATAGTGTTGAAGGGGACGTTTAACATCAAATCAAACAAAAAATAAACCTTTGTTTTGTTTCTTGTATATTTCTTTATAAAATTAAGAAAGATGTTCAAGATTTCTCTTTCAAAGAGAGCGTAAAAGCGTTCAGTATGCTCATTCACATTCTGTAAGGAAAATGTCTCCTTAGGACGTCCATGCAATGAACAAAGTGGAAACGGCACTATATAAAGGATTAAATGGTATCTGCAAAATAGAAGTGAAGGCAATGATCAGGGATCGATACGATTAACCAAGACCTCCCATCAGAGACCCCAAAGGGAAAAAAAACGAACATAAAATAACAAACCCTAACGAAAACTTCACTAGCGGAAAGCCTAAAGGACAGTTACGTCCCCACAAAATGGCCAAATAGCTATCCAAAATGAAAGCTATAAGCAATACACACATACAAAGACGAACTATATTAAAAAATATCCCGCGACAGAAGAACGGCCTTTGAGCAGTCAGTAAAAAGAGTTTCAATGGGATGTTATGTGGCCACAATCCTCGCTCTTGGTTCTATTATGGTTTAGGCAATAATTTGTTCAGCCTCCATAAAGGCTTTCTAACTTATCTGTGCAACATCTCCGACACCATAAAATTCAATCGATTACAAAGAAGAAACCCTTAGAGTTTACAATGATTGTTTCATCTCCCTGCCTTTATAAGACGGTTCTCATTGACATGAACAATTATGTTCGGAAAGAAGACATAAAATTGATCTGTACAATTAAATGCTTTTTACGTAAAACCATTATTTGACTTTGGTGTGTTTTACTTATGTGCCTTGAAAACGCCTGCAAATGTGAATTTCTTTGTAATTGAATGTAATCGAGGCATATCTTTTGACATAGTATTAAGTTGAAAAGTGTCGATTTATCATTAAGGTTTCATTAAAGCGTTGCTGCTCAACAGCGGTTCAATAGTAAACTTTATATAAAATTGCAAATGTAGCTGTTTATAACATACATGATGTTTTTGTCTGTTTCTTCAGGAGATGCTTTACACCCCCTAAATGGTCAGAAGTTTTCCACGAAGAACATAGACAACGACGAAAACCCAAAAGTGGAGTGCGCAGTTACCCAATATGGTGCTTGGTGGTACAAGGATTGTGGTCCTTCAAATCTGAATGGACGGTACTACTCTTCTGGAAAGGAGTCATCAGACGCAATTCGCTGGAACACGTGGCTGATAAATGAAAAAACGAGTAGTCGCGCAATGAAGAAAACAGAAATGAAAATTAGAAAGGGCTAGTTTGCTATTCGGTTAAAATGTCATTGCAGTTATAAAACAATTAATTTACTAATATATTTTATCATATGACGTCGCGTCTGAGAGTGTAATAACGCCATGTAATATTTTCGATAATCCAATAGTGGATTAAATATGTAAATTAGCTAGATACGTCCCGTAACGTTACATGTACGACGTCCTTTACCACGTCGCGTTTACTAATGGCGGAATATTGACATTTTTGTAAACAATCGTGAATAAAATGCGTTCTAAATGTCATCCGATAAATAGAATCTTGCATTCGTGCTCATGTATTATTGAATTTATTAAACTCGTTGAGGAAAAGGGATAAAATGCTCGGCAAAGCCTCGCATTTTATCCCTTTTCCTCATTTCGTTTAATAAATTCAATAATACATGAACACTCATGTAAAATCCTCTATGTTATTTATAGTAGTTGTAGGACCATCATCATAACCAACAGATGAGCGTTAGACCTCTTTTGTATCGGTCTTTTGAGACAACGATGTTTTATAAATAGATTTGTTGATTAACTCTTATCTTGCTGAATATTCATTTAAGCCACACCCATTTCTGTCTATCAACCAATCAAAATACTTGATGTAATTTATTGCTACAAATTCATAAACTGAATACCAAACCGTGTAGATCCAGATCAGATGGCTTCTGAAGAAGCCATCTGATCATGATCTACACTGTTTGCAAAGATAGGGGTTGTCGTGAACAGCAAGATAAGACTTCTTCAGAAGCTAACTGATCTGGATCTTCACAGTTTGCAAAGATTGGGGTTGTCGTGAACAGCAAGATAAGGGTTAAATATAATATACGCCATAACAGAGAATAGCAAACTAGCGAACATTCATTGAAGCTTGATTTCAATCAAGGTTGATGTATCATTTATAGAAAGAGGGATATATATGTGGAATAAAGCTTAAAGATTTCTCTCGCAAGAAAGCATAACCGACAAGAAATGCCTATAATATGATCTATAAAATGTTAATCTTATGGAATCAAGGGATACATAACAGAACGCAAACTTGTGTATATTTCTTCTGGGCCAGACAAGTGGGTTTGGCCAATTAGGTGTCATCAGTACTGCAAATTATTGAGTACGCCGCCTTACGTGCAAACGAGTAGTTTCTAGCATCAAAGCATCAGGTTTAGAAGAAATGCTAGACGGTGATTTAAAATAAAAAATATATAAACTAGTTTATAAAACACTATGCCCTCAACTTAAAATTGACCTATACAGAATTTGTTTGTAAAAAGATTTAAAAGTAAAACAGGTCGTCTACACATCACTACCAATCCATTTATCAACTTTCAAGGCTCTGGATTTAATAGTGTATGAGATATTTTGCTGCAGAATTCAGTTCAAATTCTTCTAAAGGGCCCTAAATAACACGGGTGGTAATCAGGGGAACTAGCTCGAAAATGAGTCAATGGAAATTTGTTCCCTCGACAAATCCGGGAACTCTCGAGCTAGCTCCATCACCAAGAAACTCGTAAACAAAGGTAGGTCTCGAAGAGTTTTATCACCATTTTTTTCTTTGTAAGCTATGTATAAAAAAATCCGTCAATGCAGTTCCACATAGAAATGATTTAACTTTGTACTCCGCTAGAATTTGCCATGGAAATTTGCAGCGCTGGAGTATGAATGAAACCCAAACTTTTTATCACGGACCGGACAAATTGTCAATTTATGTCATTACGGAGATTTTGGCCGACGATTTTTCATTATCCGTCAAAAGTACGCCCTTCACACCCACAGAAACAACATCCCTGGTGAAATGGAACATGGACAGTTTGAAATTAGCAAAAAAAAATTTTTGCCGTGATTACGTAACTTGCGACTTATTACGAAATTACTGTCCGAGCTAGTCTTCTCGACAAGGAGCTAGTTCACTCGACATAAAAAAGAAAATGAAACATTCATCAGATTCGATGTCTTTCTATGGTCCAACTGGTTTCTTTACCTCTGGCTAGTTGGGTAACAAGATGCTATGCCCCAAAGGCGTCCCCCAGTCGTTTCTCCCTGTTCGTTTCGCCCCCATTTTACACCCCTGTTTTGCCAACAGAGCCTGGTCTTTTCGCCCCCCTTAGTCATTTCGCCCACCTAGTTGCTTCGCCCCCTCCCATTTGGAGCGGATCAATGGATGTTGGATGGATGGATGGATGGATGGAATGATTGATGGATGGATGGATGGAAGGGTGCACAATAGAAAGAGATGAGTGGGTATTTGGAAGGATTGGTCAATTGGAGGACGGATGGACGAACGAACATATAGACGGACAGACAGACGGACGGATGGATGGATGGGTCGGTGGGTAGATGGATGGAAGGATGGATGGAAAAAGAGAGAACATATATATGCACACAAATGTCAGTGTCGTGTAAAGGTTTGATTAAATAAATGAAGTATTTGATTCCTACCGGTAATCTTTTTGATGATTTTTGTTTCACTCAGAAATCACATATTGTTCCCGCAGGTGATCTGATTATTTTTAATAAACCTAAAGTCATCGTTTATACAAATTATGTTGTGCTGCAGTCCTAGGTACTACAAGTTTCTTGAAATCAGCCCACTGGTTCTAGAGAAGATTTTAATGGTTTCACCATATATGGGCATGGTAACCATCTTGGTCATGTGACCCAGATGCCTCGAACAAACTATCGTTTCCCCTATACCCATAAATGCTCAACACAGTTTTCGACTAAATTGTTGAAAGATAAGATGGTGCTTATTAGTTGCTTAATATATCACAGACTGGAAGTCAGTCGTTATAGTGAATAGATCATGAGCGCGTAGCGCGAGTGATCACGGGCGCATATCGCGAGTGATCTCTGCACTTGTGCCCGACAGACAGTGATCTATTAAGCAACTAATCACCTAACAACATGAATCTATGTCGATTAGGTATCCTGTCGGTGTGGTTCGAGCCTCTCTTGAGTCATATATGGATGTCCTAGTTCTGCAATGGAAAGTCGCGTTCATAAACAGAGTCTAACAAATTTCGAAGTTTACGTCTGCCTTTCTCTTGGAGCCCAAAACTTCCATTTATGTTATACTACAAAATTGAAAATCGGTATGACGCTTACTCAGACCGTGACCTTTCTGTTCATGATACGATTGTCTCAGGGCCATGCTCCTGAGCGTGTCCGAGTGTCAGATGCCATTGCCCAAGAGTCCTAACCAGAGTCTAACAAACGTTAAAGTTAACGTTCGCGTTTCTCTTGGAGCCCATAATTCCCGTTTCTGTTATGCTACAAAGTTGAAATTTCGCATGACACTTACTCAGCCAAAGAACTTTCCGTTCATGATACAATTGCCCCTGGATGGGCCTTGGGGTAAAATTACATAAAACGTAAAATTGACATATAGGCATTTGTATGGAAAACTCAAAATGTCTAATATTTTGAAAATAATTCAGCTCCCAACCCCTAAACCATATATATCATTGTTCCTTATGATAAGACTCTGTTTTATTTCACCAGGAATGTTGTTTCTATGGGTGTGAAGGGCGTACTTTTGACGGAAAATGAAAAGTCGTCGGCCAAAATCTCCGTAATGACATTAATTAACAATTTTTCAGGTCCGTAATAAAAAGTTTACTTTCATTCATACTCCAGCGCTGCAAATTTCCATGGCAAATTCTAGCGGAGTACAAAGTTAAATCATTTCTATGTGGAACTGCATTGCCGGATTTATTTTATAAATAGCTTACAAAGAAAAAAAATGGTGATAAAACTCTTCGAGACCTACCTTTGTTAGCCAGAGGTAAAGAAACCAGTTGGATAACCTGGGTGGGACCATAGAAAGACATCAAATCTGATAAACGTTTCATTTTCTTTTTTATGTCGAGTGAACTAGCTCCTTGTCGAGAAGACTACCTCGGACAGTAATTTCGTCATAACTCGCAAGTTACGTAATCACTGCCATATTTTTTTGCTTATTTCATACTTTCCATGTTTCATTTCACCAGGGATGTTGTTTCTGTGGGTGCCAAGGGCGTACTTCTGACGGAAAATGAAAAATCTTCGGTCAAAATCTCCGTAATGACATAAATTGACAATTTTTCCGGTCCGTGATAAAAAGTTTGGGTTTCATTCATACTCCAGCGCTGCAAATTTCCATGGCAAATTCTAGCGGAGTACAAAGTTAAATCATTTCTATGTGGAACTGCATTGCCGGATTTTTTTATACATAGCTTACAAAGAAAAAATGGTGATAAAACTCTTCGAGACCTACCTTTGTTTACGAGTTTCTTGGTGATGGAGCTAGCTCGAGAGTTCCCGGATTTGTCGAGGGAACAAATTTCCATTGACTCATTTTCGAGCTAGTTCCCCTGATTACCACCCGTGAATAAGGGAAGGGGCATGCATAATCCTGAGAAGATAATAACTATGTGTCAGCTATTTTTCATGAGAAATTCATACATGATATTTCAAATGACTCTAAAGAAGCAATGTACAAATGCCAAATGTGCAAAGGGCCATAACACCTGAAGTATTTTACAGAATTTATTAAAAAATAAAGACGGTCATCTACCCATCACTACCAGTCTATGAAGCAACTTTCAAGGCTCTAGCTTTACAAGTCATTGAGCTATTTCACTGAGAAAATTTCATCCATGTTACAAAGGGTCATATCAAAGGGGTATAATCCTGATGAGACAAAAGTACGTGTTGGATATTTTTCATGAGGAATTTCAAAACCCTATTATGCACGGTTCAAAAGTTATGCTATGCATCAATACACAAACCTAGCAGTGTAACAATACCCAAAGTTACAAAGGACCATGCCGTATTTTAGAGACTTTATACAAAAGGTAAACCGGCCATGTACTCATCAGTATCAACCTATTCACAAGGTTTCAAGGCTATAACTTTGATAGTTTATTCTGAGATATTTTCCTGACAAGATTTCATCCATATTTTGCAAAGGGCCATGACTGAAAAAGGGGCATAATCCTGACGGGAAAAACATGTGCATCAGATATGTTTCATGAGGAACCCATGTATGAAATTTCAAAACACAAGCATGCGGGATTCATAGGCTATGCAATGCATAATAATCCATGCAATATAAAAATTCCCCAAAGTGACAAAGGACGTTAACTCACGTAGTATTTTTTCAGAATTTATTCAAAAGTTAATCACATCATCTACTCAGCAATACCAACCTATTCACGAGGTTTCAAGACTCTTGCTTCAATGATTTTTAGATATTGTGATGAAAACATTTCAACCATATTTTTAAAGCATCGTAACTCAACAAAGGAGCATAATCATGACCACAAAAAAAAATACAGGTCAGCTATTTGTTTAATGAGAAATGCATTTATGATATTTCAAAATCCTAGCATGCGCGGTTAAGAATTTTTTCTATGCATAAAAACATGCAATGTATAAAAGCCAGAAGTTACATTGGCAATAATTCATTAAGTGTCTTTTAGAATTTTTTCACAAGTTAATCAGGTCATCTACTCATCAATACCAATTTATTTTTTTCTGACAAGATTTCATCCATACTTTTAAACTCACCTGGGCCGATGGCTCCAGGGGAGCTTATAGTATAGTGGGTCGTCCGTCCGTTCACACTTTTGACCAGTTATATATCTGCAACCTGCAGGCTGATCTAAAACCATTTCTCATCTGCAGCATGTCTCTGGTGGGGTATTGATGACATAAGTTTTTTTTTTTCGAAATCGAACAAAAACTTTGGTTGCTATGGCAACCACAAGGTTCCAGAGACTAACAATGGGAAAATGCTCCAACACCATAGCGCCTTCAGTTTTGATCGTATCTTTCTGAAACTTATATGTATTTGTAAGGCGGCTGGGGATAAAAGCTCGGATGAGTTCGAAAAACCGCCAAGTCGGCCTGTTAATCATAACTTGCTTGCTGTAAATGCCTATGTTTGACTTTGTCATCACTGTAGCCCCTACAGTGTTGATCAGATCATCATGAAACTTACTTACAAGTAAAAGCTCGGATGAGTTCATAAACTAGCGATGTCGTTGGATGACTCACGGAGTTTTGTCCCTTACTTTGCTGAAAATGCTTATTTTTGACTTTGTCATCACTGTAGTCCCTTCCGTTTTTTATCGGATCTCCTTGAAACTTTCACAGAAGTAAGTCGGGGATAAAAGCTCGGATGAGTTCGAAAACTAGCGATGCCCATGGATTACTCGCGGAGATATGGCCCCTACTTTGCTAAAAATGCTTATTTTTGACAGTGTCATCACCGTACCCCCTTCAGTTTTGATGGGATCTTACAAACGAGTAAGTCATGGATAAAAGCGCAGATGAGTTAAAAAACTAGCGATATCGGTCGATTACTTACGGAGTTATGTTCCCTACTTTGCTGAAAATGCTTATTTTTGACCTTGTCTTCACCGTATATCCTTCAGTTTCGATTGGGGTTTCTTAACATTTACAAAAAAGAAAGTCAGGGATAAAATCTCGGACGAGTTCAAAAACTAGCGATGTTGGTCGATTACTCACAGAGTTATGTCCCCTACTCTGCTGAAAATGCTTGTTTTCGACATTGTCATCACTGTAGCCCCTTCTGTTTTGACCGGATCTTCTTGAAACTTACAAACAAGTAAGTCAGGAATAAAAGCTTGGATGAGTTCGAAATCTAGCGATATCGGTCGATTACTTACCGAGTTATGTTCTCTACTTTGCTAAAAATGCTTATTTGGACCGTGTTCATCGTAGCCCCTTCAGTTTTGATCGGATGTTCTTGAAACTTACAAACAAGTAAGTCGGGGATAATGCTAGGATGAGTTCGAAAACTGGGAGGTCGGCCTGTCTATCATAGAGTTACGTCCCCTCAATAGCTGAAAATGCCTATTTTTGACATTGGAATCACTGTAGCCCCTTCAGTGTCCATCAGATCTTCTTGAATCTTACATGTTAATAAGCAAGGGATAAACCTCAGCTGAGTTAAAAAATTGGTGAGGTCGGCCTATATCTTAGAGAGTTATGTCCCCCTTGATTTCAGAAAATGCCTATTTTTGACGTTGTCATCACCGTAGCCACTTCAGATTTTATTAGATCTTCTAGAAACTTACTTGTAAGTAAGTCAGGGATAAAAGCTTGGATGAGTTCGAAATCTGTTGAGGTCATGCTATTAATCATAGAGTTGCGTCCCTGTGATTGCAGAAGATGCCTTTTTTTACCTTGTCTAACTCCTTCAGTTTTCAACATGTCTATTTGAAAATTACAAACAAGTAAGTCAGGGATTACAGCTCGGATGAGTTCGAAAATTAGCAATGTCCATGGATTACTCATGGAGCTTTGTCCCCTACTTTGCTGAAAATGCTCATTTTGGACCTTGTCATCACCGGGCCCCCCTTCAGTTTTGATCGGATCTTCATGGAACTTACATATAAGCAGATCAGGGGTAAAAGCTTGTATGAGTTCAAAACCCGGCGCGTTTGGCCAATTTATCATAGAGTTACGTCACTTTGTTTGCAGTAAATGCCTGTTTTATTTACTTTGTCATCACCATAGCCTCTTCAGTTTTGATTGAATCGTCTTGAAACTTACATGTAAATAAGTTAATGATAAAAGCTTGGATGAGTTTTAAAACTGGTGAGGTCGGCCTATAAATCATAATTATGTCCCTTTGATTGCTGAAAATGCCATTTTATACCGCACCACACGATAGTGGTAGGGTATTATGATATACCTTCGAGTTCGTCCGTCCATCCTCCCGTCCGTACATCCGTCCGTCCGTCCGCACCATTTCCGATCGATAACTTGAGTAGTCTTTCACAGATTTGTTTTCAAATTTTTCATACATGTTTATACCGGGAATGACTGGTATGGGATTGTTAATGGGCAAAATCCGTTACCGTTTGATAGACTTACGGCCCTTTTTAGTTCAAAATTAGGGAATGTTTTGGCGTTTCCGATCAATAACAGAACATTTTTCCACGTATTTTCTTCAAATTTTGAATACATATTGGTATTGGGTCTGAGTGGTTTGGGATTCGTGAATGGCACAATACGTTAACATTTAACGCTGTTATGGCCTTTAACAATTCTCATTAAATGTTTTGGGCACTAATTCCTTTACTAAATTGAATATGTGGCTGAAACTTCACTGATATAAAGACTACCATAAGAAGCAGGGTTTTTGACATTGTCATTATCATAATTCCCTAAGTTTTGAACAGACATTTCTGAAACTTACATATAAGAATGTTAGAGATAAAAGCTTGAATGTGTTTGCAAAAATCATTTCTGGCAAATTACTGCCACAGTTGTGTCCCCTTCTTTGCTGAAATGCCGGCATAACTCAACAAGGGGCATAATCCTGACGGGAAAGTACGAATTAGCTATTTTTTCATGAGAAATGCATCTATGAAATTTCAAAACCATTGAATGCACCGTTCAGAATAGAAGTGAAGGCAATGATCAGGAATCGATACAATTAATCCATAGCTCCCAGCAGTGAGACCAATGGGAAAGAAACACAAACATTAAATAACTAGACTCCAATGGAAACATCAATAGCGGAAAGCCAAAAGGACAGTTACTTTCCCATAAAATTTTTTTTGAAGAAAAAGATGGGCTGCATATGCTTCCACGCAGAGCTGAAACCGACTCGCACACGAGAACTGGTAAACCGCTTAAAAGATCTAAGCCTACCCAGGCAAAGCGGTGCGAGTCGCGGGGACGGGCCGTCCATGCTTATAGATCCGATTGGTTTCATTGGGCGGCAGGGTTTGAGATGTCATTTCATCTCAATGTCGGGTAAGAGTCCAACAAAATAGGAAGCAACGTCTCCAAAATTACCTTTTCTGTGCCGACGGGGATCAAATCAAATCAAACCAAAACAAAATAATAATAGCGATACACACAATCAAAGGACAAACCATATCAAAAATAAACCGCGACAGAAGAACCGCCTTGGAACGGTCAGTGAAACCAATTTCACTGTGGGGAGGGTGTCTTAAATCGATTTTACACAGCTGCAATCCTCGTCCTAGCTTCCGTCGCGATTTAGACAAAATATTTAGGCAACGGCGAGGACTCGACGGCAAGAAACCACTGAAATGCTGGAGCAAAAGAAAACCAACTGTTAGACTCCGAAGTTATGCTATGCACTAAAAAGCGCAACGGACGGACGCACGCACGGACACATTGATGCACGGATGCACGCAAAAACGTCCAAGAAGCAACATGGCCCTCCCTCTTCATCGAAGTTCGGAGCATAACTGGGAAGATTTTTAATTTAATCGAAAATGTAACTTGGCATTTGGTATTTTGTGTGAGTATGCATGTTTGACTAATATCGATATAAGTTCTCTGCTTCTTTCGATTGTTTATGTTACCAATGCATAATAAGTTTTGTTTGTTTGATTTGAGGTTTAACGTCCCCGTCAACTGTAAAGGTCATTTTGGAGACGTTGCTTCCAATTTTGTGGGACTTTTACCCAACATTGAGATGAAATGACATCTCAAGCCCTGTCGCCCAATGAAACCAATAGGGTTTATGAGCATGGACGGGCCGACTCTCACCGCGGTTCCTGGACAGCTCTGCGTGGACGCATCATGCATCACATCTATTTCTTCAAGCCCCGATGGGCGTGGGCCTATGCATAATAAGTATGGAACTGTCAGCATTACCATTATATGGCATAGAAAAAGCGGATGCATATTAACCAGTCCTTAAACTATAATAAGCTTTGAAAACAAAGAACACAATATAGACAGTAAACGAGAGACTACGATTTACTGCGACATTCAGAAGCGGTATTATTACGTATGTTCCCTTGCATACTGTAACGTCTTCATGAGCCGCCACATAGGGTTGTTTATATTTCCATTACGTTTACAATGTGATTATCGAGCCCATTCCTGGATTTAAAAATTAATACGAGAGGCAGTGTTTCATTTCCAGAGGGAGTGCTTTAGCATATTCATATGTTGTTCTAGGAATGCAAATGAACAGCGATTGATGATATACATTTGGTTAGATGTTATACATGGTTGCGGAGCGCTGTGGTGCAGTGGAATAGCATCGGGTTCGAGATCGAGAGGTAGCCGCTTTGATCCACCGAAGACTTTATCCGCATTGTTTAGTACTGGTTCATACCCAGGGAAATAGAGCCAACCGGAATATTAGTACTGAATGTAATACCCTCTAAAATAAGGTCGATTATCATTATTATTATTATTATTTTTTTTTTTATTTTTTTTTTTTTTTTTTTTTTTTTTTTGGCAATTTGATATGATAGATACGTAAATTGACAATATGGTTTATAAGATCTCTTTTCCCATACCTCATCTTAAAATTGCCATTGGCACATTATGGAAAATAAGACATCACGAAAACACGCCTATATAAAATTTGACCCCCCCCCCCCCCACTTAAACCCCACTTTTTGGTCATAAAACTGAGGTTTACAGGGGAAAACATTGTGATAACACACCCGTGCGACATATAGCATTTTTCACATCTCCAAAAATGGCTACTTTTTTTTTTTTTTTTTTTTTTAGTTTATTTCTGAAATTACATTTTACAAGACATATAAACATGATAATAACATACAAGCAAATGTGAACACTTACTGCTAAAGTCTACTGACAAATACTGTTTTGTTTTAATTCATATATGTTAATGTGTACAGTTTGATTATGCATAACATACAATATGAAACATACTTTTGAAACAACAAAGATATGTTTTGACAATGTAGTTTCGGAAATATTTATTAAAAAATGAAAAAAAAACGAAAGAAAAGAAAAAACTAATAATTATAATAATAAAAATAAATAAAATAAAAGTAGGAGAAAAAGTAATCGTCGAAATAATTCGAAGAAAGAAAAGGAAAAAAAAATAATAATAAAGGTTCTCTGCTGCCTCAAGTTTTTTGTTAGAGTTGGTTACGGAATTAATCCGTTAGAGTTGCGAAATTACTCCATTTTCTATAGTACTGTGTAATTTGGTCTTTCATAAAATAGATTTGTTTTTCTATATTTAGTCTTTGTTTTAAATATGATACAAAATGCACAAAAACTAAAGGTGTTTTTTGACATTTGTTTTTGAATATAAAATACTTCCCTAGCAATATCATGAAATTTTTTACTTGTGTTTTCGGTTCAGTATTATTTGTCGTAATACCAAAAGCGATAATCTTTTGGCTAAAAGTAATATCGATATTGTGGCCTTTCAAGAAATTAGAATATTCTGTCCAAAATTGCTGAACAAATAAACATTCCCAGAACAAATGTTGCAGCGTTTCAATTTCCATAGTGCAAAAATCACACAATGCTGATATAGCGATATTGCATTTCAGTAAAAATGTATTATTATTATTATTACATGTATTATTATAATTTATACTATTATGGTGTGAAGAAATCCTGTTCTCTAGTGTTTAAAGTATTGTCATATAACTAACATTATAGTGACACTGTGCAATCTGGTGTATAACATATTTTTATGTGTCAATCATTACAGTAAAAACATGTTCACTGGTGTTTAACATAAGAGTTTTAAGTACATGATAACCTGACATGCTGCAAACTATAGAATGCAGTACGTCGGGCAAAATACCTAGATTTAATGAACACTGTCGTAGAATGACTAACCCGAAAACATAGACACTTTCCTGTACTGTCACATTCAAAGTACAGGTCATTCTATCAAATTGATATTTCTATATAACAGGTGGAAAAATACACTACGATATAAATTCTACAGCTAGATTTAAAATTATAAAACGACACGAAACTGAATTAAAATGGATTGAATCCTCTTAGATACATTTCCATTTGGTTTTAATAAAAATGCCATATTTTGATATTTTCTCTCTTTCGGAATGCCGAATTCGGACAACTAGATCACAGGACACCGGGAAAAAGCCAACTATAAACGTAGAGTACGCGCCTGTTAACCAAACAATACAAGGCTGAAGTGACGGACCATAATATTATAAAATAACGATCGCCACTCAATGCTTGTATTTCTAAGTTCACTACCTATTTATGCATTACGTATTCTGGACACCGAGGCAAATAACTTTTTATATAGTTCTAATCAGTTGCAGCTCTTTTAATTAGAGGTTATACTCGTCCTTACATCGATTCTGAAATTAATCACAAACATTTTTACATCCAAATATTTTCATTAATAGAGGTATGGATTTTTTAGATTTGCCTAGTATCGTCCGGGACAGTGCCGTGATTTCATCTATTGAAACACCATTATTTTGCTATAAATACAACAAACCTGTTAGATCTGTCAATTGTATTTTCAATGAACTTGTTTAAGATCTTGATATTTTTACAAACACTCCTGATACCTGAGACTATAAAGTGCATTGTTTTCTTGCTGATGGTCATATAATTAATCGCAATTTAAACACAATTCCTGATTCTAGGATACGAAATATTTTGTAATGGACCGAAATACAATTTCCCTCTGCTATTGATTTCAATAAATGTAGTGATGAAATTTCTCCTGCCTTGAATGAATTCGGTAACCGATGGTGTAAGCGATATATGTTGAGCATAAAAAGCAGAAGTGGAGGCAATGATCAGCAATCGATACAATCAACCCACAGTTCCCATCAGAGACACCAAAGGGAAAGAAACACAAATATGAAAACAGACCTAATAGAAACATCAATAGCGAAAAGCCAAAAGGACAGTTACTTACCCCAAAAATGGCCAATAGGCTATCCAAAATAAAATAATATAAGCGATACAAACACCCAAAGACGAACCGTAACAAAAATAAACCGCGACAGAAGAACCGCCTTGGAACGGTCAACGGAAACGAATTACACTGGGAGGGGGCTTAAACCCTATTGGTTTCATTAGGCGACAGGGCTTGAGATGTCATTTCATCTCAATGTCGGGTAAAAGTCCCACAGAATTGGAAGCAACGTCTCCAAAATGACCTTTACAGTGTTGACGGGGACGTTAAACCTCAAATCAAACAAACAAGGAATGTTTAGACATTGTATGGAGAATTGAGAAGTTTCACATAATAGAAGTGAAGGCAATGATCAGGAATCGATAGAATTAACAGCTCCCATCAGAGACACTAAGGGAAAGAAACACAAACATGAAACAACAAGACCCTAATGGAAACAGCACTAGCGGAAAGCCAAAATGACGGTTACTTTTCCACAAAAAGCAAAATAATATAAGCGATACACACACTCAAAGACAAGCAATAACAAACAAAACACAAGACTACAGAACCGCTTGCAGCGGTCAGTGAAACGAATGTTCTACCAGGGGACGGGGTTAAATCGATTTTACGTGGCCATAATCCTCGCCCTTACTTCCGTCGCGATTTAGACAAATAATTTGTTCAGTCCGCATGAAGGCCTCCTAACTCAGCCTTCCAACATCCCCATGAACACAAAAATACAATCTATCACAGTGATGAAACAACGGTGATGACTCGACAGCAAGAAACCACTGAAATGCTAGAGCACAAGAAAACCAACAGTTAGACTCCAATGGGTCCGACCAGAGACAGAGCATCAGGCACCAAGCAACATTACATAAAATTAGATTCTCTCTAATTCTCAGTAAGCCTTTACGCTGGAACTGTCATAGATGCTGAGGCCTGACCCACCGTCGTGCAATTAAAGAGGGAGTATCTTTTTGGAGTCTTAATTCTCTGTCGTACATGCGGTCCGCCAAGGATCTTAACCCACGTATAGTGCAATGGGCGTTAAAGATCCAGCGCTATCGCTACAGACGCATGGCCATGTGGGAGCTGACTATCTCTGTAGGAGATAACAACTGCACTTATTTGCAATTTACCTATATAGAGCTGCTATATGTAGGTTAGCAAGAACCTCTTGTCGACCGCCAAGAAAAAAGAAATCTTCCACTTCCTTTTCCTCCCTAATGGGGACTTTTGTCAGGACAAGGCGTTTCGTACTTACTACCCGAATCTTACAAGCGTGTGATTACTTATACACACAGAACAGAGAATAAACGACTTGTTTACGCGTTGTTTGGAAAAAATTCTATTTTATGTACTTCGGTGGTTAGGCCTTGTCAAGAAAATTGCCTGGTCATACGTTTCTTGAGAAAAGTAAGTTTCTTTGGTTTTTGGACGGTTTCGTACCTGCACATAACATGCTGTGTGTTAATAATAGAAATTACGTCTATCATAACAAACATATTTTGTTAAAAGGGTGTATCTTCTAACCAACTAACCGTCTTGAACCATTTGTTGTTCGCTGCTGGTTGGCCTGTGCAATACTCCATACAGGCGACGGTTTGGTAATGCAAACCGGTTTTGTGAGTCTATGTTGAATGGCCATCGAGTGAGTGAGTGAGTTTTAGTTTTACGTCCCACCAACAGCTAAGGTCATACGGAGACGGGACCTCGGTTTAAAGACTCATCCGAAAGTCTGGAGAAGCCCGGGATCGATCCTGCGATCCCTGGTTTACATGAATGGCCATCGAATGGTCGAACTACGTGGCCTGACATATCCCTTTATAAGTTTCAGTCTCTCAAAATCGGCTGTGGGACAAAATTTATCAGACCGATATTGCAGAGTTGCAAGAAGAAGGCTGACAGCAGTTAGTAAAATTAGGGGATAACTGTATTCAAAATTGTCATTTGGGGAGGTAAATCGGTGGTTTTACGGTCGGAAATTTCGTTTTACAGCGACGCGTCAGCGGAGCCGTAAAACGGAATTTGCGACCGTCAAACCACCGATTTACCTCCCCAAATGACAATTTTCAATACAGTTATCCCCATTCTAATGCACTTATTCGGTTGTTTTGTTAAAAATTGTACTATTTTGCACAAAGCGGCAGGCGTTGCGAGCTGCGTAAAACCAAATGTCAGCCAATGAAAAACGACGTTACGTGGTGACGTCGGATTTCCGACAGTATATCTTGGAATATACTGTCGCAAATTTTTGACGTTATCCAATCAGACGTCGCGTTACATACGTTAGTGCATTTGGATATTCTTTCTATTATCTTTGTTTTTAGAGATTCAGCGCTTCTATTTCTTGTTAATAATCATCTCATTTTAATATTGCCATTTTCTCCCTGTACCTCATGGTCTCTTTGTGTCGTGCAGATCGGAAATGGGTTTCAAGCGCTTGGTCTGTTGCTTACATAGCACGCCTTTCATTGTAAGGGTAGATAATTATGGCAAGCTCTGTTCCGTTCATAACCTCGTGACGATTTATATACCGTATGACTGCCTTGGTTCATGAGCATGCACGCAGTACACGCATGCACGAACGCATGCAAGCATTGTAAGCAATGTAATTAACGCAGATTCTGATCAGTCGAAGTTTTAGGTCACAAACAGCATTCGTTACTGTGCGTTTTATTGCATTGAGGGTCCTGATCAGACGCTATTTTGAATTATGCAGTAATGGTAATATTGTACATTTTTGCCCTTCAATGAAGACTCTGATCAGTTGCAACGATAGCTGTCGGGTAATTGTATCGATTCCTGATCATTGCCTTCATTGTACAACTAATCAAGTGTCAAATTAAAGAGAATGTATCAGATAGTATCGCGATAGAGATAAGGGTGAGGATTGTGGCCACGTAAAATCGATTTAAGCACCCCCCCCCCCCCCCCCAGTGGAATTCGTTTCACTGACCGTTCCAAGGCGGTTCTTCTGTCGCGGTTGTTGTTTGTCTTTGAGTGTTTGTATCGCTTATATTATTTTGTTTTGGAAAGCCAATTGGCCATTTTGTAGGAAAGTATCTGTCCTTTTGGCTGTCCGCTATTGGTGTTTCCATTAGGGTCTGCTTTTTCATGTTTGTGTTTCTTTCCCTTTGGTGTCTTTGATGGGAGCTGTGGTTTAATTGTATCGATGCCTTCACTACTATTATGAAGACATATTGTCATTTTACATTTTTGGTGTGGACTCTGATCAGACGCCACGCGCGTCTTTACGCGATATGTTTTTAACAATCATATGTCTCCAAGCGAATTTTCCAGTTATTGTTGTTGGGGAGTACCTTGTGCTCGCCGGTCCAGCATGTCGGACTAGGGCGGATACACTGTACTTGCGATGGCTGACACAAGTGTACCCTTTATTCGTCATCGGTTGGCAAGGTGATGAGTACCCAGCATTCAACGCTGGTTTTCAATACGAGAGAGTACCCTGCAGTCGTCGTTTGAGACGGTGTACTCGTATCAGAGTACCCTCGAGCGACTCATTGTCGTTGTAATGTTAATATGACGTTTATGCACTTATCTGTTCTTGTTTCTACTTTGTCGTGCAGATTGTTGGTACTCGTTAGAACGGCCTCACACAGTGACACTGGTGTAACGCGTGGACACAGTCCGTGCTCTGGGCAGAAGTAGGAAACAATATCAAACTTTTGCACCGTCATTAATAGCCGTGTGTTTTGTTGGAAAACATCATATCTGAGGTAGCGCATTTTTAATTTTCGCAATGGCTTTCTTAGAGATGATTTCAATCTTTTAGAAGTTATTGTTTCCGTATTTATTTGTATCGGTAAAGGTTTGTCTTAAATATGGTAAGCTTTTGTCTTACATGTGGTAAGCTCTGGTTCGCTTTCGAGGCAATATCAGTCCCACCATGTGTATTCGACCACAACGTCGTGACATCAATTTTACGTTGACGTCACGACGTTGACGTCGAATATACATTGATATAACGCTCGCTTGCACCGCACCTAGTGATCTGTGTACGCCAAATGACCGTGCGATGTGGGGCAGCATTCATCTTTGGTTTTGTCAAAGGTCAAACCATAATGATTTGATGAATGCTACAAAAAACCCACTTGCGTTGGCATAGCATCACACATTAGGGAGGAAATTGTACGTAGTGTGCATATACTGCTATGAAGAGTTCATTATTTTCAGACATCTTTCACGCCCTGGGACAGAAGGTCGTGTTAGTCGTCAGTCTCCCTATAACCCAATGGTTTTTATCCCCCGACCGAATAGGTTCGGGGGATATAGCGATCAGCCTGGCGTCCGTCCGTCCGTCCGTCCGTAGACGCAACCTTGTGATGGCCATAACTCCTATCCCTTTGAGATCCATTGATGGTTTTTGGCACACCTGTTCACAAGGCTGAGACGGCGTGTCGTGCGCAAGAACCAGAACTCTGGATGCCATACTGTTTGAGTTATCTTCCCTTTTAATAAAATAGAATGACTACTTGGTGATGGCCATAACTCCAATACCCTTTGAGATATATTGATGGTACTTGGCACAGTTGTTCACAAGGCTGAGACAGCGTTTCATTTACAAAAAAAACCACAACTCTGGTTGCCATGGTTTTTTAGTTATCTCCCCTTCCAATAAAATAGCGTGGCTACATTGTGCTGGCCATATCTCCAATACCCTTTAAGATATATTGATGATACCTGGCACAGTTGTTCACAAGGCCGAGACCGTGTGTCATGCACAAGAACCACAACTCTGGGTGCCCTGGTTTTTTTAGATATCTCCCCTTCCAATAATATAGAATCACTACCTTGTGATGGCCATATCTCCAATACTCTTTGAGATATATTGATGGTACTTGGTACAGTTGTACATGAGGTTAAACAGATGTGTCACGTGCATGAACCACAACTATGTGTGCCCTGGATTTTAAATAATCTCCCCTGACAATATAACCTTGTGATGGCCATAACTCCAGTACCCTTTGAGATATATTGGTGGTACTTGTCATAATTGTATACAAGGTTGAGACGGCACTTCATGCCTAAGATTCACAACTCTGGGTGCTATGATATTTGAGTTATCTCCCCTTCCAATAAAACGGTATGACCACCTTGTGATCTCCATACCTCCAATACCCTTTGAGACATATTGGTGGTACTTAATGCAGATGTACATGAGGTTAAGCAGGTTTGCTAGAGTTTGAATTCGATTTGCTAGAGTGTGTAGTCATGTAACTGACTTCAACACTCGTAATAAATTATTAACGGCTAAACTCCTTAATCAGGGTTATCGGTACCATAAACTACGCAAAGCCTTTTCAAAATTTTATAGACGCCATTCTGATTTAATTTCAAAATTCAATATTGGACTTAAATCTCTTCTGCAGCAAGGTCTATCGGAACCCGAATTTTATGGTGACTTAGTATATAAATTCAGAAAAATATATAACCGCAATGACTTAAGCACCCAATTTCGTAAAATCATTCTTCGATATTAAAAAGATAGGGTACAACATGGATATTATACGACAGACTGCATGCATGGTAGTTAACCCAATCACGGTTGGCAACTTTGCTTCCCTTTTTAATTGCACGCCGTAGGGTCAGGCCTCAGATTCTATGACGGCTCCAACGTAAAGGCTTATTGAAAATTAAAGAGATAATGTTGGTTGGTGCCTGATGCTCTGTCTCTGGTTGGGCTCATCGGAGTCTAACTGTTGGTTTTCTTTTGCTCCAGCATTTCAGTGGTTTCTTGCTGTCGAGTCCTCACCGTTGTCTCACCTCTGTGGTTCTTTGATTTCTGTGTTCACGGTGATGTTGCACTGATGAGTTAGGAGGCCTTCATGCGGACTGAACAAATTATTTGTCTAAATCGCGACGGAAGTAAGGGCGAGGATTGCGGCCACGTAAAATCGATTTAAGCCCCCAGTGGAAATCTTCAACTGACCGTTCCAAGGCGGCTCTTCTGTGGCGATTTATTTATGTTGTTGTTTGTTACTTACTGTGTGTATCACTTGTGTCTTTTAATTTTGGATGGCCATATGGCCATTTTGTGGGAAAGTAACTGTCCATATGGCCTTCCTTTGTTTAGGTTTCCATTATGGTCTGGTCGCTTAATGTTTGTATTTCTTTCCCTTTGGTGTCTTTTATGGATGGAGTAAGTTAATTGTATCAATTCCTGATCTTTGTTTTACTTCTACTTTGCATATCAGGGCTGTTTTGTTTGTGCCGTGTGGCGGCTGTAAAAGGTCTCCCCGTACATGCATTTAATGCTCTTATTTTTCCAATCCTCAGGGATTGCTTATGCAATTGCTTTTCACTGTTCCATCAATTGACATCCTTTAGATACCTGTTGAAGGTCATTATTAAACCGATGTTCGTTCCTCGTTGTATAACAACTGCTTGTTTGACATCCCTGTACTTTAAGTAGACTAGGATGTTTTGTGGGCTTTTGTTGTACCTTCCTTCTATTCGAAGGAATCTTCTTCAGTAATTTTATTTATTTAATAACCGGTATGAACATCGCTTTGGTTTTGACGGTATCACAACCTTATTATCCAAAATGAGTATTACAAATACATTTAAAATATCAATATCACCCCTTAGGTTACACTCTGCTTCTTCTGTACGGATTCCCCATTCTATTAAGAACTTTAATATTATGTTGCCTTCGGTATTGGTTAGACCCTTAAATTTGTCTTCTGTAACTTCAGTTAATCTCAAAGGAGCAGGCAATACCAATGTTTTTGGGAGTAGTCTTCGTATAAGACTATCTCCTCTCAAATCACCCATCCTTCGAAAATATACTAATCCGTGGAAAAGAAGTGGAATGTATCCTAGTATTTCTAAGTGCAATGCCAAGAGGTGCAGATGTTGTTCGCATTTAAGCACTGCGTCTACCGTTACTTCATCTGTAAACGGTAGACGCTTCTCTGTAGTTAACATGTCTGATTTGACATGACAGTCTACAGATTTAATTTATCTAATTACTTGACGTGCTGCAAACTGTAATATGCAGTACGTCGGTCAAACTAACCGCATGCTTAAAACTAGATTGAACGAGCATTATCGTAGAATGAGTAAGCCTAAGAAAACTGACACTTTCTTGTACCGTCACTTTCGACGTACAGGTCATTCTGTAAATAACATTATTATACAACCAGTGGAAAAACTTTATTACGATGCAAATTCTACATCTAGATTCAAAATAATCAAAAGACATGAAGCTGAACTGAAATGGATTAAATTTTTACAGACCCCTTTTCCACTGGGATTTAATGACAACATTTATCATGAGGGTAATATTTCCAGAATGCCGGACTTTGATATTTTCTCACTCCTGGAATGTCGAAAACGCAGAACTAGATCTCACGGCACCAGGAAAAATGGTAACTTTAAACGTAAATCACGTGCGTTTAAACGAAACAATACTAGACTGAAGTGACTGTCAATTATATTATTAAATCATGGACGCCACTCTATGCTTTCATTTTTAAGTTCATTACCCGTTTCTGTTTTACGTCTTCTGGACACCGAGGCGAATAAATTCTACGATAGTTCTCATCAGTTATATGATGCGGCTCTCTTAACTAGAGGCTATACTCAGCATACTCTCCGTCCTTACATTGATTCTGAAATTAATCATAAACGTCATTTCTTCAAAATATCCTTCATTAATAAGGGTATGGATTTTATAGATTTGCCCAGTATCTTCCGTGAGAGATCGGTGCTTTCTTCCATTCCTGCTTATTTTCAAAATACTGAAACACCTATAATTTGCTATAAATATAACAAACCTGTTAGATCTATCATTTTTAATTTCAATAAACTTGTTTCAGATCTTGATATTGATACTAATACTCCTGATTCATGTGATTGTAAAAACTCAAAGTATTGCTATCCTGCTGCTGGTCATGTAATTACTGGCAATTTGAAAATTATTCCTGATTCTAGGATAAGGAATATAATTTCTAAAGGACCGAAATATCGGTTTCCTTCTAAAATTGATTTCAGTAAATGTAGAGATGAAATCGCTGCTTCCTTGAATGAATTCGGTAATCGATGGTGTAAGCGAGAGTATGTTGAGTATAAAGCCCTAAAGGACTGGAAACTTAGCATTTTAAGACTAGTGAATAAACGCATTTCTTTCTATTACCAAAATACTAACTTATTACCTCCTAAGCCCAAGACGTCTTTACGTCATCTTAAACTAGGTAGTCAAGAATTTCATAAGAAGTTTGTTTTGGCCCCTGCAGACAAGGCCGCTAACAACGTCGTCGTTGTGTGACGGCTCCACTATGTTAACACGCTTAAACAGGAGCTTGGTGGTACTAAGGCCTATGAACTTCAGCCTTTGGCTGAAGAGAGAGCTATAGTAGGCCTTTGGCTGAAGAGAGAGCTATAGTAGATAAACATGTTTGTCTTTCAGCCACCAAGTTTGCTGTGTGTGTTAACGAAGGCCAAGACAAGCTTCCTACGCTATACTGGTTACCAAAACTTCATAAAAAACCTTACAAAGCACGGTTTATTGCAAATTCTAGTTCATGCACTACCATTGAACTTTCTAAATTATTAAGTTCCTGTCTTACTGCTATTAAAACGCATGTAATTAAATATTGTGATAAAGTCTTTGAAAGATCAGGAAGAAATCTGTTTTGGTCTTTAACAAATTCGAATGAGGTTTTAAATAAATTGAAATCTAGACAGTTTCGTGCTTCTAGTCTGTCTACCTACGATTTTTCCACTCTTTACACTACACGTCCTCATAATCTTATAAAAGAAAAGCTTAATGATTTAATTGAATGGGCTTTTCACAGAGAAGATTCTCTCTATCTTGCATGTAATGTCAGAAATGCATTTTTCACTTCTAAAGAGCATAAGAATTATACACTTTGGTCATGTCAGAAAGTGTGTGATGCCCTCACCTTTCTACTTGACAATATTTATATTAGATTCGGTACTAAGTTATTTAGACAAATTGTGGGTATTCCGATGGGTACTAATTGCGCACCTCTTGTGGCTGATCTGTTCTTGTATTGTTATGAAAGAGACTTCATTTTGTCGCTTTCCATTGATAACCAATCTGAAATTATTGAAGCTTTTAGCTCTACTTCTAGATATTTAGATGATTTATTAAATATTGATAATACCTATTTTGATGGTTTGATCAGTCAGATTTACCCCCTAGAACTTCAGTTAAATAAAGCAAATTCTTCTGATACCGAGGCCCCGTTTTTGGATTTACATCTATCTATTGTAGATGGATTTGTTTCGTGCAAAATTTATGATAAACGCGATGACTTTCATTTTGAGATTGTAAATTTTCCTTTTTTGGATGGTGATGTTCCTCGTGCGCCATCCTATGGCGTTTATATTTCGCAATTAATTCGATTTGCTAGAGTGTGTAGTCATGTAACTGACTTCAACACTCGTAATAAATTATTAACGGCTTAACTCCTTAATCAGGGTTATCGGTACCATAAACTACGCAAAGCCTTTTCAAAATTTTATAGACGCCATTCTGATTTAATTTCAAAATTCAATATTGGACTTAAATCTCTTCTGCAACAAGGTCTATCGGAACCCGAATTTTATGGTGACTTAGTATATAAATTCAGAAAAATATATAACCGCAATGACTTCAGCACCCAATTTCGTAAAATCATTCTTCGATATTAAAAAGATTGGGTACAACATGGATATTATACGACAGACTGCATGCATGGTAGTTAACCCAATCACGGTTGGCAACTTTGCTTCCCTTTTTAATTGCACGCCGGTGGGTCAGGCCTCAGATTCTATGACGGCTCCAACGTAAAGGCTTATTGAAAATTAAAGAGATAATGTTGGTTGGTGCCTGATGCTGTGTCTCTGGTTGGGCTCATCGGAGTCTAACTGTTGGTTTTCTTTTGCTCCAGCATTTCAGTGGTTTCTTGCTGTCGAGTCCTCACCGTTGTCTCACCTCTGTGGTTCTTTGATTTCTGTGTTCACGGAGATGTTGCACTGATGAGTTAGGAGGCCTTCATGCGGACTGAACAAATTATTTGTCTAAATCGCGACGGAAGTAAGGGCGAGGATTGTGGCCACGTAAAATCGATTTAAGCCCCCAGTGGAAATCTTCAACTGACCGTTCCAAGGCGGCTCTTCTGTGGCGATTTATTTATGTTGTTGTTTGTTACTTACTGTGTGTATCACTTGTGTCTTTTAATTTTGGATGGCCATATGGCCATTTTGTGTGAAAGTAACTGTCCATATGGCCTTCCTTTGTTTAGGTTTCCATTATGGTCTGGTCGCTTAATGTTTGTATTTCTTTCCCTTTGGTGTCTTTTATGGATGGAGTAAGTTAATTGTATCAATTCCTGATCTTTGTTTTACTTCTACTTTTCTTAATATAGGACCGTATTTCATCGGCGTACTCTGACCTTCTTTCTACCATGTTTTGTATTAGTATACAAGAGTAGACAGTGTTTATCGAACGATATACATGGCTAAAGTGGACGGATTTAAACAATTTTGGTATCAATGTATAGGTAAAATGTTTTTCTACGCTGTGATATTTATTTCCAGGTGATTTTCGCATTAGTGCATGAGAAAACGTTCTACTTGCATTCATATTTGAACAGTCCTCGTAATGCCTTCACTTCTATTTTTCAAGCTGAATATTCCACCCAGAACGTAGAAAATTATAGCTACAGGTAACGACAAAAATAATACATTCAAAACGTATGAGAAAGGGCCATAAATCACTAAATGACCTTGAAATGTTCTGTATAAACTCCCTTTCACGTATAAAAAAATTGTTTTGACGCTGCTTTCGTTTTTAAAGGTAAACAAAACAAATAGGTATGAAAATAGCCGAAACGGTGTATGGACGAATGTAGGAAAATAAGTACACATTTGCCTAAATATATCGAAGAATTGGGTTTTAAACGGACGTTAAATAATTATTTAAACATATAAGAACATTTTTCGGAAGATCACATCAATTTTACAAACAGACTGCATGGATTGACATGGTCTAATTTTCCTCGATGGAACAGGCCGTCTCCGTCGAAAGAAATACGACAATGCGACCAAAAAATAAATTCTTACCTTATGTAAATTGCAAAATAGTATGGAAGGAAATCGAATTAACCCATAGTTCCCATCACAGACATCAAATGGAAACCCAATAATGAAACAACAGACCCTAATGGAAACATAAACAGTGGCTAGCTAAAAGGACAGTTATTTTCCCGCATAATGGCCAACTGGCTATCCAAAACAAAATAATATAAGCGATACTAACACTCAAAACAAACCATAACAAGAATAAATCGCGACAGAAGACCGCATTGGAACGGTCAGTGAAACGAAACCACTTGTGTGTGTATGTGGGGAGGGGGGGGGGCTTAAATCGATTTTACGTGGCCACAATCCTCGACCCTACTTCCATCGCGATTTAGACAGATAATTTTGTCAGTCCGCATGAAGGCCTCCTAAACTATCAGTGCAACATCTCCGTGAACACAACAAAATCAAACAACCACAGAGATGAAACAACAATGAGGTCTCGACAGCAAGAAACCACTGAAATGTTGGAGCAAAAGAAAACCAACAGTTAGACTACGATGGGCCCGACTAGCGACAGAGCAAGCACATCCCAACATCAATTAATTCATACGCGCCAATTCGTTGATAGCAGCGCCATTGATTTAATGGGTACTTACCACCTTCGAGTCCGAGGCACCGAGCAAAGTGTCAGGTGTTGATCCATAGACCGTAAGGTGATAAGAAGGGTTCGTAGCGTGGCCAGTTGTCTTGTTGCTCATGTCATGAATATTTATTAGGTGTTCGGATGACGGTTGCCGTCGTGTGTTACTGTGTTGATGTCGAAGTGGATCCTGTTGTTGGTATGTAAGGGAATATAGGTTCACAACTAGAAATGGAAGCAAGATCAGGAATTGATGCAATGACATCACACCTCCCACCCAGGACACAAAAGCGAAAGAGAATCCAACATGGTAAAACTTCACTATAATTATAACGTCACAAGCGGAAAGCCATCAGGACAGCTTCTTTCCCACATGAAGGACGATCGGCTATACAAAATAAAATAAATATATGTTAGCAGTATATACATGCAAAAAAAAAAAACAAGCAAAATAACAATAGAAGTATCAGCTTGGAACGGTCAGCAAAAGTTCTCAACTGGGGGTTGAGGGAAGGTCTTGTAACTACGCTTAGTGGCCACACAATGCTTAGTGGCCATGTGAACGCTACGCGTTGCGACTGCAACGCTTAATGTCTATGCGTTGCTGTCGCAACGTCAAGTGTTCGTATGAAATTATTCAGCTTCAATGTGCCGTTTTCTTTTTTCAGTTTTGTTTTTTCATGTCGACTGCCACTTCTCAGAAAGCAGTCATATTTGGGACCGATTATTGACTCCTGGTTTTATGTCCCGGAATTGGGCTAGACACCATTTCTTGACTGTCTAATACATGAACACCATACTTCAGGATAATGAGTCAATATGACACCTAATTTCGATCCCAAAATACTTGCAGGGCATTGTGACCTACATCTCACGGTCCAGTGATCTTTGCCTTCTATCGTGGGTATTATTGGATTAAGGCGTAACAATACCAAAATATGTGACACAGAGGCTTTCTGATATTTAATCTTCATTAGTGTGTTCAAACCCCAAAGTTATGAAACCGAAACGGACGAGGGACAAGACCCGACAAACACAGCACATCCCCCTACGAGCACACACCGACCGACGTAAGTCATGAGACAACTGGAGGCATCAGGCAAGAGACGCCTACCCAAGGACATATAGGCGTCACCCTCCGAGCCGACATCAGCAAACATGGCCCACACTCCACGGAAGTCCCAGGCACCAGGAAGGAAATGCCTAAAATAGCGAGACTGGAAAAAATTTAAAATATAACAAAAACAAACAGTGGCACCCAAATCCGTTAAGATACATGTCTCACCTGACAAGTCAGTCTTAGTTTTAGAAACATTAGAATTTTAAACTGCAAAAGTTAAAGATGTAACATAGTTATTTAAATCAGTACTTGAGTACTGACGTCAACAACACATTCTAATGCACTTACGTATGTAACGCGACGTCTGATTGGATAACGTCAAAAATTTGCGACAGTATATTCCACGATATACTGTCGGAAATCCGACGTCACCACGTAACGTCGATTTTCATTGGCTTACATTTGGTTTTACGCAGCTCACAACGCCTGCCGCTTTGTGCAAAATAGTACAATTTTTAACAAAACAACTGAATAAGTGCATTAGAATGGGGATAACTGTATTCAAAATTGTCATTTGGGGAGGTAAATCGGTGGTTTTACGGTCGCAAATTACGTTTTACGGCTCCGCTGACGCGTCGCCGTAAAACGAAATTTCCGACCGTAAAACCACCGATTTACCTCCCCAAATGACAATTTTGAATACAGTTATCCCCTAAGTATCAACCTCAGCACTAAGTAACTGATACTGAGTATGATCATCATACTTCAGGATTATGAGTCAGTATGAGTCGACATTTCACCTAAAAATTAATGTCGAACACTGTGACCTTTATTTCATGGCCCATTGATTGTGCCTTACATCTTGAAGACTTTACGGAAGTAAGGGCGAGGATTGTGGCCATGTAAAATCGATTTAAGCCCCCCCCCCCCCCAGTGGAAATCATTTCACTGACCGTTCCAAGGCGGTTCTTCTGAGGCGGTTTATTTATGGTGTTGTTTGTTACTTACTGTATGTATCACCTGTGTCTTTTTATTCTGGATGGCCATATGGCCATTTTGCGGGAAAGTAAACTGTCCTTATGGCCTTCCTTTGTTTAGGTTTCCATTATGGTCTGGTCGCTTAATGTTTGTGTTTCTTTCCCTTTGGTGTCTTTGATGGGTGGAGTAAGTTAATTGTATCGATTCCTGATCTTTGTTTTACTTCTACTTTTTAGATTTATTAAATCAGTATTTTAGGATTTTGTCTCAGTATGAGACATTTGACCTGTAAATAAATGTAGGCTCATGTGACCTATAGTTCATGGTCCAGTGATTTTACCTTCTGTCATACGTACGTACATACCATTCGCCAGGATTATTCGGCCCCAGCCCATCTGGGCTTGAAGGAATATATGGGCTGCATGATGCTTCCACGCAGAGCTGAATCTGACCCGCACCCGATTACTGGTAAACCGCTTAGACGATCTAAGCCTGCCTAGACAAAGCGGTGCGCATGGGTCGGCCCGTCCATGCTAAAAACCCTATTGGTTTCATTAGGCGACAGGGCTTAATATGCCATTTCATCTCAATGTCGGGTAAAAGTCCCACTGAATTGGAAGTATCGTCTCCAAAATGACCTATACAGTGTTGATGGGGACGTTAAGCCTCGAATCAAACAATAAAAATCGTCAGGCTTATTGGTCAGATTGACCTGGCATTGAATCACAAACTTGATGTAAGACGCTGGACTTACATTTCATGGTCCAGTGAGTCCAATTATATCTCGAAGACTATTTGATATATTTACACCATACTCTTGTCTTTTGTGCCAGTATGTCCCGATTGTAACCCCTGAAATAGATGCAGGCCACTATAATATATATTTCATGGTCAAGTTATCGTGTCTTATATCTTGAAAACTTTTAAATATTAAATGTTTAGAAGTAGAGGCAATGATCAGGAATCGATACATTTAACCCACAGCTCCCATCAGAGACAACAGAGGGAAAGAAACACAAACATGAAGCAAGAGACCCCAGCGGAAACACCAACGGCGGAAAGCCAAACGGACAGTCACATTGCCACAAAATGTCCAAAAGGCAATCCAAAATAAAATAATATAAGCGTCACAAACACCCAAAGACAAACCATTACAGAAATAAACCGCGACAGAAGAACCGCCTTGAAGGGTCAGCGGAACCGACCAATCAACCACACAGATAAAACAACGGTGAGGACTCGACAGCAAGAAACAACAAAAACGCTGGAGCAAAAGAAAACCAACAGTTTGACTCCAGTGAGCCCGACCGGAGACAGAGAATCAGGTACCAACCAACATAAGTCTTTACGTTGGAACCGTCATAGAATCTGAGACCTGACCCACCGGCGTGCAACTAAAGAGGGAAGCAAAGTTGTCAACCGTGATTGGGTTAGCTACCATGCATGCAGTCTGTCGTATAACTTCTATGTTGTACCAAATCTTTTAACTCATACTTCGAGATCATGAGACACTTCGACCCGACATTTGGTCTAAAATTAAATGTGGGTCACTTTGACATACACGTAATCCAACGGAGTCCAATGGTTGGTCTTCATTTGCTCCAGCATTTCAGTGTTTTCTTGCTGTCGAGTCCTCTCCGTTGGTTCTTCTCTGTGGTTGTTTGATTTTTTTTGTTCGCGGAGATGTTGCAGTGATGAATTAGGAGGCCATCGTGCGGACTGAACAAATCATTTGTCTCAATCACGATTTTGACGTATAAACGTCATTGGATGCCGCCATAGGTACATCACCATCCAAAAAAAAGGAAACATTAAA
Source organism: Lucinisca nassula (assembly GCA_963580285.1). Taxonomy (NCBI): domain Eukaryota; kingdom Metazoa; phylum Mollusca; class Bivalvia; order Lucinida; family Lucinidae; genus Lucinisca; species Lucinisca nassula. Next base: position 396,493 of record CAUZLF010000336.1, on the reverse strand, counting down.
ATCATAGCCCTTAATTACTTCGCGAGTAAGACAAATAAGTTGTTCAGTCCGCACGAAGGCCTCACAACTCATCAGTGCAACATCCACGTGACACAAAAGCAAACAACCACAGAGATGAAACAAAGGTGAGAACACGACAGCAAGAAACCACTAAAATGTTGGAGCAAAAGAAAACCAACAATTAGATTTCGATGGGCCCGAATAGAGACAGAGCACCAGGTACCAAACACCATAAGCTTTTTCGCTAAAACCGTCATAGAATCTGAGGCCTGACCCACCGGCGTGCAATTAAAGAGGGAAGCAAAGTTGTCAACCGTGATTGGGTTAACTATCATGCATGCAGTCTGTCGTATAACATTTATGTTGTACTCAATCTTTTTATATCGAAGAATGATTTTACGAAATTGAGGGCTGCAGTCATTGTAATTAACAAACCGCGACAGAAGAACCGCCTTGGAACGGTCAGCGGAAACAAATTCCACTGCGGGGGGGGGGGAGGCTTAAATCGATTTTGACGTGGTCACAATCCTCGCCCTTGCTTCCGTCGCGATTTAGACAAATAATTTGTTCAGTCCGCATGAAGGCCTCCTAACTCATAAGTGCAACATCTCCGTGAACACAAAACTCAAACAATCACAGAGATTAAACAACGGTGAGGACTCGACAGCAAGAAACAACAGAAATGCTGGAGCAAAAGAAAACCAACAGTTAGACTCCAATGGGCCCGACCAGAGCCAGAGCATCAGGTACCAACTAACCATAAGCCTTTACGTTGGAACCGTCATAGAATCTGAGGCCTGACCCAGCCTGCGTTAATTTTTTTCATGCTCAATAGAAGATAACTGCGAAACCGATTATCGGATTCAAGCCAAATTCGAACTCAAATGCAAAGTCGCTGTTACACACCAAAAAGAAACGTTAAGAAAACCCCTGTATCACCAAAGCTTTTCTCTTCCGTCTTTGAGTAAATAAAATGTAATTTACTGGGAACAGAAATTCATACACTAGCCTTAAAGTGAATTGATACATTTACATCCAAAGCAACGTCTCTCTGTATTCAAGCACTCATCACTTAACGAGATCGTGTAATGGATACCCCTCTCAACCCAATTTCATAGACAAAAGTGCTCTGTCTATAGTTGGACCAATCGTTGTCAAACTCTTCGTTATCGTTTGCTACAGCATTTCAGTGGTTTCTTGCTGTCGAGTCCTCACTGTTGTTTCATCTCTGTAGATGTCTGAATTTTGTGTTCTCGGAGAAGCTGCACTGATGAGTTAGACGGCCTTTATGCTGACTGAAGAAAGCGGTCTAACTGGCGACGGATGTAAGAGCGAAGACTGCGGCCGCGTAAAATCTATTTTAGCCCCCAGTGCAGTGGAATTCGTTTCACTGACCTTTCCAAAGCGAATCATCTGTCGCTGTCAATTTTTGTTATGGTTTGTCTTTGAGCATCTGTTTAGCTTGTATTTTTTTTTCTTTTGATGGCTATTTGGCCATTTTGTGGGACAGTAACAATCCTTTTTGTTTTCCGCTGTTGATGTTTTCATCAGGGTCTAGTTGTTTCATGTTTGTGTTGTTTTGCCTTTGGTGTCCCTGGTGGAGCTTTGAGTTGACTTTATCGATTCCTGATATTTGCCTTCACTTCTAGTTTACGGGGGTATACATTATTTTCTTTATTTCTGCTCTAATATATAGGTTGTAATTAGGCGTTTCTTCAGAAGACCCTTAACCTATGTTTGAAGTTAAAATAAGAAAAATATGACCAATTATCCTCTGCAAAATGTCCGTTTTAGAGGTATGAAAAAACGCAATTTGCTTCACGGATGTGTTATCGTAATGTAAACATTTATGTTTACTGATATTTTCCAATGGTTATAACAAAAGATAGAATACATAACTTTGAATACAAAATAAAGTACTAAAATGATATTGAAAGTGTTAGCTTTTCTTTCAGCTTTAAAATATAAAACGTATTCCCTTTGACGTCCGCAAAAGAATTACGGCCTAAGTTTGGCAATCTTTTGAAAAATGTTTATCGAGAGATTTTGGAAAGAAGCTTGAAGACTCCTGAAAGGAAAATGTATAACTGTTTGAGGGCCGAAGTTTCGCAATCTTTTCAAAACAATTTTTATGATCGATTAAATAAAGAAACTTGAGGGATTTCCTTTCCAAACATTAAATGATTACTTAAATTCAAAAAAGTCAATGGCGAATAATTATTTCATCAAGTGTTTTCTTCCAAATGTAAATGCAGGCAAAGGTTTTTCTATTATTATTGAATGACTCTGATTCAACAGAAGTATATGTCACTGTGCTAGACATCTTCGCCAATTTCATATGAACAGAAACCATTTTGAAATTCGTCGATCCAGACTGATTTAAAACTGCTGGTTTGATAACATTTTCCGTATAGTAAATGTTATTTTGTTACGACACTTAGCCATGATGAGATACATGTTTCTACAGTTTCTTTTGTTCGAAGGCGTTTTAGTAAGAGGTAAGATTGTTTTACTGAGACACTTTACGCATTAAGATATCACGCCCATGCGTTATATAATGTTTTACTTTGCTATATATAAATGTATTTCGTTGATGAGATTTGTGATAGTTTAAGTATATCTACTGTAAAGTAAATTGTTGATACGTATTGGAATGCCTCATCGATGAGGTCTTTACGCTTACTAACATTTTAGGTTGTGCACAAGATGAAAGGAAAAATCCATACTTTGTGTAAACGTCACCTTTTTAATTAAAGTAAAGTTTTAAAGGGTGCTTATAACACGAGCCTGTTAACAAGTTGTTAGGTATATAAGGATGATAACTGTTATCTTACATTTCTACAACACAATACTACAAAATACAGACCAAAAGATGTCCACTTAAAGATTTCAATGCTTATTGGTATACGGAAATGGCGGCGCTATAAAACATTCTAATGCATTTGCTTATGTTACGCGACGATTGATTGGATAGTGTCAAGCACATTATCTGGGTTAATCTGGACGAAGTTCTACGTCATCACGTAAAAGCGTTTATAGAGAGAGAGATAATGTTGGTTGGTGCCTGATGCTCTGTCTCTGGTCGGGCTCATCGGAGTCTAACTGTTGGTTTTCTTTTGCTCCAGCATTTCAGTGGTTTCTTGCAGTCGCGTCCTCACCGTTGTCTCACCTCTGTGGTTCTTTGATTTTTGTGTTCACGGAGATGTTGCACTGATGAGTTAGGAGGCCTTCATGCGGACTGAACAAATTATTTGTCTAAATCGCGACGGAAGTAAGGGCGAGGATTGTGGCCATGTAAAATCGATTTAAGCCCCCCAGTGGAAATCTTCCACTGACCGTTCCAAGGCGGCTCTTCTGTGGCGATTTATTTATGTTGTTGTTTGTTACTTACTGTGTGTATCACTTATGTCTTTTAATTTTGGATGGCCATATGGCCATTTTGTGGGAAAGTAACTGTCCTTATGGCCTTCCTTTGTTTAGGTTTCCATTATGGTCTGGTCACTTAATGTTTGTATTTCTTTCCCTTTGGTGTCTTTTATGGGTGGAGTAAGTTAATTGTATCAATTCCTGATTTTTGTTTTACTTCTACTTTTCATTGGTTGGCATTTTTGTTTTATGATGCCTACAGTGTTTACCACTTTGTGCAAAATAGTGGTGTTGGAAAATGTCATTATCGGTTCTGCGGTCGAAATTCTGTCTGTAAACCGTCGATTTACCTCCCAAAATAATAATTATCTCTATAACAATTTGGTCTATCGAAATCTGAAATAGGTTTTTGTCATGGTTTGTCTCTGGACGTGTTAATCGCTTATTTATATATATATACTTTAACGTACAATAATAAACATCATTGTTAACTTGAAAATTTCATCATGGATGAAACCGGTTGTTAAAAATACAGGAAAAATAACTTTTATTCCAGTGTTTCTTTAATTTTTTCATAGTTATATATATATATATATATATACATCACACCGAAAACACAGTAAATAATATTATATCCAACCGGTTTCGTTTATAGCTCATCAGGGAAATAGTACAATAACAAAATTGTTCCAGATAGCCGTGTGAAAGTGAATGCCATTTTGGCTTGCGGCTCTAGATTTTTTTCATTAGGGTCTAGTTGTTTCATGTTTGTGTTTCTTTCCCTTAGGTGGCTCTGAGGGGCGCTGTGGGTTAACTGTATCGATTGCTGATCATTAACTCTACTTCTACTTTAAATACTTTTTGAGCATCTAAAAACAATTATGATATACAGTGCAAGAGTCAACATGACAATTATATTGACCAAAAACATGTACAAAAACAAAAACACATAATAAGTACAGGACCGACGCAATTTTGTGAACTCATGTGTACACAAAATTGCGTGGCGACGTCACCCAGCAATGCCATAGCTTTTGACGTAATATTAACTGTTGAAGAATTTGAAACCGGTCGGTAATAATTATATATAACTTCCATGCGCTGATGTTATTCATTTTGGCGTATATGTCAAACTAGAAGCTTGGTATGGTATGTTACCATAAATAAATACACGTGTTACCTTTAATCAATCATTGTTTTATTGCTACTAAGACAAGCAACCCGCAGGAAGAGACTTAAACTTTTGGCAGTCGGTCCAATAATTCTGCATGAAATACAACGCCGCATGGCGCAAATTGGATGCTGTCATTGATAGGGCGGTAAGAATGGGAAACGTTTAAGCAAACTTCCGCCACCGCCTCACCCCACTTATTCGCAGAACATAAGTCCCTGCTGTGACTTTGACCTTTTCCCCAAACTAAAGGAAGATGCGCGGGATATGCGTTATTAGGATTTAGAGGAGCTAAAATCCGCCATGACTGAATGAGTGCGGGTACTTGAGAACGGTCACCTAGGACCTTCCCAAGAGGTGAAAAATAGAAGTAAAACAAAGATCAGGAATCGATACAATTAACTTACTCCAGCCATCAAAGACACCAAAGGGAAAGAAACACAAACATGAAGCGACCAGACCATAATGGAAACCTAAACAAAGGAATGCCATAAGGACAGTTACTTTCACACAACATGGCAAAATGGCCATCCAAAACAAAAAGACAAAAGTGATACACACAGTAAGTAACAAACAACAACGTAAATAAACCGCCACAGAAGAACCGACTTGGAACGGTCAGTGGAAAGAATTCCACTGCGGGGCTTAAATCGATTTTACATGGCCATAATCCTTGCCCTTACCTCAGTCGCGGTATACACTAATTTTGTTTAGTCCGCATGAAGGCTTCCTAACACATCAGTGTAACATCTCCGAGAACATACAAATAAAAGCTAAAGAGATGAAACAAGGTTGAGGACTCGACAGCATACAACAACAGAACTCTGCCATTGACCACAATGGATAATACTCTGAAGGAATGTAGAAAGGAAAGCATTTTCGGCCCCCGCCCATTGGGGCTTGAAGAATTAGATGGGCTGCATGATGCTTCCACGCAGAGCTGAAACCGACCCGCACACGAGTACTGGTAAACAGCTTAGAGGATCTAGAAAAGTAGAAGTAAAACAAAGATCAGGAATTGATACAATTAACTTACTCCATCCATAAAAGACACCAAAGGGAAAGAAATACAAACATTAAGCGACCAGACCATAATGGAAACCTAAACAAAGGAAGGCCATATGGACAGTTACTTTCCCAAAAAATGGCCATATGGCCATCAAAAATTAAAAGACACAAGTGATACACACAGTAAGTAACAAACAACAACATAAATAAATCGCCACAGAAGAGCCGCCTTGGAACGGTCAGTGGAAGATTTCCACTGGGGGGCTTAAATCGATTTTACGTGGCCACAATCCTCGCCCTTACTTCCGTCGCGATTTAGACAAATAATTTGTTCAGTCCGCATGAAGGCCTCCTAACTCATCAGTGCAACATCTCCGTGAACACAGAAATCAAAGAACCACAGAGGTGAGACAACGGTGAGGACTCGACAGCAAGAAACCACCGAAATGCTGGAGCAAAAGAAAACCAACAGTTAGACTCCGATGAGCCCGACCAGAGACAGAGCATCAGGCACCAACCAACATTATCTCTTTAATTTTCAATAAGCCTTTACGTTGGAGCCGTCATAGAATCTGAGGCCTGACCCACCGGCGTGCAATTAAAGAGGGAAGCAAAGTTGCCAACCGTGATTGGGTTAATTACCATGCATGCAGTCTGTCGTATAATATCCATGTTGTACCCAATCTTTTTATATCGAAGAATGATTTTACGAAATTGGGTGCTGAAGTCATTGCGGTTATATATTTTTCTGAATTTATATACTAAGTCACCATAAAATTCGGGTTCCGATAGACCTTGTTGCAGAAGAGATTTAAGTCCAATATTGAATTTTGAAATTAAATCAGAATGGCGTCTATAAAATTTTGAAAAGGCTTTGCGTAGTTTATGGTACCGATAACCCTGATTAAGAAGTTTAGCCGTTAATAATTTATTACGAGTGTTGAAGTCAGTTACATGACTACACACTCTAGCAAATCGAATTAATTGCGAAATATAAACGCCATAGGATGGCGCACGAGGAACATCACCATCCAAAAAAGGAAAATTTACAATCTCAAAATCAAAGTCATCGCGTTTATCATAAATTTTGCACGAAACAAATCCATCTACAATAGATAGATGTAAATCCAAAAACGGGGCCTCGGTATCAGAAGAATTTGCTTTATTTAACTGAAGTTCTAGGGGGTAAATCTGACTGATCAAACCATCAAAATAGGTATTATCAATATTTAATAAATCATCTAAATATCTAGAAGTAGCGCTAAAAGCTTCAATAATTTCAGATTGGTTATCAATGGAAAGCGACAAAATGAAGTCTCTTTCATAACAATACAAGAACAGATCAGCCACAAGAGGTGCGCAATTAGTACCCATCGGAATACCCACAATTTGTCTAAATAACTTAGTACCGAATCTAATATAAATATTGTCAAGTAGAAAGGTGAGGGCATCACACACTTTCTGACATGACCAAAGTGTATAATTCTTATGCTCTTTAGAAGTGAAAAATGCATTTCTGACATTACATGCAAGATAGAGAGAATTTGAGTCGGCCCGTCCATGCTTAAAAACCCTATTGGTTTCATTTGGCGGCAAGGCTTGAGATGTCATTTCATCTCAATGTCGGGTAAAAGTCCCACAAAATTGGAGCAACTTCTCCAAAATGACCTTTTCAGTGTTTACGGGGACGTAAAACCTCAAATCAAACAAAGAAAGGTAAGTGTTAGGGTTAGTGTTATATAATGTGTTACATTATATACTGAATGACCCGTGTATTTAGATATAGGTCATGAATGCTTTCAAATCTGAACTGTATTCAAACAGCCAGCAAGGATTCGCATTTTACGATACATCCGTTTGTAAACTTAAAACCCTCGATTTTAAGGTTGTCCCGAATTCTGTTGTACATACAGTCCAAAGGATTTTGAGGATATCAAAACTCTTGGTAACAGATACGGAGGGGGTCGGTGCTGGTATTGGGTGGCATTTCTTATGTAGGCCGAACGGACTAGTACGTGATAAACAGATGTATATTGAATGCATTACGGTATCGTGAAGAAATTCTAGATCCTATTGTGAGGCCTTTCGCTGAGGCAAGCAGTGACAATTTCATTCTGATGCAGGGTAATTCGCGCCCCCATACTGCTAGAGTGTGCATGGATTACCTTAATTGTGAGGCTTTCGAAGTAATGGACTGAACGACACGTTCTCCTGACTTAAGCCCAATAAAACATGCGTGGGACATTCTTTGCAGACGTATCTCACAGGGCGATCATCCACCAATGACTATTCAAGAACTCACAAACATCCTTTTGCATGAGTGGGAAACACTAAACGTTACAAACTGTTCAAAATGTAGTTCGTAGCACGCCTCGGCGATGCCAGGAGTGTTGTGCTGCTCGAGGTGGTCGTAAACATTATATGCAGGAAAAAGTGACTGATTTGCGCACATCTATGACATTTAAATAATCTGACGTAAAGGTTGGCGATTTCTCAAACATTTTTGCAAATTCGACCTAATCAGGTTACAGGCCGTGATTTGTGCACTGGCTGCCGATGTTACAGATAATGGTATTCATCTTTCTGAATCGTTGTTTCATCATCATTTTCCTACATATTTTAACTATGAGAAAATATGCGTTTGCTCTTTTAATTGTTTTGAGCAGTGTACCATGTAGGATCTGCAGTTTAAATGAATGGACTATGTTGTATCTGTTTGTGGAAAAAAACTCGGTATTAAACTTCAATTCTTTAAATTCAGGTTGCCAGCAATTCTGTTGTTCATACGCTCCAACAGACTGCTACGACATCAAGACTCGTGGGAACAAAACATCAAAGGTATATCAGGTGTATCCAGATGGCATGCGCACCGGATATGACGTATACTGTGACATGGATACAGACGAGGGAGGATGGCTGGTAATTGCCAAATACGTTTGAACTCCTGGGGCTCCATAAAGAAAAAAACCTCTGTATATACCACTAAGTATGACACACACAGTAAAATTCCTATATTAAGACTACCTTGGGGACTGTTCAAAAGTGGTATTTAAGACCACTTTTTAACAATCCCATATGTGGACTGTTATTAGAGCACAAGGAAAACCCGAAGAAAACCATCATCTGAGATCTTCAAAGGATCCAACTATTCAGGCCTTTTCAATAATGTGCAGGCTGATATGCACATTTATTGTTCGCAAAAATCAATCAGATTTTAATGATTAAATTGAATGATTTAATTGGCTGGACATTTCACAGAATTGACTCTCTCTATCTTGCATGTAATGTTAGTAATGCTTCTTTCACTTCTGAAGAGTATAAAAATTATAAATTATGGCCATCCCAGAAAGTGTGTGAAACTATCACCTTTCTACTTGACAATATTTACATAATATAATATTTGGTACTAATTTATTTAGGCAAGGTTTGGGTATTACGATTGGTACACAATGCGCACCCCTTGTGGCTGAACGGTTCAGTAACTGTCTTTATGGCCTTCCTTTGTTTAGGTTTCCATTATGGTCTGGTCGCATTATGTTTGTGTTTCTTTCCCTTTGGTGTCTTTGATGGGTGGAGTAAGTTAATTGTATCAATTCTTGATCTTTGTTTTAGTTCTACTTTGTTATGAAAGAGACGATATCCCTTACTGTTTAAAGCCAATCAGAAATCATTGAAACCTTTAGCTCGACTTACAGATATTTGGATGATTTATTAAATATTGACAATACCTATTTCGATGGTTTAACCGGTGAAATTTACCGCGGAGAACTTCAGTTAAATAAAGCAAATTCTTCTTATAATGAGGCCCCTTTTAGGATTTACATCTATCTGTTGTGGATGGTGTGTGTTTCTTGCAAACTTTATGATACATGCGATGATTTTGATTTTGAGATTGTAAATTTTCCTTTCTTGGAGGCTGATGTTCCTCGCGTAGCACCCTATGGCGTTTATATTTCGTAATTATTTCGATTTGCCAGAGTGTCTAATCATGTAACTGTCTTCAACACCCGTAATAAATTGTTAACTGTTTAACTTCTTTATCAGAGTTATCGGTATCGTAAATTACGCAAAGTCTTTTTTTTATTTTATAGGCGTCATTCCGATTTGTTATCAAACTTCAATGTTGGACTTAAATCTCTTCTGCAACAAGTTATATCGGAAACTAATTTTATGGCCTCAGATTCTATGATGGTTCCAACGTAAAGGCTTATGTTGGTTGGTACCTGACCCTCTGTCTCTGGTCGGGCCCATTGGAGTCTAACTGTTGGTTTACTTTTGCTCCAGCATTTCTGTTGTTTTTTGCTCTCGAGTCCTCACCGTTGTTTCATCTCTGTGGTTGTTTGATTTTTGTGTTCACGGAGATGTTGCACTGATGAGTTAGGAGGCCTTCATGCGGACTGAACAAATTATTTGCCTTAATCACGACGGAAGTAAGGGCGAGGAATGTGGCCACGTAAAATCGATTTAAGCCCCCAGTGGAATTCGTTTCCGCTGACCGTCCAAAGGCGGTTCTTCTTCGCGGTTTATTTTTGTTAGGTTCGTCTTTGGGTTTTTGTGTCGCTTATATTGTTTTATTTTGGACAGCCTTTTGACCATTTTGCGGGAAAATAACTGTCCTTTTGGCTTTCCGCTGTGGGTGTTTCCGTTGGGGTCTGTTGCTTCATGGTTGAGTTTTTCCCTTTGGTGTCTCTGATGGGAGCTGTGGGTTAATTGTATCGATTCCTGATCATTACCTATACTTCTATTTAGTACAGTCCAACCTGTAGTAAGCAAGCACCTATGGGATAACCAAAATTTTCTTGCTTAAGACAGGTGCTTGCTTAATACAGGTGAAATTTAACACATTTGCCTTTTGGGGGAACTGAAGGGCTGCTTGTTTACGACAGTTTGCTTGCTTCATAGAGGTGAACACTAAGACAGGTTTTACCGTATATTAATTCAGCAAATATATAAGCGCAATGACTTCAGCACCCAGTTTCCTTAAATCTTTCTTCGATATAAAAAGATTGGGTACAATATAAATGTTATACGACAGACTGCATGCATGGTAGTTAAACCCAATCCCGTTTGACATCTTTGCTTCCCTCTTTAATTGCACGACGATGGGTCAGTCCTCATATTCTATGACATATCCAGTGTAAAGGCGTACTGGGGATTAGAGAATATTCTATGTAATGTTGGTTGGTGCCTGCTGTTCTGTCTGGTCGGGCCCATTGAAGTCTAAATGTTGATTTTCATTTGCTCCAGCATTCCCGTGGTGTTGGCTTGCTGTCGGGTACTCACCGTTGTTTTATCTGTGTGTTTGTTTGATTTTTGTTTTCTTGGAGATGTTGCACTGATGAGGCCTTCATGCGGACTGTACAACTTATTTGTCTAAATCGGATTGTGGCAACGTTAAACCGATTTAAGCCCCCAGTTGAATTCGTTTCACTGACCGTTCCGAGGCGGTTCTTCTGTCGCGGTTTCGTTGTGTTATGGTTTGTCTTTGAGTGTTTGTATCGCTTATATTATTTTGTTTTGGATAGCCAATTGGCCATTTTGTAGGAGAGTATCTGTGCTTTTGTCTTTCCGCTATTGATGTTTCCATTAGGGTCTGTTTGCCTTATGTGTGTGTTTCATTCCCTTTGGCGTCTCTGATGGGAGCTGTGGGTTATGATATCGATTCTTGATCCCTGTCGTCACTTCTTTTGTTCAAATTAGTTCAGGTTACAATGCTCAGTATAATGGATTTAGATTTATATTTGGGTCTACCTTAAGCTCACCAAAATCAAGGACATAGAGCGAGTATTTCCTTTCTTACCATGGTTTTCTGCAGAGCTCATAGATACTAACTATGATGCATTCTTTGGTATTTTCTCTTGCCAAAACTAATTTGTCAAAGAGTATCAAGAAGTCAAACTAAAAGCATAACGAATAGTTATGCTTTTAGTTTGACGTCTTGATACGATTCAATGCACCAATCAGGTTAACAAGTTGCGTTACTCGAAATGGTTGTGTTGTTCAATACCAGAGTATTAGATATCATACCTGCTAGAATGGTTGAGAATTTGATCACTAACGGGCTCGTTAAGGTAATGATACTCTGAACCTCCGGTCCTAGGCATGATATTTGCAACGTAAACAATTTGTGTGACTTCGTGCTGACTTTCCTGTAAACGTTGACCCTTCTGGATAAAACAAACAAAGTAGAAGTAAAACAAAGATCAGGAATTGATACAATTAACTTACTCCATCCATAAAAGACACCAAAGGGAAAGAAATACAAACATTAAGCGACCAGACCATAATGGAAACCTAAACAAAGGAAGGCCATATGGACAGTTACTTTCCCACAAAATGGCCATATGGCCATCCAAAATTAAAAGACACAAGTGATACACACAGTAAGTAACAAACAACAACATAAATAAATCGCCACAGAAGAGCCGCCTTGGAACGGTCAGTGGAAGATTTCCACTGGGGGCTTAAATCGATTTTACGTGGCCACAATCCTCGCCCTTACTTCCGTCGCGATTTAGACAAATAATTTGTTCAGTCCGCATGAAGGCCTCCTAATTCATCAGTGCAACATCTCCGTGAACACAGAAATCAAAGAACCACAGAGGTGAGACAACGGTGAGGACTCGACAGCAAGACACCACTGAAATGCTGGAGCAAAAGAACAAACTCCGTTCTTAAAGGAAATAATTGAATACTGTGAAGATATATCCTTCCTCTCAAATGGTGGCATAATATTCCCCTTATTTGCATTATCTGCTGGTTCCTAGTCTGAAGGTTATCAGTGTTGGAAAAACAGGTAACCAGGGGGGTCTGTTTACCTGTTTTTCCAATATTGACAATGTGCAAGCTGGGAGCCAGCAAATAATGCAAATTTGGTGAATAAGCCTAAAGTTTTACATTTACGTTCTAAGTGCATTTACAATAAAAAATATTGTTAACTATTTGGACGCAACGTTGTTCATACTTAAATGAATGCATCGACCAGCGCTGCTAAGTCTAATGGTCATTAAATGACATCAAAATCAACAGTGGTTCTTTCCAATATGGGCTCCGTCAAGCGATTTTGGTACTTATCGCCAATGCGAGCAGCGAAGGTTCAGGCGAGCCTGTGCATCCGCGCAGACTCGCCAGAACCTTCGCTGCTCGCTCATACAAGCAGTGAATCAAGAGGAACCTTCAGACAGATAGCCATATCCCTTGCCCCTCTGAATGGCTGGGCATGCGCAGTTAAAATTTGTCATGACGGAATGCTCGAAAACACAAATTCGCTGTCCGGTGCTCATAAAAGCCTATAGTTTTACATTTACATTCTAAGTGCATTTACAATAAAAAATATTGTTAACTATTGGGACGCAACGTTGTTTATGAGTAAATAAATACATTGACCCTCGCTAAGTCTAATGGTCATTAAATGACTTCAAAATCAACAGTGGTTCTTTCCAATATGATAGGACGATAGTGACGTTATGGCGTCACCTAAGCTCTAACGCTGTTCATAGAAACACTGCGTGCAATTGCTTTTTTGTTTCAAGTTTAGCCCTTAGACCAGAATGTTTCGTCGTATAAGGGGTATAAAACTATTTAAATTTAGGTAATAAAGGTAATACATTTAACGTTGAGTGAGCGTTTGAGTTTTATATCTCACCAACAGTTAAGGTCATACGGAGACTGAACCTCGGTATAAATATGTTCTATAAAAGGGTTATCCTTTGGAAGCAAAGAGTGCACCACAGAACTGAAAAAAAATGGAGTGTACATGTTTTATGGGCCAGACTAGCTAGTTTCGGCCAATTAGGCCTCATCAGTGACCCTCAGATATTTTCAAAGTTCCTCAATGGAATCAATGATCCCAAAGGACAAGAAAATATAATATAAAGGATCGATCCTGCGACCCCTGGTTTACAAGGCGAGTAGCATAACCACTACACCACGGAGGCTTCTAATATATTTAGCGTCATAACCAACGAACCACGAGCAAAAATTGAGTGAACACCTTTGTTTCGGGTATTACTCACTTTGTTCGTGACCCTATGTTTTTCATAATCCAATGCAGTTAAAAGTTACATTAATTTCTTAAATAAATGCTTATGTATTACGACCATTATAAACAGTGAAACTTCGATGGCAGTCCGTTTACAATGTCTAATTCGTTCTTAAGTACCTCTGAAAATTTCTCCATAATCATTGAAGGTATTAAGGGCAGATTTTTCTGCCATTTTTCCAAAGGAGACAACTTTCGGAACTTCTTGTTCACTATTCTATAAGCCCTGTCCCGCTGAACAGGAAACGATAATCTTTTTAATGGCCGGCGCCAAAGCGTTCTGCAACGTAAACTAAGTGGTAGGTAGTATTATAATGCATACTATACATTTCATGTTAAAAAACTTATATTTATTAGGTTTTTCAACGAAGGCAGGATGGTTTGGAAAACTTCTACAGAACATGGATCCATTACGAGAATGGTTTTGGAAACCTCAGCGGTGAACACTGGCTAGGTGAGCAGCGTTTCTTGAATTTGCACCCACTCTTCAGACACCGGTTAAGCTGCGCAATGGACAACAGATCTATTGACCTGTGCCCAATGTGTCGATATCAATCAGCATGCATATCCGTTCACTCAACTTTCCTATACTGCAGGACAAAGCATTGCATCGAAAAGCTGCTATAAGGTGTTAGCGTAGAGCAACCGGGTGATCTTAGGCACTGTTGTGCGCACACGTCGGGAGACGTATTCGTAATTTGTTTTGTTCGTTTAAATCACCCTCAACACTATATAAAAATAAAAGAAAGACACAGGGAGCGCCACAAACATAAGACGCCGTCCACTCTCGACACAAAAAAGGAATGAAAAAATACACAAAACAAGACAAAATACGAGTGTTTATGAAATGGAACAATCAGCCCTCTCTTCTCCACACGGCGTGATCAGACCATTAGAAAACACTAAACAACAACTCAAAACAAATTCGCAGACATACAAAAAAAAAAACAGCAAAAGACCAACACCAAAACTACCGCCTTAGAACGGTCAGCAGCATATGCCCCTGTCGGGGGTGGGGGATGGTGGGGCTTAAAGACCTTTTACCGGCCGAATATTCGCCCTAGGATAGGATGTTGTTGTTTCCAACAATAAACATTAAAAATGATTTCCTAACTCGATCAATGCACAGAGACATATATCAAATTCAAACACTGAGATGAAGCAAACATGAGGGCTGCTAGCCGTTAACCCTTAAACTGTTGGCCAGAGCTAAAGAAATTCATTAGTTTAGCCATTTTGGAGACGCTGCTTCCAATTTTGTGGGGTCATTACCTAAAATTGAGATGAAATGACATCTCAAGTCCTACCACCTGAACAAACCAATTGGGTTTATATGCAGGGACGGTCCGACTCACACAACTTCGACTGGGCGGTCTTTGTATGTTTTGCAAATATTTTTTATTTTTTTTTATTATTATTGTTTATTTTGTATAGCCGTTTGGCCATTTTGTGGGAATGTGTCCTTTTTGCTTTCCGTACGTGCCCTTAATATTATAATGGAGCTATTTTGTATATGTGTGTCTTTCCTTTTGATGTCTTGGATGGAAGATATTAGGTTATTGTATCGATTCCTGATCGTCTTTTTTTTTTCATTTCTTTTTTAAAACTAAGCGGCATAGTGTAGTTTAATTTACTTGCCCTTTGGGATCATTGATTCCATTCTGGAATTTTGAAAATATTTGAGGGTCACTGATGAGACCTTATTGGCCGAAAGTAGCTAGTCTGGCCCAGAAAACATGTACACTTCATTTTTTCCAGATCTCTGGTGTATTCGTTGCTTCAAAACTGGTATCAAGACTAAAGAACCATGATCTTGTTGATCCGTACAATGTGGCCATTTCCAGAATTATTTCTGATATGTTTGCCAATGGAAAACCATAGGAAGACTTCCAAAATCTGGGACATACCCTTCTCGGCATTTACTCCTTTTCTTCGTTCGGGTCGATGGGCATAGTGGGCGAAGCTCGCTTACCAAGCAATAATGCTTACTATCCGCGGACGCCTGATAACACTCTTCTGGAGTTCATGTCTTTTGATCTGAACATTGATATGTGCCATTTTTTCTATGGATTAATGATTTTGGATTAACGCTTTGGTACTACAACTTAAACTACCTTCCAATGGATAACCATTTTATAGAACATATTTAACGTCACTGCATCTGGTGTCAGGGAATGTGTGGCGGTCGTAAAAAGTCTCCCTGCCTTACATCATAGTGTAGTTTATATTTACTTGCCCTTTAGGGTCATTAATCCCATTTTGGAATTTTGAAAATATTTTAGGGTCACTGATCAGGCCTAATTAGCCAAAACTAGCTAGTCGGGCCCAGAAAACATGTGCACTCAATATTTTCCATTTCTGTGGTGTATTCCTTGCTTCCAAAGGTAAACCCTTTTATGACGGTTCCAGCGTAAAAGCTTACTGCGAATTAGAATTTCTAAGTTTATGTAATGTTGGTTGGTGCCTGATGCTCTGTCTGTGGTCGGGCCCATCGGAATCTAACTGTTGGTCTTCTTTTGCTCCAGCATTTCATTGGTTTCTTGCTGTCGAGTCCTCACCGTTGTTTCAACTCTGTGGTTGTTTGATTTTTGTGTTTATGGAGATGTTGCACTGATGAGTTAGGAGGCCTTCGTGCGGACTGTATTTGTCTAAATCGCGACGGAAGTTAGGGCGAGGATTGTGGTCACGTTAAATCGATTTAAGCCCCCAGTGGAATTCGTTTCACTGACCTTTCCAAGGCGGATCTTCTGTCGCGGTTTATTTTTGTTATGGTTTGTCTTTGAGAGTGTGTGTATGGCTTATATTTTCTGTTTTGGATAACCAATTGACTTTTTGTGAGATAGTAACTGTCTTTTGGCTTTCCGCTAAAATGATCTTTCCATTAGGGTATTGTTGTTTCATGTTTGTGCTTCGTTCCTCTGGTGTCTCTGTTGCGATCTGTGGGTTAATGGTGTCGATTCCTGATCATTGCCTTTTCTTCTATTTTACCAGTACTCATGTGCGGTCTGTTTTAGATCTGCGTGAAGCGCCATTCAGCCAATGTATTTTTATAAGCCCCGATGGGCGTTTCCCCAGACGTTCTCGTAATATCATATACAACACACTGATATCGTTAATTAAACCCTGAAAATTAACGTTTACCACTTGTATATCACTACCTTGGTACTTTGTGGACTTGGAGGGTCAGATCCTAGTGCGACAGACGGAGATGAACTGTCTACTTGACAATATCTCGGTCAAGTTCGAACATCGGTCATGTCGGATCAAAATAGTCCATTCGGTCAAATCATAGAAAACAATGTGAACTTGCTCAGATTGGCATTATTTCGGCCAAGCAGAAGTAAAACAAAGATCAGGAATCGATACAATTAACTTACTCCACCAATCAAAGACACCAAAGGGAAAGAAACACAAACATTAAGCGACCAGACCATAATGGAAACCTGAACAAAGGAAGGCCATAAGGACAATTACTTCGAATATGGGTCATGTTGGTTGAAAAATAGGTCAGTAAATATGTTCTATAAACGGGTTATTCTTTGGAAGCAAGAAATACACCACAGAACTGGAAAATATGAAGTGCACATGTTTTCTGGGCAAGACTAGCTAGTTTCGGTCAATTAGGCCTCATCAGTGACGCTCATATATTTTCAATTTATCACAACGGACAAGAAAATATAAACTACAGTATGATGTAGGCAAGGGAGAGTTTTAGTGTTAGTGTGGCCACACTTGAGGTCACTGTTCTGGTCCAATCATCAGCAAACTTGCTCAGAATGATTATCTTGAGAATATCACGTTCAAGTTCTAGTAGGGGTTATATCGGGTCAAAAAGTAGGCAAGTAGGTCAAATCATAGAAAAACCTTTTGGACACTCTTGAGGCAACAGTTGTTGGTCCAATCAGCTTCAAACTTGCTCAGAATGATCATCTTGACAACAGCTTGGTCAGGCGGGGTTTTCTATGTCTAGAATCATGACTTTGTACATTAGAAGTCTACATAGGGTATTGAGGTGCGTTACATGTGGGTTTACGGTGCCCGCAAACCCCCATTCTCACAAGACGACCGAGGGTGATCTCTGACAGGTGAACGGGCAGCTGTTGGGTAAAACAAAAGAATTACACATTTTTTTTTGGTTTGGTTTTACGGCCCTTTTAAGATTATTTCACTCATATCGACCGATCCTTAATCAGAGGTGGGCGAAAACCGGAGTGCCCGGAGAAAAACCACCTGACCATCCGTTGCAGAACTTGGCGTTTCACATGTGAACCGAGCGAGGCTCGAACCCACAGCGGTGAGAGACCTAATGATTAAGAGTCAGCGCTCTTATCCACTAGGCCACGGAGGCCCGTGCATAAATTATTAACAGTAACTATCTATAACAATACTAACACCAAACATTACATTTATTCGCCTCTAAAATCGTTCCACAGCTAACGTCCCGAAAGCAAAACTACGTTTTGTGCTCGGGACGGCGACGTGACAATTATAGATACAAATAACAAAATAAACGAACAACAAAAAATAAAATATCGCGTCTGGCCAGATATAAGTCCACTTAGGGTGAACTTGCGTCGACGCGCTAGTGTATTGAGAATTTACCCAATGTCGATTATAACTGTCGACTTGACTACACTGTCAATTTGATTTCACTGTCAATTGACTTCAATGTCAATTGACTTCACTTCACTGTCAATTGACTCCACTGTCAATTGACTTCAAGGTCAATTTGACTTCATTGGTAGATCAGGTTTTTGAAGATAAACGGAATCGACACTTGAGAACACACCATTTCCATAAGTGAGAATAAGTATAAGTAAATGCGACGTCGTTAAGGGGGTCGTACATGTAACGTTAAAGGACGTATATAACTAATTTGCGTATTCAATCTACCAGTGGATTTTCAAATTTATTACTTGTCGTTATTATACACTCAGGGGCGACGTCATATGATTAAATTCGATAAAATACCCATTAGCTAGAATGACATCTTCCTATTTCTAGCATTATTCAGAAGATTTTTATATATTTTCTTATTTCTTGTCCAAACATAGATTGTGAGTGCTTTCTAATGAGTACCCTCAATCTGTGTTTTGTTATAGTGAGAATAAGGACAAAATGTATACCGCAGTAAAATCCACCTCTCTATTTGTTATAAGTACATACCCAACATCATGACCTAATCGCGACTGCCTGATTACACTCTTGTAAGGGTCCATGTATGTTGATCTGAACATTGATATATACCAAAGAAATTTGTTATAAGTACATACCCAACATCATGACCTAATCGCGACTGCCTGATTACACTCTTTTGGCGTCCATGTCTGTTGATCTGAACATTGATATTTGCCATTTTGTCTATGGAGTAATGATTTTGGATTAACGCTTTGGTACTACGATCTAAACTACTTGTATAGGCAGCTGTTCCTTACAGTCAAGTCTCAGCTAAATTGATGTTACTATGAACTCGGTACTTTCGTACGTCCTCGAATTTCGTCTTGAGCAGGGTCACGAAGCCCTCTCGCCAAATGAAATCAATAGCGTTTGTAAGCATGGACGGTCCGACTCGCGCCGCTTTGCCTGTGCAGGCTTAGATCCTCTTAGCGAAATCGCATGAAAACTTTGGTTGCTATGGCAATCACAAGGTCCCATAGACCTGCAATTGGAAAATGCTTGTCGTCATCGTAGCCCCTTCAGTTTTGATCGGATCTTTTTGAAACTTATGTATAAGGTGGCTGAAGATAAAACCTCGGATGAGTTCGAAAACCGGCCAAGTCGGCCCATTTATTATAGAGTAACGTCCCTTTGATTGCTGAAAATGCCGATTTTTGACATTGTCATCACCGTAGCCCCTTCAGTTTTGATCGGATCTTTCTGAAACTTATATGTAAGGTGGCTGAGGATAAAATCTCGGATGAGTTCGAAAACCAGCCAAGTTGGTCCATTTACCACAGAGTAACGTCCCTTTGATTGCTGAAAATGCCGATTTTTGACCTTGTCATCACCTTAGCCCTTTCATTTTTGATCGAATCTTTCTGAAACTTACATGTAAGGTGGCTGGGGAAAAATCTCAGATGAGTTCGAAAACCAGCCAAGTCGGTCCATTTATCACAGAGTAACGTCCCTTTGATTGCTGAAAATGTCGATTTTTGACCTTGTCATCACCGTAGCCCCTTCAGTTTTGATCGGATTTTTCTGAAACTTATATGTAAGGTGACTGGGGATAAAACCTAGAATGAGTTCGAATACCGGCCAGGTTCAGGCCCATTTATCATAGATTTACTTCCCTTTGATTGCTGAAATGCCGATTTTCTACCTTGTCATCACCATAGCCCCTTCAGTTTTGATCGGATCTTTCTGAAACTTATATGTAAGGTGGCCTGGGATGAAGTCATAGATGAGTTTGAAAACAGGACAAGTCAGCCCCATTATCATAGCGTTTTGTCCCTTTGATGGCTGAAACTGTTGATTTTTGACCTTGTCATCACCGTAGCCCCTTCAGTTTTAATCGGATTTTTCTAAAACTTAAATGTAAGGTGGCTTGCTGTGTGTGTTACCGAAGGCCAAGACAAGCTTCCTACGCTATACTGGGTACCAAAACTTCATAAAATACCTTACAAAGCACGGTTTATTGCAAATTCTAGCTCTTGCACTACTACTGAACTTTCTAAATTATTAACTTCCTGTCTTACTGCTATTAAAACGCATGTGATTAAATATTGTGATAAAGTCTTTGAAAGATCAGGAAGAAATCTGTTTTGGTCTATAAAAAAATTCGAATGAGGTTTTAAATAAATTGAAATCCAGACATTTTCGTGCTTCAAGTCTGTCTACTTACGACTTTTCCACTCTTTACACTACACTTCCTCATAATCTTGTAAAAGAAAAGCTTAATGATTTAATTGAATGGGCTTTTCACAGAGAAGATTCTCTCGATCTTGCATGTAATGTCAGAAATGCATTTTTCACGTCTAAAGAGCATAAGAATTATACACTTTGGTCATGTCAGAAAGTGTGTGATGCCCTCACCTTTCTACTTGATAACAATTATATTAGATTCGGTACTAAGTTATTCAGACAAATTGTGGGTATTCCGATGGGTACGAATTGCGCACCTCTTGTCGCTGATCTGTTCTTGTATTGTTATGAAAGAGACTTCATTTTGTCGCTTTCCATTGATAACCAATCTGAAATTATTGAAGCTTTTAGCTCCACTTCTAGATATTTAGATGATTTATTAAATATTGATAATACCTATTTCGATGGTTTGATCAGTCAGATTTACCCCCCCCCCCCCAGAACTTCAATTAAATGAAGCAAATTCTTCTGATACCGAGGCCCCGTTTTTGGATTTACATCTATCTATTGTAGATGGGTTTGTTTCGTGCAAAATTTATGATAAACGCGATGACTTTGATTTTGATATTGTAAATTTTCCTTTTTTGGACGGTGATGTTCCTCGTGCGACATCGTACGGGGTTTGTATTTCGCAGTTAATTCGATTCGCAAGAGTGTTTAGTCATGTATCCGACTTCAACACTCGTAATAAATTATTAACCGCTAAACTTCTTTATCAGGGGTATCGGTACCATTAACTACGTAAAGCCTTTTCTAAGTTTTATAGAGGTCATTCTTATTTGGTTTCAAAATTCAATGTTGGACTTAAAACACTTCTGCAACAAGGCCTATCGGAACCCGAATTCTATGGTGACTTAGTATATACATTTAGAAAAATACATGCCTCTAATGACTTTAGTACATAATTGCGTAAAATCGTTCGTCGATATATAAAGATTGGGTACAACATTAATGTTATAAAACAGACTGCTGGTGGTTAATCTAATCACGGTTCGCAACTTTGCTTCCCTCTTTGATTGCACACCGGTGGGTCGGGCCTTAGATTATAAGACGGTTCCAGCGTAAAAACATAAATAGAACTTTATTTTATTTTAGTATTCTTTATGTTGGTTGGCGCCTGATGTTCCGTCTTTGGTCGGCCCCTCGGAGTCTAACTGTTGGTTTTCTTTTGCTCCAACAATTCTGTTGTTGTATGCTGTCGAGTCCTCAACCTGTAGTTTTTTAATTTGTATGTTTTCGGAAATGTTACACTGATGAGTTAGGAAGCCTTCATGCAGACTAAACAAAATTAGTGTATACCGCGACAGAGGTAAGGGCGAGGATTATTGCCATGTAAAATCGATTTAAGCCCCAAGGTGGAATTCCTTCCACTGACCGTTCCAAGGTGGTTCTTCTGTGGTGGTTTATTTGTGTTGTTGTTTGTTACTTACTGTGTGTGTCGCTTGTGCCTTTTTATTTTGGATGGTCATTTGGCCATTTTGTGGGAAAGTAACTGTCCTTATGGCCTTCCTTTGTTTAGGTTTCTTATTGTGGTCTGGTCGCTTCGTGTTTGTGTTTCTTTCTCTTTGGTGTCCTTGATGGGTGGGGTAAGTTAATTGTATCGATTCCCGATCTTTGTTTTACTTCTACTTTATAAACCCCGTTGGTTTCATTGGGCGACAGGGCTTGGGATGCCATTTATCAGCAGTAGTAGTAGTAGTTATATTTGATATGACACAGATTGGGATATACGTAAAACAATATAAACGTGTAGCTAAGCATACATGTATATATAAAAATACGCTTAACCACACACTTGCTAAGATCCTTGGCTTGCTAACCAATACCAAGGATAATACCTAAAAAGAGAAAGTGATTTCTCTTATTTCAATTGTGGAAAATTCATCTCAATGTCGGGTAAACGTCCAAAATCTGGAAGCAACCCAAAATGACCTATACAGTGTTGACGGAGACGTTAAGCTAAAGCCAAACAAAACTAAAACAAAAGGATTAACTTTAATCTTTGTCGGAGTTACATCATGACATGCTTTTCTCCATCAAGTGGAAGCCTAAGCACTTTTATAGCTTTTGTTTGTCACTTTTTTATTTATTTTAATACGTGCCCAATTACAGTATTTTTTTCAAAACGTAGTCTCTACACCAATATATCACAAATCTTTGTCTATAAATACCATATACAGCCAACCGACATCTCAAAGATGAAGCTATGAAGGGTTTGTCAAGCATACATCGATTTTCTAAACTTTGCCAAATGCAACATTCCATCAAAAAAAAAATCATTTGAGTTGTCATCCAAAACATAATGCAACCAATCAGCTAAAATCTTAAATTATAGAAATAACACATGAAACTTACTAAAATCCGTCAAAGTAATATCCATTGTGTTCAATCACTGACCTCCACCGACTCGGTAGCTTCTCTATTCCCGTTGCTAGGAAACCGCGTTCATACACCCTCACCTCCTTGGCCAAGGCGTCTTCGAGCTCTAATAGGCACACAAACCGAACTGCGAGCATATTTTCTTTCAGTCTTTGGAAAAGGTTGTAATCTCACGGACTAATGTCTAGTATATCTTCAGGTTTCGTTCCTTTGAGACGAATTCTTGCGCAAGGTTTTTATGAACTACGAGTTGACCTTGAGGATTGGAATGGCGAGAAAAGATATGCTAAATACAGCATGTTCAACATCGGGAATTCGTGGTCAAAGTATAAACTTGAAGCCGTGGGCTACTCTGGAGATGCAGGTAAAGTGTTGAAATGTATTTTCCTGATTGCCTAGGTTCCTACTTAAAGCTTTTCACAAGAGAGCTATGGGTTAATTGTATCGATTCCTGATCATTGCCTTCACATCTATTTTTCTCGGAAGATTCCGGTAGATATTAAATGTCTTGCATTTATTCTGAACAAGACATTTCAGTTGAACAGAAAGTTGCTATCTTATTCTGTACAGTATTCAAAATAAGCTTGTAACATAGTATACACTTTACAGTTAACAGTTTAAACAGCGCGCTTGTTTACATGGAAAAGTGATTCTTTGTATATAATTTAGGATCAAAATCTATTCCAGTCGAAACCGAGAACAGCGGTCTATATTAAGGCGTAATTGATGCCTCACTGATATTTAATCTTCATCAATGTGTCTCAACCCCAAAGTTCTGAAACCGAAACGGGTGATGGACAAGACCCGGCAAACACAGCACACCCCCTCCGAGCACACACCGACCGACGTAGCTCATGAGACAGGTCAACTGGAGGCATCAGGCAAGAGCCGCCTACCCTAGGACTTAAAGGCGTCCCTCACCGAGCTTACATCAGCAAACATGGCCCACACTCCACGGAAGTCCCGGGCATCAGGAAGGAGGTGTCCAAAGTGGCGAGACTTGCAAAATTTAAAATATAACAAAACGTGGCAACCAAATCCGCTAAGATACATGTCTCACCTGACAAGTCAGTCATAGGTTTAGAAAAATAGAGTTTTATACTGCAAAAATTAAAGATATAAAATAGTTATTTTCCTCTACAGTGAAATATATGAAGACAATAAGGCAGAGGGTAATTACTAGAAATAGTTTTAAACGGCAATGTGGTTCATAAAGTGAAATACTTAGAAGTTAAATGATGTGCTCTTGACAACAAATTTTATGCAGCAAATACAGTCTTCTGCATAAAGAATTATACGCTATGGTCATGTCAGAAAGTGTGTGAAGCTCTCACCTTTCTACTTGACAATATTTACATAAGATTTGGTACTGAGTTATTTAGACAAGTTGTTGGTATTCGAATGGGTACTAATTGCGCACCACGTTTGGCTGATCTGTTTTTGTTCTGTTATGAGAGAGACTTCATGAAGTGCCTTTCTGCTGAAAACCAGTCTGAAATCATAGAAGCTTCTAGCTCCACTTCTAGATTATTGGATGATTTATTAAATATTGATAAAACCTTGTTCGATGGTTTGATCAGTCAAATTTACCCCCCCCCCCCCCCCCCCCAGAACTTCAGTTGAATAAATCAAATTTTTCTGATACCGAGGCCCTGTTTTTGGATTTACATCTATCTCTTGTACGAGGGTAGGTTGAAAAGTTCTAAGCCTGACCAAGATCAAATGGTTTGTCCATGGTGAAAGTGCCTTATTTTTCAACATAGTCTCCCTTCCTGTCCACACACTTCCTCCAGCGACGCTGGAGTCCTTGGATCCCAGTGGTATAGAAGGTCTCATCTTGGTCCCTGAAAAACTCCTCCATCGCAGCTATCACCTCCTCGTCTGACCGATGATGCTGCCCAGCCAAGTGTTTTTTCATGTTTGGAAACAGGAAATAAACCGATTGAGCTAGATCAGGTGAATACGGAGGGTGATCGACAAGTGTGAAGCCACAGTCATGCACAGCAGCCGTTGCGACAACCGATTTATGAGCAGGCGCATTGTTCTGATGGAACAACACCCCTTTTGTCAATTTTCCGGGTCGTTTAGCCTTAATTGCTTTTCGCAATTGTTTTAGCAGATCTGCATAATACTCCCCATTAATTGTATTTCCTTTTTGAAGGTAATCTATGAATAGTATACCCTTGGCATCCCAGAACACGGATGCCATCACCTTCCCTGCAGAGGAGACGACCTTTGCCTTCTTTGGAGGGATAGAGCCAGGGTGCTTCCATTGCATGGATTGTCTTTTGGTCTCTGGCTCAAAGTGATGAACCCAACACTCATCCTGAGTGACCAAACGTTCAAGAAAACCATCTTGGTCTGCTTCAAAAATAGCCAAGTTGGCTTGTGACAGGTTCAGTCTGGTCAACTTTTGGTAAGGCGTCAAAAGCCGTGGCACCCATCTGGCGGAAACCTTCGACATTCCTAATTCACTGTGTAGAATGTTCCCTACTCGTTCACGGGAGATGTCAACCGTGTTAGATAACTCATGCACAGCTAAACGACTGTCATCCATCACGGCCCTGTGCACTTGGCTGATGGTTTCCTGAATTGTTGCCGTTGTGGGTCATCCACAACGGTCATCATCTTCAAGGCTGTCCTTGCCCATCTTAAAATTTGCCGCCCAGCTTTTCACGGTTGCAAACGAAGGAGCATCATCCCCTAATGTAGCAACCATATCGGCATGAATGTCCTTAGGAGCTAACCCCTTTTTATGGAAGAACTTGATGACACCACGATTCCAGATGTTGTCCATTTTTTCTCAAAAACGTGCTAGAATCAATTTTCAAAGTCTAGAATTTCTACGTTATTGCAGGTAAACTTGAACTCATTTGAGTCAAATCAAGTAATAAAGGCTTTGCTTTAATGAATACAAAATTTCGATGCCTGCTTCTTGATCAGTCTCAGAACTTTTCAGCATACCCTCGTAGATGGATTTGTTTCTTACAAAATTTATGATAAACGCGATGCTTTTGATTTTGAGATTGTAAATTTTCCTTTGTGGATGGTGATGTTCCTCATGCACCATCCTATGGCGTTTATATTTCGCAATTAATTCGACTTGCTAGAGTGTTTAGCCATGTTACTGACTTCAACACTCGAAATAAATTGTTAACGGCTAAACTTCTTAATCAGGGTTATCGGCACCATAATTCAATATTGGACTTAAATCTCTTCTGCAACAAGGTCTATCGGAACCCGAATTTTATGGTGACTTAGTATATAAATTCAGAAAAATATATAACCGCAATGACTTCAGCACCCAATTTCATAAAATCATTCTTCGATATAAAAAGACTGGGTACAACATTAATGTTATACGACAGACTGGTAGTTAACCAAATCGCGGTTGACAACTTTGCTTCCCTCTTTAATTGCACGCCGGTGGGTCAGGCCTCGGATTCTATGACGGTTCCAACGTAAATGCTTATGTTGGTTGGTACCTGATGCTCTGTCTCTGGTCGGGCCCATCGGAGTCTAACTGTTGGTTTTCTTTTGCTCCAGCATTTCAGTGGTTTTTTGCTATCGAGTCCTCACCGTTGTTTTATCTCTGTGGCTGTTTGATTGTTGTGTTCACGGAGATGTTGCACTGATGAGTTAGGAGCCCTTCATGCGGACTGAACAAATTATTTGTCTTAATCACGACGGGAGTAAGGGCGAGGATTGTGGCCACGTAAAATCGATTTAAGCCGGTGGAATTCGTTTCCGCTGTCCGTTCCAAGGCGGTTCTTCTGTCGCGATTTACTTTTGTTATGGTTTGTCTCTGGGTGTTTGTGTCGCTTATATCATTTTATTTTTGGATAGCCTATTGGCCATTGTGAGGGAAAGTAACTGTCCTTTTGGCTTTCCGCTGTTGATGTTTCCATTAGGGTCTGTTGTTTCATTTTGTGTTTCTTTCCCTTTGGTGTCTCCGATGGGAGCTGTGAGTTAAATATATCGACTCCTGATCATTGCCTCCACTTCTACTTTTCATTGTAAATGTTTGTCAAATAAAAGGAAAACCGATAAAAATTCACCGAAGAAAAAACTTGTCAGATCGATTGAGACAAACATTTCAATTTTTTTTTTTTTTTTTTTTTTGGAAATATGGAAAAAAATAATGTTTCGTATATAAAGTTTATAGTAAGTATGACGCCTTAGAATTGGTATGAATATTTCAAAATATTATTTTCTTCAAATTACACAATAGCATTAGAAACTTACCAAACAATATACTTTAACAAACGGATGGTTGACCAGTTGCCAGAAGAACATTACGAAAACACTCAACCTCACTTTCACTTTGGTTCATCCAAACTTAAAAAAGGAGCAATATACATAATGGGGGGGGGGGGGGAGGAATCTTAATCACCAGCATGACAAATATTAAACTGGAAGGACATATGTAACTAAAGATGAACAAGCACAAATGGGGAAGAATCAGAGTTTTCAACACAACAACAAATATAATTAAAGAAAGAGTCAGAACCACTAACACAAAACATGAAGGAACCACATCAAAAGCACCGACTTGGAACGGCCAGTAAAATTACCGGTTGGTTTAAGTTAATTTTACGGGATCCCAAGCCTCACCCTCACTGTCACTGAGGTTCAAATAAGTATTTTTGGGTCCGAGTGAAGTTTTTCTAACTGATCAGTGATTCAACTTGAAAAAAAAAGATAAAAGTTTAGACAAGACTGAGGTCTCGACAGTTAAGCACACGGAGCCATCTGGTGCTGAACACAACGCCACAGGAACACTGGAGCAAAAGAAAACCAGCAGTTGAACCCCATTGGACCAAGTAACAGACATAAAAGTTCCGGTTCCGACCAATTAATAAATAGCTTTATGAGGCCTAATTGGCCGAAGCTAGCTAGTCTGGCCCAGAAAACATGTACACCCCATATTTCCAGTTCTGTAGTGTAGTCCTCGCTTCCAAAGGGTAACCGTTTCTAGAACATATTTAACGTTACAATGTGTGCAGACTGTGAAATAGAATTTATATAATATGCAGTGCGTTTGTAACGTTTAATAATATTCTTTAATTGTTTCGAGAAGTTATCTTTGCCTTTAAAGTTTCTTAAATTATATATAATGTCGCAAAAATACTTAGGTTGTGAAATCCCTTGCAGCAAGAGTCTGTTTAAGTCAACCTTAAGTTAAGAAATTAATTGATAGTGCCGACGATAAAACTTAGAAAATGCTTTCCGAAGTTTATGATATCAGTATCCTAATGTAGCAGATTAGCAGATAAACTTTTGTTACGAGTGTTAAAATCAGCAACATGATTTGACACTCTTGCGAAGCGAATAAGCTGCGAAATATAAACACCGTTAGATGGCAAACGAGGAATGTCACCATCTAAAATGGGAAATTAACAATACTAAAATCAAAATCATCGCGCTTATCATAAATTTTAGTTGAAACAAAACCATTTGAAATGTTCAAATTCAAACCCAAAAACGGGGCTTCGATATCACAATTATTGGCTTTGTTTAACTGCAATTCATATGAAGAAATTTGATTGACCATTCCAGTAAGGGTTGTCAATATTTAAAATAACATCTAAATAACTTGAAGTACAGTAAACGGCAACCTTTGAGCTTTTAATTTTACCTCACTGGAGCTGGTGTTAAGTGCCGTGTGGCGGCTGTAAAAAGTCTCCCTGTGCTTTTGGGTAATACCGCTTTTGAAAATCGAATACCGCTTAAGTCGGTGCTAGGGGGCGTATACAGCCTTCTTCTACTTTGCTGTGTATGAAGAGACTCAATAAAACCGAGTGTCCGATTTTCGTTCTTTTATGTTTTCTTTGTTTCCAAAGGCAACCTTTTAGCTTTTATTTTACCTCACTGAGGCTGGTGTTAAGTGCCGCCAAGTTTACGGCTGTAAAAAGTCTCCCCATGCTTCATCATAGTGCAGATTATATTTTCTTTTCCTTTGGGATCATTGAGCCCATTCGGGTTACATTGAAAATCAAATGCCGCTTTTGAAAATCGAATATCGCTTAAGCCGGTGCTAGGAGCGTATATAGCCTTGCAAACTATATCGCTATGTATGAAGAGACTCAATAAAACCAAGTCTCAGATTTTCGTTCTTTTATGTGTTCTTTGTTTCCAAAGGCAACCTTTTAGCTTTTAATTTTACCTCACTGCAGCTGGTGTTAAGTGCCGCCAAGTGCCGTGTGGCGGCTGTAAAAAGTCTCCCCGTGCTTCATCATAGTGCAGATTATATTTTCTTTTCCTTTGGGATCATTCAGTCCATTCGGGTTAATTGAAAATCAAATACCGGTGCTATGGGCGTATACACCCTTGCAAACTACATAGCTATGTATGAAGAGACTCAATAAAACAGAGTCTCCGATTTTCGTTCTTTTATGTGTTCTTTGTTTCCGAAGGTAACCTTTTAGCTTTTAATTTTACCTGGTGTTAAGTGCCGTGTGACGGCTGTAAAAAGTATCCACGTGCTTCATAATAGTGCAGATTATATTTTCTTTTCCTTTGGGATCATTGAGCCCATTCGGGTTACATTGAAAATGAATACCGGTTTTGAAAATCGAATACCGCTTAAGCCGCTGCTAGGGGGGCGTATGCAGCCTGGCAAACTACATTGTTGTGTATGAAGAGACTCAATAAAACCGAGTCTCCGATTTTCGTTCTTTTATGTGTTCTTTGTTTCCAATGGCAACCTTTTAGCTTTTAATTCAACAATGTCAGCTTGACTTTAACTAGAAAGTGACATCATAAAATCTTGTTCACAACAAAACAAAAATAATCGGCTAAAAGGAGAGCACAGTTTGTACCCAATGGAATACTTACGATTTGTCTATGTAACTTTGTTCCAAATCTAATGTAAATATTATCTAAAAGATAAGATAAAGCGTCATACATAGTTTGACAACACCAAAATGTATTCTTTTTTAGTTTTGTATCTGAAGTAAAGAAGGTACGTCTATCCTTGAATGCAAGGAAAGTAGCGCCCTCTCTTTGAAAAATGCTTTCAATCAAATTAGTACAAATTTAAAAGAAAGAAGCGGCACAATCACAGGCTAATCAGTGTCTTTAGCGATCGGTATGCATAGCAGTTTTCATTTGTTTATTTATATATTTATTTGATAAATAAATAAATAAAGATTGACTTATAATTAATGACAACCGCTCTGTGACTTCAGATTTGAATTTCAATAATCGGTAGCTTGATAATCGATTAACGAAGGCGTGGAGTGGTTATTGGATTGTCAGTTGTTATCGATAATTACACTGCAGGATTTCAATTCGAAGGTGTTGAGTGGTTATTGGCATGTCATTTGTTATCGCTAATTGCATTATAGTTCTACAGTCACAACTAGAAAAAGATATTCATGTCTCTGTGTCTCCCGTTCAGTCTTAGATAAGAAAAAGTAGGAACGTACCTTTATGCAGTTAAATTCCTTAAAATCTCACTTTAAACTGGGTAAGCCCCTCCCATCGGAGAAATAGATGGGTTGCATGATGCTTCCATGCAGAGCTGAAACCGACCCACACACGAGTACTGGTAAACCGCTTAGAGGATCTAAGCCTGCCCAGGCAATGCAGTGCTAGTCGGACCGTCCATGCTTATAAACCCTATTGGTTTTGTTGGACGGCAGGGCTTGAGATGTAATGATTCCATTGTTGAATATTGAAAATATCGAAGGGGGAATGATGAGGCTTAATTGGCTGAAACTAGCTAGTCTGACCCAGAAAACATGTACACTCCATATGTTCCAGTTTTTTGTGTGTGTTTTGCTTGCTTCCAGCCCAAAGAACATATTTAACGTCACTACAGCTGGTGTCTGAGAATGTGTGCGGCCGTAAAAAGTCTCCCTGCCCTACATCATAGTGTAGTTTCTATTTTCTTGTCCGTTCTGATCATCGATTCCATTGTTGAATTTTGAAAATATTTGTGGGTCCTCTATAGAACGTACTTATCAGAAGCATTATGTCTCTTTTACAACAAGATGCATTAGTTTACAACTGCCTCTGGTAAAAAAACTGATAAAGCTACATGTATACATAAATTAGGCATCTGGATTCCAAATGTAAGATGCAGAATATCAGTCTACGATGTATCTGCCAAGTTTCATTTCTACTGAACAGAACTGTAGATTGGAATCAACTTCCAATCCTCTTGTCTCTGTTTAATATGGAGAGGATACAGAATTCCATTTCTGTATCTACCACCGCGGTGCAGAAATTAAGTCCATTAACATTTAAGATCCCAGTGACTTGTTGTAATTTGGAGTTCCCACCAGTACATACAGAACTATGTAGACCCAGATAAGACTGCTTCTTAATGTTCACAATTTTGTGATATTGCAAAATTCTCTAAAGAATGTGCACTTTTCTGTTTAACCGCTTATGTATAAGCCTGCACAGGAATTGTAATAGGTGAACCGTCCGGCCCGATATGACCTATATTATATTGGCTTGAACATAAACATTCCAAAAACAAAACAAAGTCCGACGTCGCAAATGGGGTGTTTTAGACTAAAAATGACACGCGATACAATGACTTTATCATTGTACTTAATTGTCTTTCAGCTTCATCAAGCCAAATTATGCTGCAGCCCTCTCATTGGCTTCTTTTGAAAGAAGCCATCTTGTTCCATTAAGTATTAAAGTGTGCGGTGTCTCTCAAGGTAAATAAAACTACAAGTAGGACAATCCACACCTACAAGTAGGAAAACAGTAGTTAATCCAATCATTTAGATAAGTGTGTGTACTAACAGTGTTGTTCAAGAATATGACAAACTCACGAATACAAGTATAAGTACAAGCAGGTTATTTTGGCATAAACTTATACAATGTTTATCGCCTCAGTTGGCGGACTTTTAACAACACTAGATACTGAAACTACAAACAATAAAATTGGATCTATATTTCATAATTCTTGCATAGGCCAGATAGATCAAAGTTTTTGCATAGAAGAGCATATACAGTGTATGATCATTGCGTTTAATAGGTCAAGAGAGGAAAAAGAAAATCGATAATGACACAAGTGACATATCATACTAGTCTTTTGACGCCGTGGTATAAAACTACCAAATTCATGTTCCGTGAAAATCATGCTGACCCAGCTAAATTGAGCCGCGTTACGAACAAAAATGTTTTTATTTTTTTTTTTTTTTTTTTGTGTGTGTGTGTTTTTTTTTTTTTTTTGTTGTTGTTGTTACTGGGAACTATAATAACGCAAATCAGCCAGTGCAGTCTGATCAGTGTTTCGGATGTTTGCTCCCATTATGATCAACATATAGTTGCTTTGCTACGGTTTCTGTGTTCGAAACCAACAGTCTACTCAATTTCTCAGGCACATCATATAGACCCAGCGGGCATGTTTCTACGCGACGGTAGACAACATTGCTGCGTCACTCGATCTGGTTTAAAAATGACAGTATGGGATGTTCATGTCTTAAGAAAATAGAAAATAAATGTTATGGGAATATTCGTGAATTCATCTATACTGTCGTGTGGATTATAATACATTTTTCGTCGAAGTAAAATCATCCTTTGAATATTACAAGTGCTTTGTTTGATTGTACTGGAGTTAAAAGGCCTAGTAAACACTTTTAGGTCATTTTTGAGCCGGTCAGTTAACCTAGCCTCACTTTTTCCTGGACAGGCCTGCACGTAAGCGGTTAACCAATACAGTGCACAGTCTTTCGCCAGAAACTGACAACTGACCTTCTTGAATCGGTGGAATTTACAAGTTCTATGGCTGAATGCCACAGTTTCAACTGGATTCAGGGCTAGGTTGCGTCTGTGCGCGCCTATCGTGTTTCATAAGTAAACAAAGTTATTTCTCAATTCATTTGCAGTATAAATAAATTTGGCAGTTCTTTTTAAAATGCTTTCTTGAGAAGAAGTCATTAAATTGATGAATTTTTGCTGCGTTGGCCAAACACAATGATATCGAGATAATATTTCTCTCCTAATTTCTCTATATAGAGGACAAACCATCAACAATGATTTTTGTTTTCAATTCTTTGCATGTTACATTTGGTGCATATTCTGGCATTACGTTCTATATTTCTATATCTCCCTTCTTCTATTTCAAGGGAATGCGCATGGCATCTAAATCGGGTTAATGCTACCCTATGTTTAACATTCTTAACACATTTTAAGTAGTTTTCAATGTTCAAATTCATTTTTATTTCATTACATGTTGAAAGTTTTGGTGCAGTACGTAATTCTGCATAAAATTCTTGACGATACTGGTCGAATAATCTTTCGACGACCATCTTAAGTTTGGTGCGAGAAAAATTATTGCTATCATATAGGAATGGCAATCCTAAATTATTCAGTAGATTTTTGTTTACGTTGAGTGCCCATCCTGTGGCATTATTCATAGTATCCTTCATACTTTGGAACAATTAATAAACGAAAGAATCCCTTGAATTGATGACTTTATACCAGTATTTCAAAATTCTATCTTTTCTAAGAATTCGAAGAGGTACCCTACCGAGCTCTCCATAGATGGCTGCACTTGTTGTTTGGGGCCTAACGGAAAGAATTTGTTTGAAGAACTTTAAATGTACGCGTTCGACATCTGGTGCAGCATGGAATCCCAATGTTTCAACCCCATACACTCACACATACAAACACACAGTGAAATACGTTTTGTCGACCTTCCAAGGTATTTCTTTTGTCGTTGGCTTTCCGCTAGTGATGTTTCCATTAGGGTCTGTTCTTAAAGTAGAAGTGAAGGCAATTATCAGGAATCGATACAATTAACTCCAAGCTGCCATCAGAGACTCCAAAGGGACCGAACCACAAACATGAAACAACAGAACCCAAATTGAAATATCAATAGCGGAAAGCCAAAAGGACAGTTACTTTCCCACAAAATGGCCATATGGCCATCCAAAATTAAGACACAAGTGATAAACACAGTAAGTAACAAACAACAACATAAATAAATCGCCTTGCAACGGTCAGTGGAAGATTTCCACTGGGGGGCTTAAATCGATTTTACGTGGCCACAATCCTCGCCCTTACTTCCGTCGCAATTTAATTAAATTTTGATTAAACAGACTTATAACTCTGCTTTGATTTTTACTTTTCCTTAGAAAAAATTAAGATTGATATTTCAAATACCCAACTCAAATTAAGTATAAAAATTATCAACGTTTTCATTGACATTCTGTTAAACAATTGGCACGTAAAGCAATAGAAGTAAAGGCGAAGATCAACAAAGGGAGGCTTAAATAGTTTTAACCTGACCACACCCTCGCACTTGGTTCCTTCGTTGTTGACGCTAATAATTTGACCAGGTCACGCGAAGAGTCCGTAAATCTTTTGTGGTAGTTCTTGAAACGACCAAAATTGCAAAGTAGAAGTAAAACAAAGATCAGGAATCGATACAACTAGAGCTGTCAGTGAAACTGACTAGGGCCCCGGCAGCGCTATCAGAAATTTGTGGACGGACAGACGGACAGACAGACAGACAGACAGACGGACGGACAGAGTGATTACTATAGGGCACCCACACTTTCAGTGCGGGGCCCTAATTAACTTACTCCATCCATCAAAGACACCTAAGGGAAAGAAACACAAACATGAAGCGACCAGACCATAATGGAAACCTAACCAAAGGAAGGCCATAAGGACAGTTACTTTCCATCGAAATAAAAAGACACAAGTGATGTACATAGTTATTACTAAACAACAACATAAATAAACCGCCACAGAAGAACCGCCTTGGAACGGTCAGTGGAAAGAATTCCACTGGGGGCTTAAATCGATTTTACATGGCCATAATCCTCGCACTTACCTCTGTCGCGGTATACACTAATTTTGTTTAGTCCGCATGAAGGCTTCCTAACTCATCAGTGTAACATCTCCGAGAACATACAAATCAAATTAGAGAGATGAAACAAGGCTGAGGACTCGACAGCATACAACAACAGAATTGCTGGAGCAAAAGAAAACCAACAGTAAGACTCCGAGGGGCCCGACAAAAGCAAACCCGCTTTTTATACGACAAACTGATTTGTGCAAACTGTGGGGAAAACAACATATTTTTTTCTTTTTTTTTTTTTTTTTGCCTGTATGAAAATGTTGTCATGAGCATCAACAATCACTTTTGGAAAGACGATATAAAATTGTTCTGTACTATCATATGTGAAAGCGTTGTTTGACTGTGGTGCGTTATCCTTATGCGCTAAGAAAGCGAAAATCAAATGTGATACAAACATTTACGCTTTATTAACGCTTTGATGCATACCTATCTAAAGTTGCAAACGACACTGTTTTGATGATTCATGATGTTTTTATTTGTTTGTTTTTCAGGAGATAGTTTATACTTCCTAAATGGCCAGAAATTTTCAACCATGAACGAAGACAACGATGCGAGAGAATCAATGGATTGTGCAGTCAGTCTTTATGGTGCTTGGTGGTACAGAGCATGTGGGTCGTCAAATCTAAATGGCCGGTACTACTCAATCGGAATAGAGTCACCAGATGCAATTCGCTGGAATAAGTGGCTAATAAACGGCGAACCAAGCTTGCGCTCATTGAAAAAAACAGAAATGAAAATTAGAAAGGGTTAATTATACCTTTTTAAAAAAACACTGGGAACACGGGCTGGTGTTTGTGTCGCTTTTGTTGTTTATTTCGGATAGCCTGTTGGCCATTTTGTGAGAAAGTAACTGTCCTTTTGGCTTTCCGCTATTGATGTGTCCATTGGAGTCTGCTGTTTCATGTTGTTTTTTTTTCCCCTTTCGTGTCTCTGATGGGAGCTGTGGGTTAATTGTATCTATTCCTGATCATTGTCTCCACTTCTATTTTACATCCGTTCTTCTGTAATTGCACGACCCGCAGAAAAAGCGACCGACTGAAGTCGGTTGATTTCTTAGAGTGCCCTAAAATCACCATGTCATTCTGTCAGTCTGTCAGTCTGTCAGTCTGTCTGTCCGTCCGTAACCCGTTTGTGAAAATTTGTGATAGTGACTTAACCACTTGGAATATTTAAACAATTTTTGGCATACTGATAGATATCAATGAGATCTAACCAATGAACTTGCGAAATATTACATTCCATTTAGTATAGCCTCGCCGAGGCGAAAAATGTGAAAATTTTCGATCTGCTTCTCCTCGGAAACCGTTGGGCCGATTGAAGTCAAATTTCATATGGAGCCTCTATGGGATGGGGAAAACCAAAATTTGCTCATGGGGTCGAGGTCACATGACCAAAATGGCCGCCAAGCCATATATGGTTTGTCTGTCTGTCCGTCTGTATTCCGTTTGTGAAAATTGGTGATAGTGACTTAACCGCTTGGAATATTTAAAAAAGTTTTGGCATACTGATAGATATCAATGAGATCTAACCAATGAACTTGCGAAATATTACATTCCATTTAGTATAGCCTCGCCGAGGCGAAAAATGTGAAAATTTTCGATCTGCTTCTCCTCGGAAACCGTTGGGCCGATTGAAGTCAAATTTCATATGGAGCCTCTGTGGGATGGGGGAAGCCAAAATTTGCTCATGAGGTCCAGGTCACATGACCAAAATGGCTGCCAAGCCATATATGGTCTGTCTGTCTGTCCGTCCGTAACCCGTTTGTGAAAATTGGTGATAGTGACTTAACCGCTTGGAATATTTAAACAATTTTGTGCATACTGATAGATATCAATGAGAACTAACCAATGAACTTGCGAAATATTACATTCCATTTAGTATAGCCTCGCCGAGGCGAAAAATGTGAAAATTTTCGAACTGCTTCTCCTCGGAAACCTTTGGGCCGATTGAAGTCAAATTTCATATGGAGCCACTATGGGATGGGGGGAAACCAAAATTTGCTCATTGGGTCCAGGTCACATGACCAAAATGGCCGCCAAGCCATATATGGTAAAAACCCTTCAAAAATAGTCTTCTCCAGAACCACTGGGCAGATTTCCACGAAACTTGATAAATAGCATTTGGGACGTAGGCCCTTCATAAATTGCTAAAATGGTGACCCTGGGTTGACCTTGACCTTCTTTGTGCCTAGGTCAAACTTTGACACATATGCTTTTGTTGGAATATTTAAACAATTTTTGGCATACTGATAGATATCAATGACATCTAACCAGATTTCCACGAAACTTGATAAATAGCATCTGAGACGTAGGCCTATCATAAATTGCTAAAATGGTGACCCTGGGTTGACCTTGGCCTTCTTTGTGCCTAGGTCAAACTTTGACACATATGCTTTTGTATTGGAAAAGTGAGAATGCATTTTATCCTGCAAACGATTCAGAATACAGTACTAAAGTATAAGATATATTTTTGCTCCTTACGATAAGGCGCATTTATTGGGGGAACCGTTTTAGGTCCAGGTCACATGACCAAAATGGCCGCCATACCCACATATGGTAACACTCATAAAGCTAAAAGCATCCGGCGGGTCGTGCACTTCAGCTGAAGCACTGGTTCCGATATGAATCATATCTCGAAAAGTTTATGATCCTGGAATGTCTTGTGTTCTAAGGAGAAATACCTGTGTTACCTAGTTTAATCAGCCATTGCAAACAATGGTACTAAACATGAAGTTAGCGAGGTCACTTTGTAAAGACGTTTTGAGCTACGGCGTTATGAATGATTAATGATTCTAAATAAATATCTAAGATATCACATTTCTCCTATGTTACAAAAGAAAAAATATGTGCTATACATATGCTGTGTTCTAATGTTGGTTAGCTGTTTTAGAGTCTCCCTTACTCTACAAAGTTAATTTTATAAATTAAAGCAAAACTGAAACGTTGCCATCATGTATTTAAAATCTTCACTAATTGTACGCAAAACACTATATGCGTTTGTATAAGAGTTATTAGTCGGTAGGTTTCTGTACATATTGTAATTCCTGCGATACCAAGAGTTCCCCTCCCAATCAGTTAATACTCATTCTGCTTGGTGTCTGTACCGCTTGTAAACATGTATTTTTTTTTTTTTTTTTTTTTTTTCATTTCAGAAGGTTCGACAAAGTTATTCTATCGCATGTTTCATATTTATGTTCCGCTTTATGTAAAGTCATCTGTCGAGATTCATTTTCTGGGTATTCGTTTGGCAACTCCTTTTGCAAAGACTATGTGATTGAGTTTTAGTTTTACGTCCCACCAACAGCTAAGGTCATACGGAGACGGGACCTCGATGTAAAGACTCATCCGAAAGTCTGGAGAAGCCTGCGATCCCTGGTTTACAAGGCGAGTAGCGTAACCAATGCACCACGGAGGCTTCTAAACAAAGACTATGTAAACGTCTTTCTTCCATAGACCATATTTGTTTTCAAACATTGTATTTCAGCAGTAAACGCTTTTAGTTCTTTTCATATTTGGCACAAATGTCTGGTATCCGTCTTTCTTTTTCAGTAAGCCTTACCAGTGTCGAACTTAGCTGCCGCTTAACAACCGCTTTGCCTTTTCTTTTCTTTGATACCAAAATAGAAGCGAAGGCAATGATCAGGAATCGATACAAACTAGTAAGAAGAGGTCACTCATGAAAGGTCACAATCCAAGAACGCAGCCGTCTCAAGTTACCGGTAGATAGTAACAAGGAGGCACACAAAAACAGACGAAACATGAACCAACGGCAGAAAGCCAAATAACAAATAAGACACTGCAAACGAACGACAGCCTTGGGACGGTCAGTATTAAAACCTCTCGGGAGTTTATTATACTTCAGCCCTCGCCCTCACTTCCAGTATAGTATCAACAAAATAACAATAACAAATTGATCCGCATGGTGGCTTTCTAGCTCAACAGTGAGTTATAATAAAATACATGGTAAAATGGTTAATGTTATCATGAATCAGGGTTATCTGTGGCGATTTATTTATGTTGTTGTTTGTTACTTACTGTGTGTATCACTTGTGTCTTTTGGTTTTGGATGACCATATGGCCATTTTGTGGGAAAGTAACTGTCCTTATGGCCTTTCTTTGTTTAGGTTTCCATTATGGTCTGGTCGCTTAATGTTTGTATTTCTTTCCCTTTGGTGTCTTTTATGGGTGGAGTAAGTTAATTGTATCAATTCCTGATCTTTGTTTTACTTCTACTTTAAGTACTCAACATTTCACCCATAGCTCCAATCAGAGACACCAAAGGGACAGAAACACAAACATGAAACAACTGGAAACACCAATAGCATAAAGCCAAAGGGACAGTCACTTTCCCACAAACTGGCCAATCGGCTATCCAAAACAAAATAATATAAGCGATACACACACTCAAAGACAAACCAGAACAAAAATAAACGGCGACAGAAGAACCGCCTTAAACCCGTCAGTGAAACGAATTCCACTTGGGTGTGTGTGTGTGTGGGGGGGGGGGGGGGGGGGGGGGGCTTCTCGGCATGCCAATAAGATCTATTTTTGCTTCATTATTTCCGGATCTCGCTTTTCATTATGCTATAGTTTCGAGTTTGAGGTCAGTGATGAGCCCTAATTGGCCGAAACTAGCTAGTCTGGCCGTGAGAGCATGCACACTCCATATTTTTCAGTTCAGTGGTTTATTCCTTGCTTCCAAAGGATAACGCTTTTATAGAACATATTTAACGTTACTGCAGCGGCCTAAAATTGTCTCCCTGCCCTACATCATAATATAGTTTATATTTTCTTGTCCTTTGGAATCATTGATTCATAGTGGAATTTTGAAAATATTTGAGGGTCACTGATAAGGCCATATTGGCCGAAACCAGCTAGTCTGGCCCAGAATACATAAACACTCCATATTTTTCAGTTCTTTGGTGTATTCCTTGCTTCCGTGTGGATCCATTTGTTATTGTTATTTTGTTTAATACTGTACTGGAACTGAGGGCGAGCAAATTATTTGTCTAAAGCGAGACAGAAGTATGGGCGCGGATTGCGGCCGTGTAAAATCGATTTAAGCCCCCACCCCCACTCAAGTTCAAATCGTTTCACTGACCGTTCCAATGTGTGATTGGGTTAACTACCATGCATGTTGTATGTCGTATTACATTTATGCTGTACCCAATCTTTATATATCGAAGAATGGTTTTCCGGAGTTGTGTGCTGAAGTCATTGCAAGTCTATATTTTTCTGAATTTATATACTAAATAGAAGTGGAGGCAATGATCAGGAAGCGATACAATTAACCCACAGCTCCCATCAGAGATACTAAAGGGAAAGAAACACAAACATGAAACAACAGACCCTAATGGAAACATTAATAGCGGAAAGCCAACGACACAATAAATTTCTTGGAAGGTCAACAAAACGCATTTCACTGTGTGTTTTTGATGTGTTTGAGTTGGGGAGGCTTACGTCCTTACGTCATCTTAAACTAGGTATTCAAGAATTTCATAAGAAGTTTGTTTTGGTCCCTGCAGACAAGGCCG
Organism: Lucinisca nassula; assembly: GCA_963580285.1. Taxonomy (NCBI): domain Eukaryota; kingdom Metazoa; phylum Mollusca; class Bivalvia; order Lucinida; family Lucinidae; genus Lucinisca; species Lucinisca nassula. Next base: position 356,298 of record CAUZLF010000336.1, on the reverse strand, counting down.
CTAACAACGTCGTCGTTGTGTGACGGCTCCACTATGTTAACACGCTTAAGCAGGAGCTTGGTGGTACTAAGGCCTATGAACTTCAGCCTTTGGCTGAAGAGAGAGCTATAGTAGATAAACATGTTTGTCTTTCAGCCACCAAGTTTGCTGTGTGTGTTAACGAAGGCCAAGACAAGCTTCCTACGCTATACTGGTTACCAAAACTTCATAAAAAACCTTACAAAGCACGGTTTATTGCAAATTCTAGTTCTTGCACTACCACTGAACTTTCTAAATTATTAACTTCCTGTCTTACTGCTATTAAAACGCATGTAATTAAATATTGTGATAAAGTCTTTGAAAGATCAGGAAGAAATCTGTTTTGGTCTATAAAAAATTCGAATGAGCTTTTAAATAAATTGAAATCTAGACAGTTTCGTGCTTCTAGTCTGTCTACCTACGATTTTTCCACTCTTTACACTACACTTCCTCATAATCTTATAAAAGAAAAGCTTAATGATTTAATTGAATGGGCTTTTCACAGAGACGATTCTCTCTATCTTGCATGTAATGTCAGAAATGCATTTTTCACTTCTAAAGAGCATAAGAATTATACACTTTGGTCATGTCAGAAAGTGTGTGATGCCCTCACCTTTCTACTTGACAATATTTATATTAGATTCGGTACTAAGTTATTTAGACAAATTGTGGGTATTCCGATGGGTACTAATTGCGCACCTCTTGTGGCTGATCTGTTCTTGTATTGGTATGAAAGAGACTTCATTTTGTCGCTTTCCATTGATAACCAATCTGAAATTATTGAAGCTTTTAGCTTCTAGATATTTAGATGATTTATTAAATATTGATAATACCTATTTTGATGGTTTGATCAGTCAGATTTACCCCCTAGAACTTCAGTTAAATAAAGCAAATTCTTCTGATACCGAGGCCCCGTTTTTGGATTTACATCTATCTATTGTAGATGGATTTGTTTCGTGCAAAATTTATGATAAACGCGATGACTTTGATTTTGAGATTGTAAATTTTCCTTTTTTGGATGGTGATGTTCCTCGTGCGCCATCCTATGGCGTTTATATTTCGCAATTAATTCGATTTGCTAGAGTGTGTAGTCATGTAACTGACTTCAACACTCGTAATAAATTATTAACGGCTAAACTTCTTAATCAGGGTTATCAGTACCATAAACTACGCAAAGCCTTTTCAAAATTTTATAGACGCCATTCTGATTTAATTTCAAAATTCAATATTGGACTTAAATCTCTTCTGCAACAAGGTCTATCGGAACACGAATTTTATGGTGACTTGGTATATAAATTCAGAAAAATATATAACCGCAATGACTTCAGCACCCAGTTTCGTAAAATCATTCTTCGATATAAAAAGATTGGGTACAACATGGATATTATACGACAGACTGCATGCATGGTAGTTAACCCAATCACGGTTGGCAACTTTGCTTCCCTCTTTAATTGCACGCCGGTGGGTCAGGCCTCAGATTCTATGACGGCTCCAACGTAAAGGCTTATTGAAAATTAAAGAGATAATGTTGGTTGGTGCCCGATGCTCTGTCTCTGGTCGGGCTCATCGGAGTCTAACTGTTGGTTTTCTTTTGCTCCAGCATTTCAGTGGTTTCTTGCTGTCGAGTCCTCACCGTTGTCTCACCTCTGTGGTTCTTTGATTTCTGTGTTCGCGGAGATGTTGCACTGATGAGTTAGGAGGCCTTCATGCGGACTGAACAAATTATTTGTCTAAATCGCGACGGAAGTAAGGGCGAGGATTGTGGCCACGTAAAATCGATTTCAGCCCCCCAGTGGAAATCTTCCACTGACCGTTCCAAGGCGGCTCTTCTGTGGCGATTTATTTGTGTTGTTGTTTGTTACTTACTGTGTGTATCACTTGTGTCTTTTAATTTTGGATGGCCATATGGCCATTTTGTGGGAAAGTAACTGTCCATATGGCCTTCCTTTGTTTAGGTTTCCATTATGGTCTGGTCGCTTAATGTTTGTATTTCTTTCCCTTCGGTGTCTTTTATGGATGGAGTAAGTTAATTGTATCAATTCCTGATCTTTGTTTTACTTCTACTTTAAATATATGGCCACAATTCTTCCCCTTTGTTCTGCCGTAGTTTGAAGAAATAAGATGTTTAGTCCGCATAATGGATTACAAACTCATCAGTGTTACAACTCCGAGAACATATAAATCAAACGACTACAGTGCTGAGACAATGACGAGGACTCAATAGCATGAAATTACTGAAAAACTGGAGCAAAAGCAGTTTGACATCGGTCGGTCAAACCCTCAGGTTTGAGCTCACCAACCGTGGTCAGCGGCTTTAGGAGGCCTTCATGTAGACTGAACAAATTATTAGTCTAAATCGCGACGGAAACAAGGGCGAGGATCGCGGCCGCCTAAAGTCGACTAAAAATGATTCACTGGTGCCTCAAGAGAAGCGTTGTGGTCAAAATATGTCTGAATCATTTGTGATGGAATCACTTTGTGTGTCATTTATGTTTGTCTTGGCTTTCTTATTGGGACATCTCAGTTTTTGTCTTCGTGGAAGTTGTAGACATATGACCAACATACTACTGCAAGATAATTATATGGCCCCCGTCCATCGGGGATTGGAGAAATAGATTGGGTTGATGCTTACACACATAGCTGAAACCGACCACACATGAGTACTGGCACACCGTTTAAAAGGTCTTAGCCTACCCAAACAAAGTGGTTCGAGTTGGACGGTCCATACCTATAAACCCTATTGGTTCCATTGGGCGGCAGAGATTGAGGTGTCATTTCATCTCAATATCAGCTAAAGGTCCCACAAAATTGGAAGCAACGTCTCCAAAATGACACAAATTGTGTTGAGGGGGGACGTTAAATCTCCAATCAAACAAACAAACAAAACCACATTTCCAACAGAACCTCCCATATGCAGGGCATGATAACTTCCTAATAGCATGTTCTCTGCTACAATATGTACAGATTCTAACCTCCCCTCCAGTCCTCTTCTCAAATGACCCCTAGCATAATCCTTGTCTTCTTCGCTTGACATTTGCAACAACATATTTGTCGCATGGTCCATTTGCCTTTATCTGCAATAATAATTCCTCAGTCAGCTGCATTTCCTCTATTATGTTCTGCTTAATAGAAGTGAAGGCAATGATCAGGAATCGATACAATTAAACCAGACGTCCCATCAGTGATACCAAAGGGAAAGAAACACAAACATGAAATAACTAGACCCTAATGGATAAATCAATAGCGAAAGCCAAAAGGACAGTTACTTTCACACAAAATGGCCAATTGGCTACCCAAAACAAAATGATACATGCGATACACACACTCAAAAGAAAAACCATAACAAAATTAACCACGACAGAAGAACGGCCTTGGAACCGTCAGTGAAACGAATTCCACTAGGGTCTTAAATCTATTTTACGCAGCTGCAATCCTCGCCCTTATCTCCGTCGCGATTTAGGCAAATAATTTATTCAGTCCGCATGAAGGCCTCCTAACCCAGTGCAATATCTCCGAGAACACGCAAATCAAACAACCACAGAGATGAAACAGCGATATGGACTCGACAGCTAGAAACCACTGAAATGCTGGTTCAGGCGCCAACCAACATTACATAAAATTAGACTCTCTTATACTCAGTAAAATAGAAGTGGAGGCAATGATCAGGAATCGATACAATTAACCCAAAGCTCCCATCAGGGACACTAAAAGGAAAGAAACAAAAACATAAAACAACAGACCCTAATGGAAAGCCAAAAGGACAGTTACTTCCCACAGAATGCCTAATGGGCTAACCAAAACAAAATAATATAAGCGACACAAACACCAAAAGACAAACCATAAAAATAAACCTCGACCAAAGAACCGACTTGGAACGGTCAGTGAAACGAATTCCACCGCGGAAGCCTAAGTCGATTTTACAAGGCCACAATCCTCGCTCTTACTTCCGTCGCGATTTAGACAAATAATCTATTCAGTCCGCATGAGGGCCTCCTAACCACAGAGATGAAACAACGGTGAGGACGCGACGGCAAGAAACCACTGAAATGCTGGAGCAAAAGAAAACCAACAGTCAGACTCCGATGGGCCCGATCAGAGACAGAGCATCAGGCACCAACTAACATTGCATTGAATTAGATCTCTCTAATTCTCAGTAAGCCTTTATGCTGGAACCGTCATAGAATCTGAGGCCTGACCCACCGGCGTGCAGTTAAAGAGGGAAGCAAAGTTGTCAACCGTGATTGGATTAACTACCATGCATGCAGTCGGTCGTATAACATTTATGGTGCACCGAATCTTTTTATATCGAAGAATGGTTTTACGAAATTGGGTGCTGAAGTCATGCGATTATATATTTTTCTGGATTTATATACAAAGTCACCATAAAATTCGGGTTCCGATAGACCTTCTTGCAGAATAGATTTAAGTCCAATATTGAATTTTGAAATTAAATCAGAATGAGGTGTAGAACATTTTGAAAAGGTTCTGCGTAGTGCATGGTACCGATAACCCTGATTAAGAAGTTTAGCAGTTAAAAATGTATTACGGGTGTTGAAGTCAAAATCAAAATCATCGCGTTTCTCAAATTTTGCAAGAAACAAACCCATCTACAATAGATAGATGTAAATCCAAAAACCGGGCCTCGGTATTAGAAGAATTTGCTTTATTTAAATTAGTTTATACTAATTTATTTTAGTTCGATTGCGATGAAAGCTTCAAGCTTATTGAATCGCTCTCGAACACTCATTCCGGGTGTTTTCACGCGCGTGAGAGAGAGAGGCAATGGCTTTTACACCACTGCTACCCATTTACACCTGGGTGGAGTGGGGCAGTGTCATTACTTGTCTAGCCCAAGGACACACCTCGATACCGGTGGCGGATTCGAACGCACAATCTTTCAATCATAAGTCGAACGCGCTAACCACTGCGCTATCGAGGCTGACAATTTATTTAAATTGGGGGTGGGGGGGGGGGTAAATTTAACTGATCAAACCATCGAAATAGGTATTGTGGTATTGTCAATATTTAATAACAATATTTAACAAATTATCCAAATATCTAGACGTCGAGCTAAAAGTTTCAATGATAGCAGATTGGTTTTCAGTAGAAAGGGACATCATGAAGCCTCTCTCATAACAAAACAAAAACAGATCAGCCACAAGGGTTGTGCAATTAGTACCCATCGGAATGCCTACAACTTGTCTGAATAACTTAGTACCAAATCTTATGTAAATATTGCCATGTAGAAAGGCGAGTGCTTCACACACTTTCTGACATGACCATAAAGTATAAATTTTATGTTCATCAGAAGTGAAAAAAAAGCATTTCTTATATTATATGCAAGATAGAGGGAGTCTTGCCTATCAAATATCCGTTCAGTTACATCATTTAGTTTTTCTTTTATAAGATTATGAGGAAGTTTAGTGCAAAGGGTGAAAAAAAACATAAGTAGACAGACTTGAAGCACGAAAACGCCTGATTTCAATTTATTTAAAACTTCATTAGAATTTTTATAGATCAAAACAGATTTCTATCTGATCTTTCGAAGACGTTGTCGCAATATTTTATCACATGTTTTTGATGGCAGTAAAACATGACGTTAATAATCTGGAGAGTTCAGTGGTGGTACAAGAGCTTGAATTTGCAATAAAGCGTGCTTTGTATGGTCTTTTATGTAATTTAGGTAACCAACATAATATCGTAGGCAGCAAACTTGGTGGCTGAATGACAAATGTGGTCATCAACTAAAGCCCTCTTCACAGTTATAGGCTGAGGTTATAGGCCTTAGTACCACCAAGTTCTTGCTGAAGAGTGTCAACATAGTGAAGCCGCCAAACAACGACCACGGTGTTAGCGGCCTTATCAGCCTGAGCCAAAACAAACTTCTTATGAAATACTTGAATACCTTGTTTAAGTTGACGTAAAGCCTTTACGCTGGAACCGTCAGAGAATCTGCGGCCTGAACCACCGACGTGCAATTAAATAGGGAAGCTAAGTTGTCAACCGTGATTGGGATAACTACCACGCAACCAGTCCAATTATTGTGCAATATATATTTTGAGCAGGGGCTCAGAATTTTATGTCGTCTGCACTATCTGTTCTGAAATCCTTTCATCGCAGTCTTTCACCCAGTGGAATTTGTTCCGAGGCAGTTCTTCTGTCGCGGTTTATTTTAATTATTGTTTGTCTTTTAGTGTGTGTACCACTTCATTTTTTTGTTTTGGATAGCCAGTTTGCAATTCTGTTGAAGCATAGACCACATCCTGGTGAGAGAATTGTTTCTTGTACTGCGTGACTGCGAGAGAAGCTGATAATTCGCCACATCAAGATAGAAGTCGAGGCAACGATCAGGATATTAATGATACAATATTAACCCGCATCTCCCATCTCCAAATGTGCCAATGTTAATGTTTTGTCAAAGATTTCTCAGAAACTATAAAAGCTAGAAGACCCAAACATGGTAAACTATGCAATGATGATGACATATATATTGTGTAAGTTTATTGTTCATATAATATTTAACCCTTTCTTTCCATATACGCCAGTGTTATTTGTTTCGTCAGAGTTTTCTCAGGAACTGTTCAAGCTAAAAGACACAAACATTGTATGCTTAACAAGGATAATGCATTGTATTGTGCAAGAGGCAATCAACTTCTTGGCTTATTTATTGATTTGTCTCTTCATTCTTGTTTCTTTTATATAGACAAATAACATATATCTCGTCAAACATTTTTTAGATTTTTATGATGACGTACTATCACGTTAACAGGTCTGTTAACATAAATAAACCGCCACAGAAGAACCGCCTTGGAACGGTCAGTGGAAAGAATTCCACTGGTGGGGGGCGGGGGGGCTTAAATCGATTTTACGTGGCCACAATCCTCGCCCTTACTTCCGTTGCGATTTAGACAAATAATTTGTTCAGTCCGCATGAAGGCCTCCTAACTCATCAGTGCAATCATAAAGCATGCGTAAATGTGTTTACTGTTTCAGTAGAATAAAAAGATAACAAAAGAACAAGAGAATAGCTGAGTAGTAATGTATAGGGCCTTTTTTACATGGGTGGTTTTGTGGCATTGGTATTTTAAATACAATAATATGACAACATGTGTATATTGGTATGAAAATACACAGATCATTGTAACTGTTGTGTGCTTTGTTATACAAGTACTGGTATTTGTGTTGCGGCGACATTAATATTCTGAAAGCCTTACATCGGTACTATTGTTTACTTTGCAGAATGCAGTTATAGATAATAATAATAATAATAATAATAATAATCGACCGTATTTATAGAGTGTAACACATTTAGTACTAGTATTAATCTTCCATGTGGCCCTCTTTTCCTGGGTAGGAACCAGTACTAAGCAATGTGGATAAAGTTTCTTGCTCAAGGAAACAACACGTGGCGCTTGCGAGGATCGAACCGGCTACCTCTCGATCTCAAACCGATGCTTTACCACTGCACCACAGCGCTCCATAGATGGAGAACACTTAAGCACTGGAATATAAGTTTCAATCATATTGCCTTCTCTGTGCTGGCTTATTTCTGCCACAAGGTGCATGTAGCTAGATAGCGATCGGAATCATTTAAAGAAACAAAAAAAAAAACAGTAATTTAACTAATATAGTTAAAACAATTGGATTTGTTTTTGTCTTCTTTTTTATGCATCCTATTTCAAGATGGCTGTAGGTTACCTACTCATGGCTTTTCGGGAACCGTACATGTTTCGTGGCCTCAGGGAAGATTGGCTATGCCAACTAAGTAACTCTCAATAAATAAAGTCTACTTACTTACTTTCTACTTACTTACTTAAAAACAAGAAAATGAAAACTTCTATAGCTTTACTCTACGGAACCCGGGAAGGGACATGATTTTTTATTTTTATTATGTTGCGCAAACAAGATAATATCTTGAGCGGACAAGATATTATCTTGTTGGGACAACATATTATCTTGTGCAGACAAGATATTATCTTGTGCGGACAAGATATTATCTTGTTCGTACAAGATATTATCTTGTGCGGACAACATAATATCCTGTTTGCACGACATATTATCTTGTGCGCACAACTTAATATCATGTCTGCACAACATATTAAAAAACATGTCCCTTCCCGGGTTCCGTATTACTCCGATTGCAATGAAATTAAAATCATCGTCCTCGATTCGTGCATTTATGCAGGATCACACATAACAAGCGTACACCAAATTCACAAAGCATGTGATACCATTCTTCTGTAAAGTATTATATTTAACCCATATATGCCTAGCGTCCCCTTTTTTGGGACATTGGCGTACAGAATGGACCCAGATCAGACGCCACAGAACGCGGCATCTGATCTGGGTCCACACGGTTTGCTTAAAGTACATAATTTCTTTGTAAAACATACCACAGACAAAACAAACCTGACACCCCTATACATACATATGGACAACTCCAAACTTATAAGGTGGAAGAATCCATTGACATAATTCCATTTTTATTTATTTATTTATTTATTTTTTTTTTTTTTTTTTTTTTGAAGTCGGTATTAAAGTTATAATTGCATGCCCACTTGGCTGCCCAGTTTATTGTGGTTTGCTAGCCAATGGAACAATCAACTTTGCAGTGGGACAGTTATTTTTTTCTAGTGTTATTGTTTTCGTTTAACTTGACCAAGGCCTTTGAACTTAGTAAAATGCATGTGATGAACAGCGAAGACTGATTATTTATGCGGGCCTACTTGATGACCTTTAAGACTTCTTTGCCTTCAGGTCCAGTTGTTGCAAGCATCGTTAGCTTAACGAGCTCGTTAGTGGTCAAATTGGTAACTGTTCTCGCAAGTACAATATCTTACCCTTCTCTTGCTGAGTATTCAGAATTTGAACCAATCAGATTACTTGATGAAATTTATTCCTACAAATTTATAAATTGAATGTCAAACAGTGTAGATCCTGATCAGATGGCTTCTTCAGAAGCCATCTGATCAGGATCTGCACTGTTTCCAAAGATAGGGTTGTCGTGAACAGCAAGATAAGAGCTAATACAGTGGTATTTTTGCTGAAAAAAAATGTAAGCAGCTTTGGCATTTGCAAAAGCTGCTAACATTTGTTTAAGCAAATAAATTACCATATCTGCCATATTTTTTGTTTCGGTTAACGGCCCTTTTAAGATTATTTCACTTATATCGAGCCGATCGTTAACCAGAGGTGAGCGAAAACTGGAGGACCCCGAGAAAAAAAAACCTTACGTTCTGTTGCAAAGCTTGGTGCCTCACATGTTACTCAAGCTAGGCTCGAACCCATAGCAGTAAAGACCTAATGATTAAGAAAAAGAATGAGTTGGCGCTCTTACCCACTAGGCCACGCATGTCCGTATTTGCCATAAATGATAACAGATTTAGCAATACGTCCACTAACGACGGTTTTCGTTTTGAACAACTGGTCCCAGATGGCGCTCGAACACCTTTGTGAACATGCAAATTTATTTTAGTAGGGCCAGTTCCAGCTAATGAGGGTAAATCATAGCTGAAAATTCTCCTTAAATTGCCCTAATATATTAAGGATAATTTAAGGAGAATTTTCTTATTCTATCTGGAAATTGTATGCTGTGTGTACTCATTAGAATCGCACCGACGGGGCGATTCTAATGAGTACACACGGCATACCTTTATACAAATTGAAATCGACGAGATATCCCTAATATGCCTCCTGAACTGAAGCTATTTTTAACTCTCAGAAGCTCGTAATGCCGCTGTCTCTTGCATGTCCAGCTCGAAATGAGTGATATAATATTGATACAGCCGTAAAACAAACAAACAACAACAAAAAAAAGAAAAAAATGAAATCCATACGCAAAAAATACAGTAAAACTTCCATTACGCAAACACGCCTATACAAATATATTGCCACCTTTATCGCCGAAAAAAATAAAATTTTAAGATGAAAAATTGTGATATTTTTCTTATTTCTGCTCAAAATATAGATTGTGGGCACTCGTTAGAACCGCCTCATTGAGGCGGTAGAACCGCCTCATTGAGGCGGTTCTAACGATTACCCACAATCTATATTTTAGAACAGAAATAAGAAAATTAAGGTATACCCCCGGAAACCTCAGTTTTACTATATAAAAGTGGGGTTCAAGGGGGTCAAAACTATATAGGCGTGTTTTCGTGATAGATGGTTCGAACTCAGTTGGTGCGTTTACCACGACTGCTTCAGAATAGGTATAGAGTCCCTTGTAAAAAAAAAATCCACACCTCCAGATTTTAGGGTTAATTATCTGAAGGTGTGGAATTTTTCCTAGGGACTCTATACCTATTTTGAAACAGTCGTGGTTGTTTATTTGTTGTACGGCTCTATCAATATTATATCACTCATTTCGAGCCGATTGTTAATCAGAGGCAAACGTAAACCGGAATACCCTGTGAAAAAATACCTGACCTACCGTTGCAGACCTTGGCATCTCACTTATGGACTGGGCGAGCCTCAAATCTCAGCGGTGAGAGACCTAATGATTACGAGTCACATTAGCACAAAAATAAAGACTCGTGCTATCGCCATGCCCTAGATTATCAATAATGGCTATGGCGTGCAATGAATTTATCAATAGTGGCTCATTTTGGCAGTGACAGGCGATGTAAAGATTTTCGGACGATGGCTCAGTCGCATGCGCAGTCAGACTGTTAAAAAAAATCCCACGAGTTCCACGTACAGTTCGCCAACGATTATTTTAGTTATTAACACATGGTGACGTCACTATCTACTATTCTTCGACGGAAAGCATAATGGACTATATACAGCAACGGTTGTTTAAGAATAGTAGACAGTGACGCCACCGTACGTTTTTGTTATGAACAATGCAAAGCTTATGGGTCTAACGGTATAGTCAGCTACGCCACTGTCATCCACTTTTCGGCGGATTTGTCATATATTTACTAGATTTTTGTTGTTGTTGTTGTTGTTGTTTTTTTTTCATACTGTGATACACCCCTAGCCTCCTTGCGCGTATCACATTAGCTGAGGCGTTAGCACGTGATGCCGTATCACATTCCCCATACCACACTCCAAAATCCTTATCACACAGCCTTTATCGCACCTTACAAGCCATATCATACCACTGACCTAACCATCGTTTGTATAGTGGTCACAGATAAGATTGACCAGGTGGGGCTATTCAGGTGCTGTCAATATATATCAAAGCTGAGCCCACCAGAAGATTCGGTAAAGTGCCTTTCGCGTGCTCTCTGCAAGTGTACCAAATTGCCATATACGACAGTGTCACAGTTGAATTCAAACAATCGGGTGACTTGGTTTACCTTATGGTTAATAGAACATTCCGAAGGCAGGTGCAAATGGTAGCTCCGTCTAGTCAATCTTATCTGCGACTACTATACACTCGGCTGTTTTCTTATCACATCCCCTTGGCAAACGGTTTATCACATGAACAAGTCCGTGAAATGAACACCCCCTAAATATGATCTATAAAAGGGTTATCCTTGAAGGCAAGGAATACATCACAGAACTGAAAAATATGGAGTGTGCATGTTTTATGGGCCAGTCTAGCTAGTTTCGGTCAATTATGCCTCATCAGTGACCCTCAAATATTTCCAAATTCCGCAATGGAATCAAATATCCCAAGGACAAGAAACTATAAACTACACTATGATGTAGGGCCGGGAGACTTTTTACGGCCGCCACACATTCCCATACACCAGCTGTAGTGACGTTAAATATGTTCTATAAAAGGGTTATCCTTTGAAAGTAAGGAATACACCACAGAACTGAAATAATATGGGGTGTGCCTGTTTTATGGACCAGACTAGCTATTTTCGGTCAATTAGGCCTCATCAGTGACCCTCAAATATTTTCAAATTCCACAATGGAATCAATGATCCCAAAGGACACGAAAATATAAACTACACTATGATGTAGGGCAGGGAGACTTTTTACGGCCGCCACACATTCCCAGACACCAGCTGTTGTGACGTTTAATATAGAGAAAACTTGGCTTTATAGGGTATACATTATTTTTCCTATTTTTGCTCTAAGCCAAATGTTGCGGATACCCGCTAGAAACGCCTCAATGATGCCGTTATCACAAGCACAAACAACCTATGTTTGTAGTATAAATAAGAAACATATCACGGATTTTCATGGAAAGCATTTTCGAGCAGTGAAAACAATGCACTATGTGGCACGGGGTGTGTTTTCGTAATGAAAGGACTGATCAGATGGCACATGCATTAGCTGTGGCGGTTCTAACAGGCCATGTTTCCATGTTTTCAGCACGCATATGAAAAATATCGCACTTTTTGTCTAAAACTTTTCAAGTTTGTGTGGTAAAATTTCAATTTACTTGAACAGGCTTGTTTTCATAGCAGAATACAATCGCCCTTCCCTACAAGAAACTGTTGGGTCAATGGCCAACCTTATAATGGACTGTCCATGCTTTAGTCTACGATTGGCTGACATGGCCGAAGACCGAGTTTCGCTTGACTTTATCCAATATCAAACATGTATGGCATCGGTAGCTCAGTCGGATGCACGACTGGAGGTCGCGGGTTCGATACCTGCCGTCTTTCGTAGAGATTCCCCATGATTGTTTTCTACAGCCATTTCCTGCATTCCGCTGATTCAAGACATGCACTTGTCAGAATGTACACTGTACTGGTACTTATCTTTATCAGTTACCCTTTATATTAATTGCATTGCAGCACATTGACCTGATAAATATATGCTATCTCAGGACAAGTGAGTTTATCAGGTCAACGTGACATTGCACTTTTATGAATGAACCGAGCTAGAAAAAAATGGCAAAAATGTTATTATTACTGGACAAAATGAAAAAAAAAAAATACTTTAAAAAATATGATAGGAAAAATATAGTCAGGTGATACAAGATATATCACCTAAGAATGTTCGTACGCACTGAGAACCACCGATAACTGATCGCAAATTAGTAAATTTAGAGTGTACAAGGGGGTAAAAACTGATAAATAGAATACCAGATTCGTGTCATTTGATATCAAGTTTATCAGGCTCGGCATCGAGAATGCATGTAGAATCGCTCGGCAAGCCTCGCGATTCTACAAGCGTTCTCGAAGCCTTGCCTGATAAACTTGATATCAAAAGACACTCACCTGGTATTCTCTATTTAAGCCTACATAGGAAAAAGTAATTCGGTAGACTGACCGTCCCGATATGACATAAATAGTGTTGACTGGGCCATTAAACACCAAATAAATAAACATATTAAATAGAGGATCTTACATATATTATTGAATTTATTAAACGAGTCGAGGAAAAGGAATAAAATGCGAGACTTTGTCGAGCATTTTATCCCTTTTCCTCAACGAGTGACATTTATCCCTTTTCCCCAACGAGTTTAATAAATTCAATAAAAGATGAGCACGAATGCTTTATCATTTGACATTTTAAACAAATTTTATTCACGATTGATTTTCAAAAATGTCAATATTCCGCCATAAGTAAACGCGGCGTTAATACATTCTCAGACGCGACGTCATATGATAAAGAAACGTATTAAACAATCATGTTCCACTGCTGACACCGAAATTTGTTTTGGGTGTCTATACATGTATATGTTGGCCATAGTTCTCATCTGAGCAATTTTAGAATCGTTAGCCGTTGTACACAAAAAGAGGTACAACTTGACCTGCGCAGCAAGTGAAGATCGGGTCAGCCCGTGCACCAGTTCAGCCATATCACCATCTCTTTTCGCTCATGCACAGGCTGTTCTGATTATTCGCTGGTCACACATGCCATTATTACTGTGTGTGTTGTTTTTTTTTTTTTTTTTTTTTTTTTTTGTGAACAGCCATTAGGCATACGACACTCAGTCTTTCATAAGACATGCTAAAATATTGAAATTCTATGGTCATTATCGCATGTTGATGATGATTACCATCAGGTTGTGTCAAAGTAGTACTTTGACCTCAGACCAATTTGCTGCGCCGATTTTGGTTATAATACAAGCAGCAATCCAATCGCGATGGAACAGCCAGCTGTTTGTACTTCGACAACACTGTTAAGCAAACTTATATTGACGCAATTTTGTTGATCAAATAAGAATTAAAACCTTAAGGCATTTAATTCAAAGCAAAATAAAGACAATTTGCCACCTCATCAATTTGCTAATAACTAAAAATGATTACTTATTTTTTCCGCAATTTCTTGGGATTTACCTGCTCACCCTATTCCATTACGTAAATAATGTAATAATTATAAAAAAATAAATATAATAAATATAAAATCCCTTTTGACGAAATGCATTAATACTTGGCGCTAAAGATTAAGTACCAGCGTTTCGTTCTCGATGCATTTAAAGAATTCATTATGAAAATATTTAAATATATTGAGAATTTAGCCACCAAAAATGAAAATTTTCCGACGAAAAAATCAGATATTTTTTTCATAATTCTGCTCCAAATATATAGATTGTGGGTAATCGTTAGAACCGCCTCGCCGAGGCGGTTCTAACGAGTACCCACAATCTAAGTTTTTGAGTAGAAATAACAAAAATATTGTATATGCCTGTAAACCCCAGATTAGCTATATAAAAGTGGGGTTTGAGGGGGGTCAAAATTATATAGGCGTGTTTTCGTGATGGCCTCTTAGTGTGATACAGTATGCATAAATTCATTAATTACATTCAGTCAAACGACGTCGCGGCGTCACTGGCTTCTGAAGTGACGCCAAATAAAACGGTGTGGAAGTTTCTCTGTAAAAGTTGTCCTAAAATGACAAACTTAAGATAACTGACAGAAGAGAAGGCGAACTTATACAGCCAATTTTCAATCAGACGTTTATCATCACATGAACCCCAGATCAACTGTACTCTGCACATGGAAAGGGTTATGAACCCCTTGCACGCCTTCCAGTATATACTAATGAGACGTATATTTCTTTTTTTTTTTTTTTTTTTTTTTTTTTTTTGTTTTCGTGTTTTACGACTCTTTCAACATTATTTCACTCATATCGAGCCGATCGTTAATCAGATGTGGGCGCAAACCTGAGTATCGGGAGAAAAACCACCAGACCTTCCGTTGCAGAACTTGCCGTTTCACATGTGACCCGAGCGAGGCTCGAACCACAGCGGTGAGAGACCTCAGTAATGATTAAGAATCAGCGCTCTTAACCACTAGGCCACGGAGGCCCGTCAAGAGACGAATACTGGAAATTGTCGAACGAAAAAAGAAAAACAAAATATTTTAGCGCGATGGCAATATCATTAACACATCGAGCAAGGAGTGTACGCCAACGTTGGACCGACATCGATATGACGTGGAAACGTATCGGTTGGACCGACATCGATATGACGTGGAAACGTATCGATGTCCATCCTGTACGGGCCTCCGTGGTCTAGTGGATAAGAGCGCTGACTCTTAGTCATTAGGTCTCTCACCGCCGTAGGTTCGAGCCTCGCTCGGGTCACGTGTGAGACAACGGAAGTTCTGCAACGGAAGGTCAGGTGGTTTTTCTCCGGGTACTCCGGTTTTCGCCCACCTCTGATTAACGATCGGCTCGATATGAGTGAAATAATCTTGAAAGGGCCGTAAAACCCAAACCAAACCAATGTCCATCCTGTGTTCGCCCGTTGTTATACTGTTTGCTGGGATGATATAGGGCGAACAAATTGACCTGAGACTGGTGAACTCTATTAACATAATTTCACACCCGACTGAATGCATGTATTTATCTTGGCCGTCTCCCGTAAATGGGGATATTGTTATTCAATACGTGGGTCGCAATTCACGTGATGCCGAAAATTCACGAGACGTTTACGAAAGACGACGTATTAGGCGATAACATTGACAAATTTATTCCATGCATAAAGGTCAGTCTCAGGTCAACCTGTTCGAACTATACATGGTTAAATGGTTGTAATAAATACATTTTAACTACATTGACATGATTTGTTTTTTGTTTGTTGTGGAGTTGGCCCAGTCAACACAATGTTAGGTCATTTTTGACCCGGTCAGTTTACCTATCCACTCTATTCCTGGGCAGGCTTACAGGAAAGCAGTTAACCAGTACATCGCACATTGTTTCGCCAGAAACTGACAACTGCCCTTCTCGAATCAGCGGGAGGAAGGGAATGGCCGTAGAAAAGATTTAATTTTTCAAACTCCACGAAATAATGTTGCCGATCACGGCAGGTATCGAACCCGCGTCCTTCTGATCACCAGTTAGACGCGCATCCGACTGAGCTACCGAGGCCGGCACATTTACATGAAAGTCCCATGATTATGTTATTATGAATTTAGTTAACACTTAAATAACAGTATTGGAACATGCGGCGACATCATCTGATCGTATAAGTTATGACAAATTTGGACATGTAAACCACGATATGATCGGACATCGATTTTTATAAATTTATTTATGCTGCTCCGCTGTAACGTCCAGCTTTTGCAAATTGTGGATACATCACGACCCCCTCGAACACCACTTTTATGTAGTAAAACTGGGGTTTGCAGGGGTAAACCTTATTTTTCGATGAGGCGGTTCTTACGAGTACCCACAATCTATATTTTGAGCAGAAATAAGAAAAATATCACAATTTTCATTTTTTTCTGCGATAAAGGTACAATGTATTTGTATAGGCGTGGTTTCGTAATGAGAAACGAGTGTAACGAAAATAGATACATTTCTTAGCGCTGCTGGAGAACAGCTCATATAATGGATTTGGGTCAGATTTGGTATGACGGAAGATACTGGGCTAAAGTTTAATTCAGCAATTCCCCCGCCAATGACGGTGACCACATAATCATGGTCATGGACATTTTCTTAAAGTCTTTTTACTTTAAAGATTTACCGCGGTGTCTGATATGAGTCTACACCGTTCGCTTAAAGTGCGTACATTTTTATAAAACTTACCGCAAATAAAACAAACCTGACACTCCTATTTTTAGACATGGACCACTCCAAACTTATAAGGTGGAAGTTTATAAGGTGGCATATATGGGTTAAATTGTACAACACTTGAACTATCAGTCGTGTGAGACTGTGTAAATTTTGTCCGGTTCTATCTATGTACATGTAGATTGGTCTATAAAAACAGACTCCTGACAAAGAGTAGCCATAAAGCGTCGAGTCGTCCACCATGGCTTCTATCTGGATCTTGATGTGTTTGTTCATTTATCAACAATTCAGTTTGTCTCTTGGTGGTAAGTCTGTACCTAGTGCACTGCTGTTTACTTTTCTTTCTCTATACGTGCTTACTTTGATTTCTATTTATATGTTACTTTATTTCTAGTTTTGTTTCTTCTTCTTTTTCTTCTTCTTCATCATCTTCTGCTTCTTTTGGCAAAGACAACACAGTTTGCAACATCGCCAAATTTCCTAAAATGACATATAAATTTCTGTTATTGTAAGATACCGTAGTCGTATTATTATTATTTTTTTTTTCTTTTAGAGAGTATTATTGTTATTTTTGTTATATTATTATTATTATTATTATTATTATTATTTTAGAGAGTATTGCCATTTATTACTATTTTCATTATTATAATTATTATTATTATTATTATTAGTGTTATTATTATTATTAATATTTTATTATTTTCATTATTACTATTGATTTTCACGGTCCATTCTTAGCCAATGTACATATGTATAAGAAAAACATATTTGTCTTAAAATTGCTGGTTTTGGCCGTGAAATTTACAATGTATTTGAATAGGCGTGCTTTCTTACTGATGGAAATAAGAAGAAGAAGAAGAAGAAGAAGAAATTTTATTCAAAATTCCAAAAGGCTATAAAGTCCTTGAGGATATAAATATATACAAATAATATGCATCGTCTTATATTAATTATAAATTATCAAGAACATTCAAGTTTTCTAAACACTGCATCTACGGGACTGGTGTAAAATCTAAACATGCCTCATCAAATGTAGGTTAAAAATTTTGCCGTCAAAAACTGAAATTTTTTTGACACTTCCAAACAATAATTGTCTTATTTCTGCTAAAAGCATAAATTGTGGTTACTCGTTAGGATCGACTCAGTGAGACGATTTTAACAAGAACCCTTACTTTTTTTTGTTGAACAGAAATGAGATAAAAAAGAACTTTTGAGATTAAAATCTTACGTTTGACTGTTCTAACGAGTCATCATCGTCATTCTAACGAGTACCCTCAATCTAAAATTAAGAGCAGAACTAGGATTTTTTTTAAAAAAAAATTGCTATAAGTTGGCCGTAAAATTTACAATATATTTGAACAGGCGTGTTTTCGTAATGATGGAGATATACATCGTATCATTCAAGTTTTCTAAAGACATAAAATAAAACACTATTATCTACAGGACTTGTGTAAAATGTAACAAACATTAAATAAAAATGCCTATTCAAATGTAGATTGAAAATTTCAAGTACCAATAACAACGGAAAATTTTCAGAAATTAATCCGAAACATTTCGAAAACACGCCTTTTAAAATACATTGTGAAATATTTATTGTCTAAAAATGAACAGTTTCGTATGAAATATTGAGATTTTGTTCTTATTTCTGCACAAACTATTGCTAATTAAAAACATAATTTGACATTAACAAAAATAAATAAATAAGTAATAATATGAGTACAAAGTTTTTAATTATGGACATATATTTATTTTCTTCTTATAGCATAATGTTCTTTCTAATTCTATCATTAATATTATCCATATTAATAACGATTTTCAATTCTTGTAACTTCTTTTGCGATTCATTCTAATATCCTGTGTATACAAGTCCTACGTCTGTGTAATCTTTACACATTTTTGATCCGAATCTTCAAATGTAGCTATTTTCTACAACCTGTGGGCCACTTTTAATAAAATAATTTGCTAAATAGTTTACCACATGAATATAGATATTAAACAGATCTTTACAATGAGAGGTTATAGCACATGGAAAATTTTTAACAAATATGACTTCTGGGCCTTTGAATTAAGGCTATTTTCCTTTTGTGTTGTAAAATACAAAGACTTAATAGGGAAATACCCCAGTGGCATTCATTGCAATCTGGGCCACTTTAAAATTTATTTTATTTCAATAAATTTGGTACCAAAATGAAGCAGATACATTTTCTATCAAATGCGAGGTTATAATAATATCTTGTAGAAATGAAAATAAATGCTTTTATTAGTTAAATGACGGGCTCCTATATAATTCTATACATTTTCCTAGTATTACCTGTATGAAAACTAGCGACAGGCTGTGACGCCACAGAATAGACAGGTAAGTGTGGATTAGTGCCTGTAGTACGAGTATTCCTGCTTATGTTCCGTGATATCGAAATCTAATGTCTTTGGGAAAATCCTGGCTGATGCAAGCCCAAAGCCATCCGTCTAAAGACTGTATCACATTAAATCTATCATCACGATACCAATAACAGCAACTGACGCTCAAGATTGTATGCCGGTGTTTTGTGTTTACATCTCAGTGTATTCACACAAAACTGCCATTTCGAAAACACGTGTATTCAAATATGAGCACCGCCAAGCGAATTTGTGTCTTCGAGCATTCCGTCATGACAAATTTTAACTGCGCATGCCCAGCCATTCAGAGGGGCCAGGGATATGGCTTTCTGTCTGAAGGTTCCTCTTGATTCACTGCTTGTATGAGCGAGCGGCGAAGGTTCTGGCGAGACTGCGCGGATACGCAGGCTCGCCTGAACCATCACTGCTCGCATAGGCGATAAGTACCAAAATCGCTTGACGGGGCCCATATATTGAAAAGTTTACCAACAAATAAATAAATGAAAATTTTAAAATAAAATTTTACCATATTTTTCATGTTTCTGCTCAAGACATAGATCGTGGATACTCGTTAGAACCGTCGCTGACTCAAATCATAGATTGTGAATACTCGTTAGAACCGCCTCAGCGAAGCGGTTCTAACGAGTACCCACAATCTAAAAAAATGTATACCCTTATTAATACCCTATTTTACTATATATAAAAGTGATATGGTGGGGGGGGGGGTTAAAATTATATAGGCGTGTTTTCGTAATGCTATAATCAACTATAGGCACTAGCCCCCGCCGATCGGGGCTTGAAGAAATAGATGGGCTGCATAATACTTCCACAAAGCGCAGAAACCGACCCGCATACGAGTACTGGTAAACCGCTTAGAAGATCTAAGCCGGCCTAGGTCGGATCATCTATGCTTAAAACCTTATTGGTTTCATTGGGCGGCAGAGCTTGAGAGGTTATTTCATCTCAACGTCGGGTAAAAGTCCCACAAAATTGGAAGCAACGACTCCAAAAATGCGATTACAGTGTTGACGGGGACGTTAAACCTCGATTTCAAACAAAGCAAAACAAACAACTATAGGGACGCAATGCTATTCATCTCTCAATAAATACAGTGACACGATCATTCAGTGACGTCAAAATTAAAGCATGGTTGTCTCCAATATCATTGGGCGATGGCAACGTTATGACGTACGCTGCATATTCTAATTGGCCACACCCATTTCTAACTTTCAACCAATCATGTTACATGACACATACATGTATTTTCTTTCAAATTCTCAAACTGAATGACAGTGTAGATCCTGGTTTTTGAAGCCATCTGATCTGGCTCTACACTGTTTGAAAAGGTAGGGGATGTCGTCAACAGCGGGATTAGGTCAATAACCGTTACCGGTGTACAACAGTAAGTGAACAGTCGGATGCGCGACTGACTGGTGATCAGGAGGTCACGGGTTCGATACCTGCCACGTTGGCATTATTCTTTCGTATATGTTGACCATGAACATTTTTCTTCGGTCATTCTCTGCCTTCCGCTGATTCAAGAATCAGTAATCAGTTTCTGGCGAAAGAATGCGCATTTTTTTGTTAAACGTTTCCAGTCACCAAAACAAAAAATAAAACATACAAAATATTGAATCTCTCTATTAGCAGATAGTCGACCATAACCTTTATATCCCTGCTAGCATTCTACATAAATCTACAACGGGCCGTTAGCGGCCCGTCAGCTACCCTGACGGGCCGCTAACGGCCCGCTGTAGATTTATGTAGAATGCTTACTGGGATCTTGCTGTTCACGACAACCCCTATCTTTGCAAACAGAGTAGATCCAGATCAGATGGCTTCTGAAGAAGCCATCTGATCAGGATCTACATTGTTTGACATTCAGTTTATGAATTTGCAGGAATAAATTACATCAAGTAATCTGTTTGGTTCAAAGTCAGAGATGGGTGTGGCTAAAATGAATATTCAGCAAGAGAAGGGTTAAAAATAAGGTTCGAGCACCTTTGGGACCAGGAAAAGTTGTTCGAGACACAGGCTGTTCAAGCCAGCCAGGATGAACCATAACGCGAAGGATGTAAACTGCATGGGAATGATTTAAAGTTTCCTATGAGTTAAAGGAGCCCAACGGGATTCTAATGGGTACGAATGAGATGCTCTTTTAAGATAAAAGAAGGCCCTCCTCCCCGCCAACCTCCCCCTTATTTACCCCTAAGCATTTGTTATCTGAAGCAAAAAAATAGGATTTTCTAAGGACTCAAGAACGTGTTTGAACAAGCAATGGTAAACAAGCCACCGGAGGGACAGTACTTTGTGAGCACAACTGCACGAGCACACACCAGGGTGCATAAACATTCTTGCAAAGTATAGTATACAGTAGAACTTCGTTGACTCGAACACTGATGGCTCGTTTACCATGGCTAAGTCGAACCGGTTTTCGAGTCCGCATGCAATTCCTCTGTTGGATAATTACGAAGCTTTTCGACTTTTATCTTGCAAATGTATGTTGTGTGTACTCATTAGAATCGCCTCTATGAGGCGATTCTAATGAGTACACACATCATGCATTTTATAGTATAGAACACCGAAAAGATGTCCCAAAATTAACCCCATTATGCCTCTTTGGAGTAACCCTCAGTGGCTCGAACTACCCCTGTCTCGAACAGATTTTTGTGGTCCCAAAGGTGTTCGAGCCATTGAAGTTCGACTGTTGTTATGATGAGTTCCAGTAAGACCGAGACTCCGCTGTGTTTCTCGAGCCCGCCCATCGGGTCTTGGAGAAATAGATTGGGCTGCATGGTGCTTCCACGCAGAGCTGAAACTGACCACACATGAGTATAGGTAAACCTTTTAGAAAGACTAAGCCTGCCCAGGCAAAGTGATGTGAGGCAGACCGTCCAATGCATATAAGCCTTTTGGTTTCATTTCATTTCATCTCAATGTCGGATAAAAGTCCCACAAAAATGGAAGCAACGTCTCCAAAAGGACCTAAACAGTGTTGATAGGGACGTTAAACTAAAAATCAACCAACCGTTGTGGTTCGCACCTTACATGTGAGACGCCGAATTCTGCAACGGTATTACAGGTGTGTTT